>CM053785.1:170952307-171127307 GCA_028749045.1 Cupressus sempervirens | reverse complement strand
TGGTCAAGTAGTTATTTGAAGTGCATAACTAATTCACTACCCCCCTCCCCAGGCTGTCTTAGTTATATCAGTGTACTTTACTTTCTAACAATTGGTATCAGAGCATAGTTTCTTAGAAGAATCCTAAAAGCTTGAGGGAGATCACTATAGATTCAGTGAATATGTAGAAGAATCTTGTAGTGGCCCTTGAGGAATTAGATCTAGTTAATGATGAAAGAATCAAGCAGAACATAAATATTAAAGATGTAGAAAATTTTATTCAAAAGTTGAAAGATTGTATTGAAAGTTCAAGATCCAAGGAAAAAAATCATCTAAACAAATCAAGGATTATGAGTTGGTTATAAAGCTTAAGAAGGATAATTAAATTATAAAGCATAAACTTGAGACCACATGACTAAAGAGGATTATGATGGAAGATGAACAAAAGAAGCAAACAGGTTTGAGATCTGAGAATGTAGATCTAAGATTACAACTTATCAAGGTGGCATCTAAACTTGAAAGTACAAAATTTAGATATGAAGAACATGAAAAATATGATTGCATTGTGAAAAGAGATCTTACACAAACCAAGAAACATCTTGAGAAGTTGTATACAGGCACAAAGAAAATTGATGAATAGATTGTGGGGCATATGCACCAAGATGGTGTACAAAAAAGTCAACACTATGAAAACAATGTCAAAATGACACATAACATGATCACATTATGCATAGTTTTCGTAATCACCCAAAAATGGTCATCTTGACTACTAGCCCCCTTTCTAGAAATTTTTCTAACTTATTTAATCACTTATTTGGACAAAAAAAATTTAAATAATTTATTCGGTTCTATCCTATAGTTTGATCATTGTATCCTAAGTCATTATTTAATTAAAAGGAACATGTCCCCTTTGATTAAATAAAAGACCCATTCCCCACTTATCCTAAGTTGCACACACATAAAGTATTATTCCCACTTTAAAAAATAAAATAAAAGTCTTTTTGTGTCACATGGCACACAAAAGTCAACTCTTAATTACGATTGTGGAAACACTTGTGCACATGGATCACTCCACTTTCCCTCCACTATTGATTAGATCCATATTGCCTCATGATCTCCATCATTTGTTATTATTTAAAAGGGAGAGCTCTCTCCTCATCTAGAAATCCTTCATGTTTGTACTAATGTTATGCTATGGGAATCTTAGGTACTATTTGGAGCTTGAGAAGACTTGTTGCATTCTTTCATACATAATTGCACAATATTGTAGCTTAATCTCATGTTAGAATTATCTTAGTTTCTCTTTCATACATTTTCATAACACACTTAGCTTAAATAGGGGGTTGTAAAACTCTATTTGTTAGTTTTAGCTTGAATTCTACATCCTCATTTAGTTTAGTTATCATTGTGCATTGCATTCTCATAGAGATTCTTGAACACTTTCACCCTTGCTCTTATTCTTGAACCTCCCATTTTATGGTGCACCTTACAAGAGGTTGTATATCCAAGTTCATTTGAGAGCCACAATTGTAGTGCCTCTCTCATTTGATTTATGTAAGTCATCCTGATGGATGCAACCTTGTTGATCTCTCCTTGAGAAGGGATCGTGATTGGGACCATGAGTGGTCTACACCCTTGAGGTGATTAGATTTATGTTATTATATAAATTGCTTTATTTATGCTTATGGCTTACTTATGGGATTATGATGTGATTTATGGTTCACTAAGGTTTGTGCGAGTGGTTACCAGGATCGATGTGGTATCATGATGTTGTTTTGTGATTACCCTAAGATGTATGTAGGGATTGTACTGTGTACTATTACCTACTACACTGGACTAGGTTCTTGTAGCAGTGGTTAGTCATGTTTATGATTGTGTTCACTTATGTGTTTTTAGTGTATTTTCATATTGTTTAAACAACCATTATTGAATGCTCAAATAATTAGAAATGGATTGTCCATGTTGGATTCCTTGGTTATGTGCTATGGACATTTACCTTGTTATGTTTTACGTTGGAGATGACCTAAGGGTCAGATGTTATACTTTGATTTCAGTATGATAGATGTTAGACTACTATGTTGTTCAGTTGATCATATTTGCATGATGATGCCATTTTGAGATGATAGTATGTTTTAAGATGATATCTGATTATCTAGTAGTTGGACATATCTTTTATTATGGTATGTGATGGATTTAAGGCTATGGTTATTTACTTCATTCTTGCTTCATTATGCTATATGCGAACGTGAGTGATGTAAATGGACTATTTCAGTACAATTGAATAAATGGTTAAATTAGGTGATTTAATGCATTTATTTCTTTGGCTAAGTTATTATATGCAATTACACTTGATCATGTATTTTAGTGTGCAAGATTTATATCCCTGGCAATGGTACATGGAGTTAGTGATTTTGTTGTTCATATTTATCAATGTCATCCTTGTATGGTCAATGTATCGTGTTTAAATGTTTAAATTAAACCTTTCAGTGATTATTAAATCAAAACTCATTTGCATTATCTGATTAGACTAGTGAGTGTGTTTGTGCATTTAGAGGTTCGCATTGTCCTGAAGGTTGTTAAGGAAATTCTATGATTTTTGAAGTTTTCAGGCTTTATTTCATTTTATTTTAATTTTTGGCAACTTTTCCATAAATGAATTCCTATTACTAGGAATAGCATGTTTTCGTTTGGGTTGATTCAAGGCTTAACTAGGTTGGTTGCTTATTTGCCCTAATCGATTATTCACTCAAAAAGTGAATAAGTGTTGAAAAAGGAATTAAAATTCCTCACTTCTCACTTTTGAATTAGAAAGTTAGAGAGTAAAACCCAAAATCCTCTTCATGAGGATTTACTGTTTCGTTTGTTATGGGAGCTACGAGCATGGGATCATCGTGAGATCAGTCTTGTTGGATCCAGCTCGAGGAGACCTTGGATTGTCGCAATTTTTGGCTACTTCTATGGGGTTTTTATTTTATGGTTCAGATTCTCATTTTTCCCTTTTGGCTGTGAGGTAGGGCTCTACCGTTTCATTGTTTTAGCTCTGTTTCTACTTCTATTTTTGGTGGTCATTTGTTAGGAGGTTGAGAACTAGTGTTCCTCTCCATTTTTGTATGTTGGCTCTACCCGCTTGGGTAGGTATGAGCATTTTTTGACCATTATGCTGGCCATTTTTGCATTTAGACTCCAAACCCAAATTTTATTGGATTTTTGGGATGAAGGTTTTGGGTTTTGGACCATTATGCTGGCCATTTTTGCATTCAGACTCCAAACCCAAATTTTATTGGATTCTTGGGATGAAGGTTTGGGGTTTTGGACCATTATGCTGGCCATTTTTGCATTCAGACTCCAAACCCAAATTTCATTGGATTTTTGTGGCTCTTGTGCCCTAAGATCAAATGGGTTTTAATTTTAATTTTTTTGAGTTTTGAGGTTTTTTTGCCTTAGTTTGTGTGTCAGCCAATTTTCTTGAGTTTTCTTGGCATGATGTTGGTCGTGGACTTGAAATATCCATAGGATGTTAGTTAGACCATTGTTGCACTTTTATGTTTGCATTGGGATGCATGTTACATCCGCACTCCCAACTTTTTGTTTGATTAAGTGATCTTATACATGGTCTTATTGTTTCTTTTGTACCCTTGTTATTGTTTGGTGGACACTAGGATTCATGTAGAATCTATACTCCCAGATTGAGGCTTGTTGAGTGAGTTCATGATGTTTGGTCTTGCTACATCATTAAGATTTGTGTAGAATCCATACTTCTTGATTGAGGTTAGTTGAGTAAGTTCATGATGTATGGTTTTCTTGTTTCTTGGGATTCATGTAGAATTTGTCCTCCCAAGTTTGTTTTCGGTTGAGTGATATGTTGCTTGTGTTCTCATCCAATCCTTGTGTTATGATCTTTGTGATGGTGGTTCACCACACATGAGTACATGTGTGTACATCTGTTGGGTGACTTGCGAGGCTCGATCTTCTATGGTATTTTTGAGAGTTATGATCATTGGGGTTGGGTTGGGAATATGCATGCCTACAGGCACTTATTATTGGATGAACATGGGTAGGGTAGGGTAGCATATGGAGGGGGCTTCTATCTCATAGCTTTGTGATAATGGTGCCATATGTGGGCAAAGGGAGCTTCAATTAAGTGATAACTAAATATAATGTGTGAATGGTAATAAAACTTAAGATAATGAAAAAATTATGTGTGTTGGCCTTCAAGAGAGTACCTTAAGTAAGTGTCTGCATTCGTGTGATGGCCTCCAAGGGAGTACCTTGAGAGTGTTTCCACATTTGGTTTGAGCTTGGGCTTTTAGATGCCAATCGACTCTCCATGATGTCAACCCCTACTTAGTAGCCCATTCAGTGTTTGACCAAGACCTATAGTTATGCATTGTTTGTGTTCTTAGTTTCAGTCATCATACTTTTTGGCATGAGTTTTAGCCATGGATATTTACTTTATGTGTGTGCTTGTGGTTGGATCATCATCTCTATTAGCATGATAGGAGCGGATCTACAGGTTCCACATGGTTGGGAGGCATAGCTACCTATACCACTATTGGGGATCGGTGTATAGAGATAGTCTTTTTCCCTAGTGCGACCGTTACTGGATGTTTTCACTTGATTCTCTGAGTTCTGTAGTATGATTTCATTAGAATGCTTGGATATCATGTTTAGATTATGCTAGTTTATTTGACACATTCCTATTCATATGATGCTTAGCATATGTTAGATGATGAGTTTGATTTGTAGAATTATCTTATGCTTTACTTCTAGCATGTTAGATTTCCTTATTCTTATGTTGTAGCATCTTTTAGTAGTGACATCCTCATAAGATAACACCGACGATCTAGTTGATAGTTTGGGATGTTAAGTGTGGGGGATGGCTAGGACCCACGATGGTCTTATGATGCTATTATAGTTGGGAGGAACCGCGCACTTAGTTTGGTTGTTTAATTATTGTGATGTTATTTATGTACATTGTAATGTTGCTTTCAGTACGTCCTTTTTACTGTTATGGTTTAGATGGATAGATTTTCCCCTTCCTTATTTCATGGCATCTTGTTGTTTATGCACTTGAGTGTTTGTTCCTCGATCTACATGGATCCAGTACTCCCTGATGTGGAGGTTTGATTTCCCATTTTATCCCTTGTTTTGGCCCTTAGATTAATTCTTTCTTTCTCTGGGTGACCATGCATCAGCATTGGGTGATACTTTAAAGTATCGCACGTCCAAAGGAGAAGAATCATTTGATACTAGAAAGTATCGCATGCCGTTGTAAACTCTATCATGAGACACTCTGTTGTATCACACACCTCTTGGAGAAAGATCATATGATACTAGTAATGTACCGCACACTTTTTTGAGAAGTGTCATCCAAACCCTGATTGTATTGTATGCCTTCATTAGAAAGGTCATACGATACTAGAAAGTATCATACTGTGATGATTTAAAGTATCACCTAGGTCTTCAGAAAACCTGTCTGGATAGACAGTGAGCACTTTTTGGTTTGACCAGAAGTTCTTCAAAGGTGTTTTGGATACCCTTTATGGTGTTCTCAAATACCTTGGAACTACATTTTGACTTGTTGGTAAATAGATTTGTCACTTGAAAATGGCCTAACGGAGTGTATGTGGCAAATTGTTTACAATAGTTGGATAGGCCCTTGATATGCAGTCTTCCTCCACATTTAGAGGGGCAACTCCCTCACATGATATAATTTTGAAGGTTTTCAAATAAAAGTGAAATCAAACTTTAAAAGATAAATAGAAAGTCATTGATGAAAAATGCACCACATGACTTCAAAGCTTTCCTAGAATAACATAAAATTGCTAATAACAACAATCAAGATCTACACTTGAGAACTATTACTAGCACAATGCTGATCCAAAGATTCATAAACATCTGCACAATACTGTGAGAATGCTCACTACAAAGAGAATCAACATTTCAACTTTCAGATATATAGAAAGAGAACTCAAAATGTGTTTCCTTTTTATTTCTTTTCACCAAGAACATAAAAGAAATTTTTGATCACAAGAACAATATTTGTACACACTTTACAAAATTGTCCTGCTACCAAAACTTTAACATAGTGTCCCCTTATTTCCAAATCCAAAAAGTCCCTTTACAAAGCCAAAATGATCCCTTTTATAGAGATGGAGGTTAAAAACTACCCTCTCATGGTTAATAACTACTTCCAAAATACGTGTTTCAAGAGAGGTTAATTAACCTCAACAAAATTAACCAAGAATGATCAAATCCTTATCATATGGCCAAATGTGACAAAAAACACTATTTTCAAGCATGACACTTTTGTAGTCAACACTTTGATGAAGAATCAAAATTGGGACTATGTTAAATAATTTCTTCATCTAAACTTTGGTCATATATCCACCATTCTTCCAAACAGTAGCTCATCCTGCAACTTTACAAATAAAATCAAAAGATGAACTTGATGTCTATGGCTACAGCCAAGGTGGTATTTTAACATCCGCATCTTGAAATTCTTTTGTCAAACAATTCTTGTGTCACCCTTTGCACATTTTCTTTGCAGAGAAAAATCTCCACTTGGCCTACAATGCTGACATTTTGTCATATAATTAGCATGCAATCTAGACGGAATCCCTTCCTCATGGCTCGAACACAGACTCTCCATTGTTGGAAAGTTCACCTTTTAGCACCAGTCTCTCATTAACTATAGAGTTTATTTAATGAGATAGCTTCGCCATGATACGTTCAGTCAAATACATGCCACATTCTCCCTTTATTCTGCCTTTCAATTTTTCAATTGGATTGAGAATCATATAAAGAAACACTGCACCCAAATTAGTGTAAATGCTATGTTTCCCTGAACTTCTACTTTGGAGGATCTTGGAGAATGATAGTAAAGGTTATTAGATTAAAATAACCTACCAGTATTGTACATATCTTGCAATCATGATTGAGCATTAAATCAAACAATTCCTACTCATCCTCTTCAAACTTAACTTCTTGAACCTTTGCCATATTTGTGACTATGCTTGCATATACCCGAGCCATAATTATTTGATCTCTAATTAATTTAACTATGGAATCTACATTGTCATTCTCATAGCCACGTCTCCAAATGCTATATTTTCCCAGATATACTAAATCCACTACTTTAGATATTGTGATAGTTGCATTTTAAATGTTCATTGTTTCTTCGTCATCTTGATGAATGAGATCAACCACTCTTTTCTCTCTTCTTTGTTGTTGCAGTTTCTTGCATTAAAGCTTTTTTGGATTATCTCCAATTGGATAGTTAGCAATAGCATTGGCCAATGATTCATCCCTTCAATTCTCTTCTTTTACTAATTTGATTAGAGAGGTTAATAACCACCTCCAAAATATGTATTTGGAGCTCAACCTTAACCTTTGACATAAGAAGTTAAGGTTAATGATGGGGAAGAAAATATCTGTTTTGGAAATTTACATTAACCTCTTTTTGATGGAGAAGTTAAGATTTCAAAGTGAAACACATGTTTTGAACCCAAATGTTAACCTCTTTTTAAAAGGTTAATGGTTAATGATTTGGTTCAAAATATGTGTTTTGACCCCCAAACCTTAACCTTCTAAAAGGTTAATTTTGCAAACTTATCTTAGCCTTTTGATTGAGAGGTTAATATTTCAAAGTGAAACACGTGTTTTGGAAATTTATCTTAACCTCTTTAAAGGTTAATGGTTAAGATTTTGATTGAAAATACATATTTTGGTTCCTTCCATTAACCTGCAACAACTTTTGACTTGGAAGCTAGATTTTGAAAATTTGAAGTACTGGATAGAAATGGGAACGAACCAGAGATATTTGAAGGGTGAAATTTCTCAAAAATTCTGAGAGTAAGTGACCATTTTAATGCTTAAAATGAGGCATATTCTGAGAATAACCATAGCTCAAAAAGGTAGGAATTGAGGCAATTTTGATATTTGGGAAACACGACTTTGGTATGTTTTGGATTCATAATCATTTGCGTTCTTCCATGATTTGTCATTTTGTTTGATGGTGGCATTTGGAGATTTGTTGGTTGCTAGGATTATTGGTGCAGTCTTCTGTTGCAATCTTTGTGATCCTTGTATGATGTCATGTGCATTCATACTTGTAAAAAAAAAAAAAAAAAAACTTGGCTTGTATTGAATCCTTGTTCCAAGGATCTTTGGGTGGGGCATTACAACAACACTTCATTTTCACCCTTTGCACATCATGACTAGGGAGCTCTAAGATACCATCCAAGCTTCTCAATTCATGAGATCCATTGGATAGAAGGGTTTAGAAAAGTTCACCATTTTTAGTGTATATTTTTGGTGCCCACCGTGGGGTAGAACAATCTCATTTTGCCTTTATTCTTGCATTTTCATCACTTACCTAGTTTTTTGTTTTGGTTTTTATTTTTGTAGTTGAAAAATATGTGTGATAGTGTGATATTTTTTTCTACTACTATGTGATACTCTTTCAATCTTGTACGATATTTTCAACACCATTGTGTGATACTTTACTAGTTAAAGTATTGTATGCTTATTTACATTTTGTCACACGTCTTCCATCATTTTTTCATCTACCTTAACACAAAGTATCACACATGCAGAAACTGTTGCCTAAATATACAATGAAGTGTTGCACGATACTGTTACAGCCAACAGTATCACTCAGATAGTTTTAATTAGTTGATTTCAAGTTCTAGTTTATATTTTTTAGTTCCAAGGCTTCTTATTTCAGGTTTTCTAATTTCTTAACAATCTAACCAGTGTACTTTGCAGGTTTATTATGGTTTTTCCTAAACCTTTTGATGTCCTAATGTGGTTGTTTTGTAGGGATTGTCTATTTGCTTATAAAAAATCTTAAAAGAACACATATCAAAGAATTATATTTGCTAAAGTGGCTACTAATATTTGTTGTAGAGCTGCCCAAAAGAAAACAAAATAAACCAAAATATTTTGTGTATTTGATTTCATTTTTATGTGCAACATCTACTAGTTTTTTCATTTTATTAGGCACATAAAACTTGTGAGTAGGGTTTATTGTTGGTAGGATAGTATGCTTTTCACCTTATAAGTAAATTAGAATCTTGACCCCTCATTGGATCTCAAAAATGAGTGGGATACTCCACTTTTTAGTGGTTTTAATTGATCTTCTTTGCATGTTTGGGGGATGCACTAAGGAATAGGAGAGTATTCTCTTCACCTCCTAAGGTGAATCAAAAGTCTTGACCTCTTTGGTATGGATCAATTTAGTTAATCTCACTAGTGAGATCTTACCTTTAGAAGGCCTGCTATTGGTGGAAAGATACCAATAGGAACAACCTCAAGTGGGAACAAGCAAAACCCAACTAACCCAACCCACTATAATCCCAAACCCCTTGATAAAGGCAAAAGCCTTGGTGGACATTGTACTCATCTTCACTTAGTGGAAGTACTTGTGGGATTGTGACCATGAAGAAATCACTAGGTGAGAATGCTTAAGGTACTCTTGCATCCACGAGGTCCATTACTTATCACAAGATAAGGTTTCATGTTATTAGGTGCAAGAGGGGTGTTGTGAATGACACCCTTTCTAAACACTTTAGGATCTAGAAGCTACCTTTATTATCTTCTCAACATCTTAGTGCAAGGATTGATCCTAGTTGACTACCTGAGTCACCCCAAGATTTTATACTCGCCATTTGTATCCCTTTGGTTGTGTTAATAGCACTTCCATGACAAAGCCAACATCTATTATAGGAAACCACTTTGTGTGAGGAAAGGAGGCATCAAGAATGGGCCAATTTTTTGAGTAATGAGTTGTGTCCTTTAGGTAGATCTTTCTTGATATCTTCTCGAATGTGCTAGACCCATGGAAACTTATTTGGACATACACATATGCTTGTATTGTCAAGGTTTCATTGTCCCTTGTTTGATTATTTGGAGATGTGTGTTTGTGACACTTAGTTGCTTTCAAAACATTATATTTTTCTACCACAACTAGAAAATGCTCTATCTAATTGATTATTTGGTCCAAACACATAAAGAATTTGAATCAAAACATAGATGTTTTAAGCACAAAGTCACTAAGTATCATTTCTACTAAACATGTATCGCACCACTATTATCATAAATATTGTACGATGCTTCTAGATTTTAAGAATTATCACATTTCCTCATGGATTATATTGCACTGCTATACTGTGAATCATCGCACAATCTTTTGGAAATCATCACACCATTAGAAATTAACATCTGCGTATTATAGAAACTGTCACACAATTCTTTTTTTTGCACTTCTTTCACCAAGATTTCTACAAATTGTTGTCTAGTCTTATTGGTTGTACAATATAGTCATCAACTGTGTTCTCATTGATTAGGAGTGTTCCTACTTGGTTATCATGTGTCTCTGGTCTATAATCTACATGTTTGGTTATGTCTTAGGCTGAAAAGATAAGCTTAGCTTCTTGAATGTGAACTTAACGTCTTGAATCATTCACTTGTCAAAATCGATTACCTTACTCTTTTGGATATTTACTATTGGGCTCCTTGCCCCATTCTTGGCTCGAGTCACTAGTGTCATAAATTTCTTAGGCACTTTTGACAAGCTATTTTCTCTTTGCTACATTTATTTGACAAGTGAACATCTCAACTATACAAGATTAATTATCAAAAGGTTGTGTGCAATCCTATCATGCTAAAAGAGTCACTCTTACATGTTGGTTAAGAGTAGGCTACAAGTTGGACAAGGAAATTGTCCCTCATTTAGTTTTGAAGAACTACCTACTCCCACTAGGCTCCACATAAGCAAGATTTTGAGGGAGAACCTATCTTTGACAAGCAAGAGGAAAAAAACTTTCTACTTGGTATGATCCTCTTAACCACTTAAGCAGTTCTTATGATACTCCCCTTGACACTCTCAGATCTACAAACAATGTATCTCTCACCGTGAACCAAGTAGAATGAAACCATCATTTAGAGGACTTCTTTGCATTTAAGGAAGAACAAGCTAGGCTAGAAAAAGGAAATACTTGAGGAAGCTATATGTATAGTTTTTAGGGAATCATTTCACCTATATGCAAAAATTAATGCTCACAACAAGCAAGGCTTTGGAGATGCTCATACACACAACTTTGAGAATCAACATGCCAATGCTACCTATAGAAACCCTTTTCAAAATCACCCGCTCTTTAGAAATAATGGAAACAATAGGCCTCTGAGAACTCCTAGATCACACATTGAGGGGTATGCATCACCACCTAGGTGCTCACAACATTATCACCATGGAAGAAAGGTAGATAATGAAGTTAACAGTGAGGGCCTCATAAAATTCCAACTTGATGAATATCTAAAAACTTATGCTCAAAGCTTTAGAGCAAAATGGATATCAATATTTCACATATATGACAAGTAGAGGTTGGAGAATACCACATTATTTTGATATCCAACACATTTTACAAAATAAAGAGTTGAATGAAACTGATCTTATCAAGAAAGAGGTTCAATACTTGTGAAACCAACTCGCACTTATGCAAGTGAAAAAGGAAAAGCCAAAAAGCTCATTTTTTGAAACTATATGTGCTCTCCCTTTCAATAAGAGTCTTTACATGACACCATTTCCTAGGGATATAGTGGTTCCCAAGTATGACAAATATGATGGAAATGGTGATCCACATGATCATGTAAGACACTTCTATGCTTTTAGCATGGACTTCATGCATGAGGACACATATCTTATGAGGTTGTTCCCTAGGAGTTTAAAGGGACAATTCATGCAATGGTTTACCAATTTATCACCTCCTCTTAAGACCTTCGATGAACTTGTATGCAGATTCATCCAACACTATTTGTATACCATACAACACCTAGTTACTATGTTGGATCTATGAAATATCAAACAAATATAAGGAGAACCTTTAGCTACACACTTATAAATAAGAAGAGCATTGCATTGTAGATACCCTTGTCAAAATCTGGAAAGTGAAAAGATTGATAACTTTATCAACACCCTGGTTCCAGAATTATACTATGATCTTAGAAAGCAATTATTCACCTCATTCATTGACATGGTTGAAATTTCTTATCATATTGAAGACATTGTTGTTAAGAAGGGTGATATTGTCCTCAACAAAGATAATAATGGAAATGGAAATGGAAAAGATGAAAATAAATCATGGAACAAGAACAAGTATGTTGTTAGCAATGGTGTTGTGGATGTCGCTAAGACAAAGGAACCCACCTTTCATTTTACCGATGCTATCCACACTACAAACAACAAGAGACAACAAAGTCTAATGCTTCCAACAAATTGCAATCTATTGATAAGTATAAGAAGCCTTCTAGGCCTAGGCACACATATACTCCAATGGTTGATTCATACGATGTGGTTTTGAAGACCTTGATCACCAAAAATCTCATTACACTACCTGACAACTCACTACCCTACAACCCTCCTGTTAAACTTTATTGGTGGAAAGATAACCAATTTTGTATTCATCATAGAAATAAGGACCTTATATTACTAATAATGGCTTGAAAAGAAAAGATGCCATTCAAGATCTTATTGATGATGGAAAAGTTTTCATTGATGACTTAGTTAAGAATGTTGATCACAGGGATTTTAAAACAATCATTATCTAAGTATGAAAATGGAGAGACATCGAAGGCTATCAAAAAGGGAAATGATGCTAAAGTCAACTACACATATGCCAACATAGAAAATGTTATCAACATGTTGGAGCCTATTGAGAATATCTATATGATGGCTCCCAAATTTGATGAGGAACCTAATTATGACACTGATAATGAAAAGCATAAAGTGGTCTTGAGAATGTGCAATCCCTCTCAACACTTTGCTAACGCTAGACCTAGGGTTTCTCTTAGGACGGTAGATCTTCTTCTTCTCGTGGTGAGACATTAAATGTTGTAACTAGGGGACAGTATAAGGTTGCTCTTAAAGTGGATAATGGTCCTAAATATGCCTCTTCCTCCAAAAAACCTGCTACTTCTATTGTGTCTACCAATGATTTGGTGAGTCAATTGCATAAACCCCTACCCAAAATCTTCATTTTTGAGTTGTTAGAGTTATCTCCTTTTCATAAAGAGATCCACAAAAATGGCCTTAACACAGCTAGTGTCCTTACGAACATTGATGCAGATAGGTTCCAAGCTATGGTAAACCATATTTCCTCACCACGTTACCTCATATTTTCTGAAGAAGATGACAAAGAATTGAGTCATACCCACCTTACTCTCTACATTGAAGTCCAAATACATTGTACTTGAGTCATATGAGTGCTAACAAAAAATGATGTGAGGCTAAACATTGTTTATTTTAGTGTGGTTCAACTATTGGGATCGTCTAAATTTCTCATTGATCTCAGGGAAAAAATTACAATTAAGGCCTATGATGAGGTTGAGAGATCTTCTAAGGGTCTAATTGTGCCACCTATTCAAGTTGGTTATGTGGAGAAGGACATGGTGTTCCAAGTGCTAGATATTTTGCTTGCTTATAACCTTTTGTTGGGAAGACCTTGGATTCATGAGATGCAAGTTGTGTCATCAACCTATCACCATTGCATGAAGTTTCCCTTTAATGGTGTTGAGATTGTAATCCCATGGGATAATTCTATGTCAATTAATATGTTGACTTCTATTGAATCCTTAATACCACATAATAGGCTTACCAATGACATTAAACCATCACTTATTTAATGCTAGAAATATATGAACATGATGAGTATCAGTATGGGAGAGTATACCTTAGACACTATTGTGACACTACTTGTTTCTCCATGTTCCTATGGAAAGCCATCTAAGAAAATGAAACCAACCCCATCAACTATGACTATCTGTGGCACCTTTGTTCAATCTTTAATTCCCTTAGAAGACGAAAATGAGGATCAAGTTGTTAGACATTGGATATATGGAGAAGAGAAAACCAATAATGAAGTCATACTTTCTACTCCTATTTCTCCCAAGAGATATAGGAAAGGTTACTAGTTTCTTAGAAAAATGGGTTATTGTGGCCAAGGACCTTTAAATGATAATAAGAATTCTCTTGTAGAACCCATGAGTCATACCAAGGGGGAAAAAAGTAGAGATCCTACAAGCTTAGGGTATGGTGTTGATGATGATTTTCCAAGGTTTGACCAAGAAGCCCCTATAGTTAGTGAGTTTATAGATGAAATTAAACCTATTATTGTTACTTTACCACATGAAGAAAAATTTGCCTCTTCTACTTCTCTTCTTTTGGGGGAAGATGTGTTATTTAATGATAACACTGCTAAAGCATCTACATCTGGGAAGCTTGAGTTCGATGAGTCAAACATTGAAGACCGTAATCAAGAAAAAAATATAAGAAACACTACTCACCTTATGGTACATGACCAAAGTATTGACTAAAATGAGTATAAATGGGAGTCTCATTCTGTCACATCTTGTAAAGTGGGGGTTGATGTGGTATACACCTATGTTAACCTAATTGACATCATTGATGAGTCTCTCCTAAGGTCTAACAAGTTCGGCTCACAAATTCTTTAGTGGATCACATTGGTGCTCCTAGGATTAATCTCGCTTTGGATTACTTAGGAGATTCTCTTATAGATTCTAACTTCCTTATCACTAGAGATAGCTCATTTGCATTAATAATCTTGAAGCTTCCAACTCATTATCACTTATACACCCCAATCTCATCAACTAGTCCATACAAAATCTAAGACTCAACATCATTTCAAAATGACTATGAGATCACCTATTATTTAAATGATGTTGAACTAGTAGTTTCTTCCCCCAGTGAACCAATGATTAATATGACTAAGTCTAAAATCAAGTACTTAGTCATAAGCTAAAGAGGAAAATGAAAAATAAAAGCTCAGATGGCAAAAACCACTTCGTAACAGTGTCATAGCCAAAAAATAGTAAAAAGAAAGATGTATTTGAGGGTGACAAAAATAGTGTGCTAAAAATGTGTCATACTTCTATAAACCCTTATTCTTGAGAATACTCATGAAAGAGAGCATCTCAAGAGGAATCTTATAGCTCTCTATCTATGACATGAAAAGGTGTGAGAAGTGAAATAGTGGCTCTCAAATGAACCAAAACTATGCAACCCTTGCAAGGTGCACCATAGAACAAGAGATTCAAAGAGTAGAGGCATTGAGTGCAAGTATACAAGGATCCTCAAATGGTTATTCAATGAAATATTAAATCTAAACTAAATGAGATGAAAGATGCAAGCTAACAAGTATGAAGGATTACAAAACCCCTAGTTAAACTATGTGAACTATTCTAAAGGATAAAGGAAAACTAGGCTATGAAGAAAGTCATGAAGCTGCAATGCAAGTATAAGGAAACCAGTATGAGAATGAAAATTCTCCAAGTCTTCAAAGCTCCAAAAGTACCTAAATATCCTACAACGCAATATTAGCATGAAAGACCAAGATTGGAGAATGAGGAGAGAACCCTTGCTTTAAAAAAAAAAAGAATGATTGAGATCAAAACTCAAGATAGGGTTAATCAAGGGTGGAGGATGCATATCGAGTGATCCATGTGCACAAGAATCTCACCTAATAAATATCAATAATGGAATTCAAAAAGGTGATAGATGTATGGAGGAGAATAAAGATTCCACCTACCTTGGAAAGTGTGTATCTCATTTGAGACAAAAAACATTTTTCTTTTTCTTTTTAAAATATGAATAATGCTTTATGTAAGGACACTTAGGATAAGTGGGAAGTGAGATTTTTTATTTAATTAAAAAGGAGCATGTTCTTTCAATTAAATAAAAGACTTAGGATAAAGTGGTTGAACCATAGGTTATAATTGAATAAATAAATTTTTGAGGATTTGATCACGAATAAGCAATGGATAAAATATGCAAAAATGATAGAAAGGGAGCTCATAGTCTAGATGACCATTTTTGGTTGATTATGTTTTCCCCTCTTTGACTAATGTGTGATCAATATGGGAACACATTAAGTCAAATAATGAAGATATCAAGCAAGCAACAAGTAGAGAAATTTGACTCCAAAGCACAAAGTGCAAAGAGAGATAGCAAATCTTGAATGCACAAATTGTTAGTGGTGGTAATGGAAATTAGGAGAGAGATAAACAATATCAATACTATAGATGAGCACTGATATATCAAGCCAAGTAGGAAAAGAAAGCATATGAATTAAGAGAAAATGGAAAGGCCAAGCCTATGCTCTCGAGAAATAGATAGCCATAGCAAAAAAAAGCTATTTGAAACAATGATAAACTATTCCTACCCCCTCGGGATTGAAATAAAAATGAGGTAAAGGAGACACATAAATGAGCTAGATTTAATGAAACTGAGATAAAATGAGGACCATGATGATAGATAAATGATTAAGGCCAAAGGATGACCACAAAGCAATAGAGATATGCCCCATATTGACCAAGAAAGAATAAAGCATGAGAATTGGGTCGAAGCAAGAAGAAATGTGAAAATAAAATGCACAAGAAGCATAGAAGATGATAGGAATGGTGAACAAGCGAAGACATGATGATGCCCCAACCCATTTTGATGATTAAGCCTCAGAAGATCAACTAATTGTGTAGAAGAAGAGAGAAATTTTAAAATATAATTTTGATCATCAAGATGAACCTAGATTTCAATTTTGATCCCAAAAATTGATCCAAGACATCAAAATTATCTAGTGGTGCATTTTTTGTTAAAATCCAAGGATTTTAATACATAAAACAAAATAGGGTATATAAGGAGCCCAAAAGGATAGGTTAGATGTGATGATAAGATTAACCTCTTATGATGATAGGATCACAAAGAGGTGAGTTAAATCCAAGAGAAGATTACAAAAAATGATCAAGAAGAAGCAAGAGAAGATAAACACAACTAGATGACATGCACATGAAAGATAAAGAAGACTCTCTCAATATTCTAATGCAAAGCTAACCTAAAATAAACTCTAAAATGCAAACTAATATGCAAAGGTGCAATTTCAAGGGTTATAAAGGTAGGTTTTAGTTTTTATCATCGAGCCTTATTAGGGACATTAGAAGATCATGCAATCATCAATAGCATAAAATATGAAGATATGATTATGATATATATCAGATTGGAATATGGGAACCCAACCAATGCATTAAAGACATATAGGTCAAGATGATAGTGCAATTAGATTCCCTAGGTTTAATATAGCAAGATTATGCTTGCATTGAGACACAAAATGTTGAGATGGTCATAAGAATGCACTTACAAAAATAAACAAGGATGATACATTGCAAACCCTAGGTGTCAAGTGGGACAAGCAAGATGCTCAAGACACCTAAGATTGACAAGGTATACCCATATGCAGAATGCAAAAGAAAACATGCCTCATGCCCCCAATCTTCTAGTTCATGAAATCCTTGAGAGGCTAATAGGGAAGGAACACTCAACAAATAAATCATCATAGACATCACACAAAGAAAATAATCCAACAAGTCTTAGCCAATTTTAGTTTAAGTGTGTGTTTGGAAGTCACATGACTATCTCTTTAGGACTCAAGTCTTCCAATGAGAAGTATTACAACATCCTAGAATGTAGTCAAAGTATCCAATAAGTGTTGAGAAAACACTCAATGTCAAGGGGAAGTGTTGAGAAATACAATTTTAGTGAGATGTCAAAGAAACACCAATGCAACAAAGAGACCCTGGAAAGCTTAAATGGGTTGTGTCCCCTTGATCTAGATGCAAGAGTGAGTTCCAAGCTAGGAAAGGAAAAGAACAATGATAGATGGATTGGTTCATGAGTTCAAAGTGAGATGTGGATAGAGATAGATGCAAGGGTCACAAGTAGTGCATTTTGCTAGGTTTTCACCACTCAGTTGGATTGACTAGCTCTTAAGAAAGATCACATCCTTTTGTTCCAGTGTCAAGAAAGGTGTAGGGCATTATGGATTAGCAAGATGATAGATAAGAAAATATGGATAGGTAAGGAGTATGAAGAGAGATGAATGTGATCCTAAAGGACTAGCTCCTCAAGAGTACCCAAATAGGAAAAATAGCCATATGAAGCATGTGTTGGATCAACAAAGTAAGACATGGAAGGAGACAACATGTAGGATAAGCAGTTAAAACTAATAAGTGAGATAACATATAGGATAAGAAGTGAAAACCAATAAGAGAGTTAGAATATGGGATAAGAAGTAGAAGCCAATAAGCGAGATAGAATATAGGATAAGAAGTGGAAACCAATAAGTGAGATAGCATGAAAGCATGTAATCTAGAAGGGTGGACATGTCTAGAGGCTTATAAGAACCATGTTTTTCTTTGTATTATCAAGACCAAGGGGTTAATTGGATAAGATAGTGATCCAATAAAACAATAAGAGTGGAGCTCAAGATGGAGGGTACAAGTGAACAAATTGGATAAAAAAGATCATGATAGGTTATGTTGATGGACATGATAGCCAATGCTAAAGGATAGCTCAACATTGTCAAAATCAAAGAGAGAAGAGGGGATGGATGGATGATGGATGTAATATTCATGATGCATGTTTACCCAATTTTTCATCATGGTACTTATCCAAGGGTCCACAAGAAGTGGTTTTCACCATAGGACAAATTTATTTCTCTTTACTTTTACTACCAAGGTGTCAGGTTTTCTTCTATAACACATGTTTTCTTGGAAGACATTGTTTGATTGCATGGAATCCCTCACGTATTACATCAGAAAGTGATTCAGTGTTTACTTCAGCACTATGGACATCTCTCCAGCATGCTTTGGATGCACAACTCAATTTTAGTTTGGCTTACCAGCCAAAGACTGATGGTTAGATAGAGAGAGTGAACCAGGTTCTAGAAGACATGCTTCACATGCATGTGATAGACAAACAGGTGAAGTGGGAGGATTATTTATACCTTGTTGAGTTTGTATATAACAATGGGTATCATAGTTATCTTGGCATGTCACCTTTTTAGGCCTTGTAAGGTAGACCATGTCATACCCCTTTGAGTTGGGATCATTTGGAGGATCGAGTACTTTTAGGTTCAAAGATGCTTTCGGATATGGAGTAGTAGGTTGTTCATATTAGAGAACATTTGGTTACTGCTCAGGATAGGTAGAAGAAGTACACAGATGCCCATAGGTTGGATCATCACTTTTCTGTTAGTGATAGGGTGTTTTTGAGAGTGTGTCTGAGGAAGAGCCCCATCCATTATGGGAAAGGCTCTAAGTTGGTGCCACCTTTTGTTGAACCATTTGAGATCCTTGAGAGGATCAATCCTATTGCTTATCAACTAGTGTTGCCACCTAGCCTATTTTACATCCATGATGTTTTTTATGTTTATGTTTTGAGGTAGTATATTCTCGATGTGACCCATGTTCTGGGATACTTTTTAGGTAGAGGATGGGAAACTTTCTTTGGAGCACATCTATATCCTTCAGCATCAGATGCTAACCCTAAGAGGTCAGGACATACAATAGGTAAGTGTCTAGTGGGACCCAAGCGATGATATTTCTGCTACTTGGGAGGATGCTAGATTATTGAGAGATTTATACCCCTATCTTTTTATAGGCTTCCAAGAGTAAACCTATGCCTAGTGGAGGAGGATGTAGTGCCTCTCATGTTTGTAGTTTGTACATTTTTTTATTTTGATTTGAGAGATACTTGTTACTCATGTTATTTTACTTTTGAGATGACCTTATGGTCAAATGTTATACTTTGATTTCCAGCATCATAGATGTTAGATTACTATGTTTCTCAGTCGATCATATCTGCATGATGATGCCTTTGGAGATGAAAATATGTTTTATGATGACATCGGGTTATTCTGTGTTTGGACATATGCTCTGATTACATTTATATGTTGGACTTGTCAGATATTTACTTCATTCTTGCTTTGTGATGCTTTATGCGAAAGTGAGTGATGTAAATGGATTATTTCAGTATAATTAAATAATGGTAAAATTAGGTTATTTAATGCATTTATTGCTTTGGCTATATTATTATATGCAATTGCACTTGATCGTGCGGTTTAGTGTGCAGGATTTATGTCCCTAGCAGTGGCAAATGGAGTTAGTGATTCAACTATTCATATTTAACCAACGTCGTACCTGTATGGTCGACCTATCCTATTTAATTATTTAAATTATACCTTCCATCGATTTAATAAATCTAGATCATTTGCATTATGTGATTAGATTCGTGAGCGTGTCTACGCATTTAGAGGTTCACATTTCATGTGAAAGTTATTAAGGAATTCTATGATTTTTGGTTTAAGGGAATTTTGGGCTTTATCTTATTTTATTTTATTCCCAAAAACTTTGTCATAGTTGAATTCCAATTACTTGGAATAGCCTATTTTCATTTGGGTTGTTTTAGGGTTTAAATAAGTGACTTGGTTAATTACCCTAATCTTTTTTTTACTTGAAAAGTGAATATATATCCAAAAAGGAATTTTATTCCTCACTTCTCACTTTTGGAAATAGAAATTTGAGAGCAAATTTCTAAATCCTCTTTTGTAGGATTGTGTTTATATTCATTGTAAGAGCTACGGGCATGGGATCATTGCGAGATTGGTCTCGTTGGGTCCAGCTTGGGGAAACCTTGGATTGTCATGAATTTTGGTAGATTCTGTGGGGTTTTTATTTTTCTATTTAGATTCCTATATTTTCCCTTTTGGCTGTTAGGTAGGGCTCTCCTATTTTTTTGTTTTAGCTTTGTTTCTACTTTCATTTTTTGTAGCTATTTGTTAAGACGCTGCGAACTACTGTTCCCCTCCATTTTTGAGTGCTAGCTCTACCCGGTTGGGCGGGTATGAGCATTTCCCTATTTTTGAGATGGGGGTTTGGGGTTTTACACTATTATGTTGGTCATTTTTGCATACGAGGTTCAAACCCAATTTTTATTGGATTTCTATGGCTTATTTGCCCAAGGGTAGAATGGGTTTTATTTTTGTTGATTTTTGTCAACATTGGGTTTATGAGGTTTTTGCGTTGATTTGTGTGCCACCTAGTTTTCTCAAGTTTTCTTGGCATGGTGTTGGTCATGGATTTAGATTATCCATAGGATGTCAATCCAACCACTATTACATTTTTTTATGTTTGTATTGGGATGTGTGCTATATCCATACTCTTGATCTTGTATTCGGTTGAGTGTTGTTTTGCTTGTGTTTGCATCTAGCCCTTGTTTGTATGATCTTCATGTTGTTGGTGTGCCCACATATGAGCATGTACATGTGCATTTTTTGGGTGCTTACGAGGCCTAATCTCCTGATTGTCATTGGTGGAGTTATGTTCGTTGGGGTTGGGTTAGGAATATGCATTGCCTATGGGCACTCATCATGTGATGAGAATGGGTATGTAGGGTAGAAGTGTGGAGTGGCTTCTCTTGCTATCCCGGTTAGGCCCCAACAAGATAGCGTGAAGAAGTATCTAAATTAGTTATGACTAAACAAATTACTAGGTAATAAACCTAAGATAATAAAAATGTGAGCACCCAAAGTTGATCTGAGGACACGGTGTGATGGCCTCCCTGGAGAGTTGATTCTACATGATATTTAGCTTGGGGCATCATGATACCAAGTGACTTACTCTCCACTAGAGTCCCTACATAGTTGACCCGTAGAGCATCTGACCAGGACCTGTTATAATTGTATTGTCTCATGATCTTGGTTTCAATCATCTTTACTGTCCGGCGTGAGTGTTAGCCATGGACATTTGCTTTATGTGTGTTTGTGGTTGGATCTTTATCTCCGTTAGCACAACAAGAGTGGACCTACGAGTTCTATGTGGTTGAGAGGTGTATGATGCAGGAGCATCTTGCATCAGAAAATAAAGGAGGAAATAATTTTGTTTTTGTTTTTATTTTCAAAAAAAAGAAAGGAAAAATAATTTTTTTTTTAAAAAATGTGGAGGAGAGAGAAAGTGATCAAAAATTAGAAGAAAAATAAATTTAAATAAATTTAAAAATGGAGAAAAGAGGGGGGAAGGCATTTAATAGGTAGCATTATTAAATGTAACTTGTGGCTAGAGGGTTTACTTAATGAAATTTTCTAGTGGTCAACTTGTGGCTTGGTTTGGTATAAGTAGAGGGCTTTGTCTTGTTATTATTCATTCAGAGGAGGAGTGAGTGTGGAGACTAGCTAAAGAGCAATGTTTTCTAGAGTCTGTAAATAGAGCCCCAAATTTGAGGCAATTTATAGCAAGATTGTGATTATCATCCAACTTGGAGAAGAGGATGTGGAGGAGGAGTGAACTTTGAAGAGCTAGTAGTTGCAGCTTGGAAAACAAGGAGATTACTTGGTGGGCTTGCAAGCACAAGTTGAGATCTTCCTTGGAGGTTTCTACCAGAGTGCGGATATGGACTAGCTAGAGTTGGGATTGGATATTGAGGGATCTTCCAAAATTATTATTGTAATTGCTTATGTATTTGATTGTAACTCGGAAGACCATATAGCCAAGCATGTTGGATGTAAAACTTATGATTATATTATGAGAATTGACATTATTTTGGATCTAATTATCTGTGTTATTATTTATTCTTTGATTGTGTGGTTATTTGTTGGGGGCTAGGACATCTCCTTTAGGGATTCTCCTCCCTTGCCACTGCATCAAGTGGTATCAAAGCGAAGGTTGTTCCTGAGCATGTAGAAAAATCCTCGAAGTTGAGGCAGTTTGCACCAAGACCTTGGGAGGACATGCAGATGGATCTATGGTTATGGAGATGGAAGGTTTATCTTATTTGGGAAAATTGACCTGTTGGTGATTTGTTGCAGAAGGTTTGCAAAGATCTTGGAAGATGGCTCCAAGAGGATTCGACCCTAGGATGATTGTGAATCTCCATTATATAGTGGAGAGGAGAATTAATGAGATGATTGCTCGAGTGGATGCTATTGTGGATGTTTCTTTTTCTAAAGAGTTGAGAAATAGAAGAAGGATGTTGTATGCTACTGGAGCTGGAGTCTACCAATCCAGAAGAGAGTTGTATGGCTGGTTAGAAGACTTGTTCAAAAGAGAAGATGGCATCGCAAGGTCGAGATGGAAGAGGTTGGTTTTGTTGATCAGTTTGTGGAGTTTGATACAAAACCTATAGAGCAACTAGAGGTTGTTGCTAAGGATATTCCTAACCTTTTTGATGATGGGATGGAGATTGGTTTTTATGATCAGTTGGTTGAGTCTAACATGGAGATTGCAGAGCACTCGGTCATGGATGATCCGATTGTTGTTGTGGTGACTTGTATGTTGTAGAGCATCTTGCTGTTGAGAGTTTGGAAAGTGTTGATGGAGATCTACATATTGTTGCTAATGTGGAGTTTGTTACTACTGGTGTGGATTCATTAGTTGCTAATGTGAATGAGGTTTTTTGGATGAAGCATTATGTTCAACTTGTTCTTGGGAGTGAGGATGTTGATTAGATGGTTGAGATTCTAATGTTTGACAAATGGATGTGGATGATGTGTAGATTAGTTTTCTTAACCCTAATGGAGTGGAAACCTTTGGTGAAGATGAAGATGGTTGTAGATCTTTCTTTTGGCATCAAAGTATAGAACAAACTTTTCTATCTACCTAGGAAGTTTGATGCAGGAGCATCTTGCATTAGAAAATAAAGAGAGAAAACAAAAAAAATTGGAGGAGAGAAAAAGTGACAAAAATTAGAGGAAAAATATATTTTTTAAAAAAGGAAAAGAGGAATTTCTATTTTCAAGGTGCATAGGTGGCGTAAATAGAAAAATAAGTAAAAATGGTTGTCATTCCATTTATTAAGATGTGTAGGGGGACTTCTAGAAGTTTGTGGAAATTTCCTTAACTCATGCATTTAATATTTGTTGAGCCACATGGTGGTGCTTAGTTGTATTTGGGTGGGAATTAAATATTTGTGTAAGGTAGTTGCGTTTACCTTTTGTCCCACATTGGTTGTGTTTGTAACATCTTGGGTGGTAAGTGCCTATTTAAGCAAGGCATATGAGCTTTAATAATCAAGCTTTACAGAACCTGCAAAGCAACTTGAGGTTGTTGCTAAAGATATTCCTAACCTTGTTGATTTTGGGATGGAGATTGGTTTTGATGATCAGTTGGTTGAGTTTGACATGGTGATTGTAGAGCACTCAATTGTGGATGATCCGACTAGTGTTGGTTTTGACTTGTATGTTGCAAAGCATCTTGTTGTGAGCAATGAGACCGCTGGTGTTGAGAGTTTGCAATGTGTTGATGGATATCTACATGTTGCGATTGATGTGGGGTTAGTGTTGATTCACCAGTTGCTAATGTGGATGAGGGTTTGCTGATAAAGCATTGTGTTCAGTTTGTTCCTGGGAGTGAGCATGTTGATTGGATTGTTGAGATTCTAGTGTTTGACAGGTGGATGCAAATCTGGATGATGTGCATATTGGTTTTATTGTCCTAAATGGAGTGGAAGCCTTTGGTGAAGATGAAGATTGTTGCAAATATTTCTTTTGGCATCAAAGTGTAGGACACACTTTTCTATCTACTTGGGAAGTCTGATGCAAGAGCATCTTGCATCAGAAAATAAAGGGGCAAATAATTTTGTTTTTATTGTTGTTTTTTGAAAAATGGAAAAAATTAAAAATTAAAAATTGTGATGGAGAGAAAAAGTGACAAAAAATAGAAGAAAAATGAATTTAAATAAATTTTAAAATGGAGAAAAGAGGAGAAAAGACATTTAATAGGTGGCATTATTAAATGTAACTTGTGGCTACAGGGTTTATTTAATGTAACTTGCTAGTGGCCAACGTGTGGCTTGGTTTGGTATAAGTAGAGGGCTTTGTCTTGTCATTATTCATTCAGAGGAGGAGTGAGTGTGGAGAGTAGCTCAAGAATGAATTTTTCCTAAGTCTATGGATAGAGAAT
Source organism: Cupressus sempervirens (assembly GCA_028749045.1). Lineage (NCBI taxonomy): Eukaryota > Viridiplantae > Streptophyta > Pinopsida > Cupressales > Cupressaceae > Cupressus > Cupressus sempervirens. Next base: position 171,102,527 of record CM053785.1, on the reverse strand, counting down.
TGAATGTGAGGCAGTTTACAACAAGATTGTGATTATCATCCAGCTTGGAGAAGAGGATGCGAAGGAGGAGTGAACTTTGAAGAGCTAGTAGTTGTGGCTTGGAAAACAAGGAGATTGCTTGGTGGGCTTGCAAGCACAAGTTGAGATCTTCCTTGAGGTTTCTACCAGGGTGTGGATTTGGACTGCTAGAGATGGGATTGGATCTTGAGGAATCTTGCAAAATTACTATTGTAATTGCTTATATATTTGGTCGTAACCCAAAAGACCTTACAATTGGGCATGTTGGATTTAAAACTTATGATTATATTATGAGAATTGGCATTATTTTGGATCTAGTTATCTATGTTATTTTTTATTCTTTTGCTATGTGGTTATTTGTTGGGGGCTAGGACATCTCCTTTGGGGATTATCCTACCTTACACTACATCAATGTAGCTACCTATACCATTGCTAGGGACCAGTGTACAGAGGCAATCTATTTCTAATTGAGATCGATGCTTGATGTTTCACTTGGTATTTCAGGTATTCTGGAGTATGTTCCTTGTGATTTATGCTTTAATTGGAATGTTTGGATATCATGTTTAGATGATGTTAGTTTTCATATGGCACATTCCTTAATTATGATGTTTAGCATATGGTTGGATGATGTAATTCACTGCTAGCTGGAGTATCTATGCTTTGATGGATTAGCATGTTAGATCTTCTTATTCTTATGATGTTACTTATGTTGTAGTAGTGACACCTTCATAAGACAACCCTGACTATCTAGTTGGCAGTTTGGGATGTTGCACTCAGGGGATGGCTAGGACCCTTGATGTCTCATGATGCTATTATGGTTAGGAGGAACCAAGCATGTGTCTTAGTTGTTTTAGTTCTTGGATGTTACACTTTTCCTTCATATGATGTTTGGTTTATGAACCATGTATGTACATTGTGATGTTTCTTTCCACATATTTTCTACATGATATGGATTAGATGTTTAGATAGTTGTTGCATCCTTTCTAGCACGTTTTAGATTTGCTTCATGCTTTCGAGTGACTTATCCTCGATGATAGTTGTTTTGGCACTCCCCCACGTGGAGTTTTTTTACCTTATTTTCCTTCTAAATTTAGTGTTTGTGCCTTTTTATTTTGGGCCTAGGCGATAGAGTGTCAACATTGTGTGGCATTGGAAAAGTGTCGCACTACTTTAGAGAAAGTGTTGCACAAAGAAAGTGTCACACCGCTCGAGAGAAAGTGTTGCACCAGTATAGAAGAAAATGTTGCATGTCTATAGAATAAAGTGTCGCATGACATTAAAGTGTCACACCACCATGTAGATACTATTGCACAACACTAGAAAATTTTCACACCACTATAGAGGATAGTGTCACCTGAGGTATGTGTGTAGACCTACTTAGGCAACCAACGCACACTTTTTCACTTGATCGACACTTTTTGAGAGGTGTTTTGGCAACCCTTTATGGAGTTCTTGAACCCTAGTGTTTGAATTTTTGAATTTGGGATCTTTCAGATTTGAATGTGTTTATGGTCTCTGTAGCTTTATCATTTTTGGTTAGTGGTGATGCTTGGAGATTGTTGGCATTTGGATGTTGGTTAGTCTTCCATTGCAATCTTTCTAATCATTGTATGTTGATTGTCATCTACATCCATACTTTTTTTTTTTGCTTTTATCTATCCTTGTTCCAAGGATCTCTAGGCGGGGCATTACATCTGGTATCAGAGCCCATGTCACAACATTGGGATCTCGTATTATGCTTCCACTATGAAGAGGAATGTTAGGGTGGTGGGGAAGAGAAAGGTAACAATGATCATGGTGGCATTGGGGCATTGATGCCTTTGCTACAAAAGATTATTACTCAGTTCAGACCTCTTGAGAGGAAAACCAACACAACCATGGCCAGGAAAAGGTATCTCACCATGGAGATTCCCATGTCTTAGATCATAGAGAGGAAGAGGAACATGAGCATGAATGTTCTCTCACACCACTAGGTTGCTTGACATGGAACATGGAACATTTATTTTCCATGTATCTATATGCAATGAACTTGAGAGCCCATTGTATTGTCATGAAACTAAGATACCACACATCTATTTGGTGGAACTTTGAGGGGTAGAAGCTCTAGATTAGTATAGAAAATCTCACCTAGTAGATCTTTGAGGAGAGATTTAGAGAGAGGTTCCTGTCCCCTCAGTTCAGGGAAGCTCAAGCTAATGAGTTCCTTGAGATTAAACAAGGGAAAATATTAGTAGATTAGTATGAGATGAGATCCTTTGAGCTTAGGTAGTACTCATGTTATAACCATGATGAGGTACTCCTTACTCAACATTTTGTTTGAGGTCAAGAGGACTCCATCATTGGAGATGTTTGGATGCATCAACCTAGGACACTTGCTTTTGTTGTTGAAAAGGAAAGTATTGTAGAGAGCAACATGTCTAAGGGGTTCAATGGAAAATAAGTTTCTCAGAGCTATAGTGCATAGACTTTAGGGCATGATGTGTAGTTCCCTCAGTTATAGTCCTTAGGAAAGGGTCAAACCCAATTAGCACCCTCATAGGGCAGTCGTGGTCATTAGAGGCAACAGAATTGTCAACAGTGGTATAAGGGTGGATAGAGCATAGGTTCCATGAGAGAAAAGAGGTATGACTAGAGTAGAGCTCAATAGTCCCAACAGAATTTCCCATCTCAGAGTAGTCAATAGAACTCTAGCAAGGGAAGTACACCTTATTCTAGTGCTTCTCAGGGTGGACATGGCCAATGCTTTGTATTAAAGGAGCATGTTTATCATGTGGTCAACTTGGCCATAGGGTAGTGGAAAGTCCTTTGAAGACTTCCTTAGGACCTAGCAAAGGTGCATCCAGGTTAGAGCCTACTATGGGAGATACAGGTAGAATCCATCAAGTTTTTGCAGTGGTTGATAACTGTCAAGTTGAGCATCGGGGTACTGTAATTGAGGCTACATGTACATTGCATGGTATTTCAAGTTTAGTATTATTTGACTCAGGTGCTTTAGATTCTTTTATTTCACCATCTCTTGTTTAACAATATGGGCCAGTGGCAACACGTTAGGTCGATAGGTGGCAAGTTGAGTTAGCCACAAGATCCAAAGTGGTCGTGGATTCCTTGGTCAGTAGTTGTAAATTGGACTTGGGTGCCTTCACCACCACAGTGGATATTCGCATCCTACCTCTAGGATCGTATGATATTGTGTTGGACATGGATTGATTAGCCACCCATCAGGTGAATATAGATTTCCAATGCAAGTCGATATAGTGTGTTGATGATGCAGGTGGTCAGGTGGAGCTTGTAGGGGTCCAAAGACCAGTCTCACTTTAGATGATCTTGGCTAATCAACTACAGAAGAGTGTGTGAAAAGGATGTCAAATATTTGTAGTCTCTATAGTGCCTTCCCCTAGTTTGCATTTTATTATTATTTCCAAACCATTTTAGGCTAGTTTTATACTTGATGATTAGTAGCATTATTTTGAGATTATCAAATATTGTTCCATATTCAATTGATTTATGATGAGATTACATGGTACTCTATAATTTATGTATGTGTGATGATTATTACAATGTTTTTAATTATTGATGATGATTAGTTAGATGGATTATCATATGTGTTCTCTTATGGATACTTACCTCATATTGCATGTGTATGGTGTGCGTGTATGTTTTCTTTATATATGGCATTTCTGATGTGGTTAAGAAAGGGAGTTGTAGTCACCTGCTAGTTAGAATCTACATTGTGCACCACTTCTTGTCATTACCTATTTAGCTTAGTATATATGTGTTTGTACATGTGTGGATTTTATGTCGATTGTAGGTACTAGATATCGACTTCCCTAAATTGCCAAGATGAGCGTACCCTATCGCATTATCTCAATGGTAAGAGAGGGGAGATAAATTCTTAAGACCAAATCATAAACCTTCAAGCCATTTGTCCTACAAAATTAGGACAAGTATCTAAGTTGTTTACCTTTTGAATGCATCAAATGACATTAATTTGTGATTATAACCCTTTAGTTTGATTTTGTATGTGTTTTTCTATGATGGGTTTTCAATATTTTGTTTTATGAGTCCTTGGTGAATTTTCTATTTTAATTAAGTCAAATTAAATGATTTAATTTAATAGAAAATTATTATGGTATTTTTAATATTTAATTATATTTAATTAATTGAGAGATTAATTAAATAAGGAGAATTAAATATAAAGATAAAAGTTATAAGTTTAAATTTAAGAACGTAAAAATATTTATTAATTTAATAATAATATATTTAGAGTTCATTTTTAAATAAATGTTAAATACTATTATTATTTAAGTTAATAAATATTTTATCTATTAACGTTTTGAAATTAAATTAAAAAGTGGAAAAGATATTAATTTATTAAAAGTTTTAAGATTGCATAATGTGTGCATGAGATTAAAATTTAATAAATTAATTGAAAAGAGAAGTCAAGTGAAAATTAATTAAAGTTATTTTATAATTCATTAGACGTGCATGAAAAAGATAAAGAAAAGATAAAGAAAAGTTAATAAAGAGTTAATGTTTGGTGAGCAAGGAGTCCTCTTGGGTGATTACACAATTAGTGCCCCGATTTTAGGAGAGAACTCCTTATCACCAATTAAGGGTTCATTTTCAATGAACGAAAGTTTTGGAAAAGGACCGTGAATTTTGGAAGGAGAATTTTTGGAAGAGAGAAGGTTTTGAGAGAAAAAATTTCTCTCACAAATCTTCTGGGTGTTTGTGATTTTAGCATTAGAATCCAGGTAGATTCTTATGTCTTGAATTGCACAGTTGATTACGTTATTTAAATATATTTTTCTTCTTCATGACTATGAATTAATTGTCAGTATTTCATTACAAATGAATCTTTCAATCTAGTAGTTTTGAAAATTATGTTATGCATGTTTATTTCGTCTATAAATGGGAAGATTGAAAGTATCATTACAATACTCCTTCAGTAGTTTTAAAATTTGAATATTAAACAGGGAAGAAATCAAAATTTTAGCAAATAAATTTGACAGGCTGGTCTTTTTTCTTCTATCAGAATACCATTGGAACTTATATATATATATATATATATATATATATATATATATATATATATATATATATATATATATATATATATATATATATATATATATATTTATATATTTGAAAATTTGTTAGGGAGGGGATTAATTTTAAAAGTAAATTTTATTAAAAATAAAAATAAAAACATATTTTTTTGGAGGGGGTTTGTTTTGTTTTAAAAACTATATATATATATATATATATATATATATATATATATATATATATATATATAATGATGGGCGGGGGGCACCACTCCACACACCCCCCCCTAACCCACCTTTTTTCCCCTCCCCAGCTTTCTCCATTTCACAATGGCCTTACTGTCGTTGTCGCAACAGTCTGCTACGGCAATGCTGTCGTAGGCAATGAGTAGACCAGTCATGCAGGCCTTAAGCACCTAGAGTAATGCATTTTAAAAAAAAATAAAAAATTATTTCATTTAAAATTTTAATGTAATTGTTATTTTACTAATAAATTTAAATATTATTTATTAATAAATTTTATTAATAGTGTTTTATTAATATTTATTAAATTGATTAATAATTGATAAATATTATTTATTAAAAAAAAATTATTAATAAGTTTTTGATTGATATGTATATTAATATTAATATAGTTTTAGTAAAAATGTATTAATTAATTTAATAATTAATGAAAGATTAATATGATTAGTTTATATAATTATTAATTAACTTAATTAAATGTAATTTAATTAAGATTAATTAATAATGGAAGGCATTCAATTAAGTTTTAAATTTATTTAATTATTATAATACAGATTTTAATAAAATCGTAGATTATTTTATTTGAAAATCAACAAGTGTTAATTATAATAATTTAAATAAATAATTACCTTTGGAATATTTAGAAGATTGACTTAAAATCAAATTAGGAGTAATTGTAAATTTTATTCGAATATAAAAATGGGGTAAATTGTAAGGGGTTAAATGGTAAATCGTAGGTATTTGAAAACTTACACTGAATGAAAACTGAAACCTTACTTTTAACTTGACAGTATGTTTTCAAAATCAAACCAAACTATGAAACCTACACTTTGTTATATGTACATGTTTATGCTTTGGGTTTGGGTTGACTAAAGTGTTGACCAGTCTTAGGATGTTTCCAGAGGTTTGGAAGTTTTGTGATTGTGATGTTATGCTGAATTGGTTTCAATCTTTTATACACAACCATGGTAATGTGTCTCGTATGCTCTATGATGTGTGTTGATCTATTGTTATTGTTTTCCAGTGTTCTTGTGTCAAGTTGAGGTGAATGTTATGACCTACTTGACTTAACCATTTTGGAGTCTTCGATCAGTTATAATTGGATTGTTTTCCAGTCGCTTTTATAGGACTGAGGTGTTTGGTATGATTTGTTATTGGTGATGTCATGTTATGACATATTTGACTTAACCATTTTGAGTCTTCGACCAGTATTTCTTGGGATGCTTTCCAGTTACTTGTAGAGAACTAATGTGTTATTGTGGATTATTTTTTGATGCTTTCTAGTCACTTGTTTAGGACTAAGGTGATTTTATATGATTTTTTGATTTATACTTTTATGAGCCTAGGGTAGGTTATCTATATGTAATGTCGGGAAGTGGCTTACAATGGAGGCTGGGGCCCTAAGTGGCTGCTAGGGTAACCCATTCTAAGTTGTTTAATAAGTGAAAACACAACACTAAATGAGAGTAAAATGAACCTAATAAGAGTCTTTGTATGTTCTCATCCATGCCTCGAGTGCTAGTACAGACTAGGATGGGAGTAGAGAGAACCCTTGATTGCGACCTTGCATCGTTAGTATGCCTTGTCAGTACGAGAGGATAGTAGTGCCGCATATGGATCACTAGGGGGTTTGGTCCTAAGAGATTGACAGGGAAACTCTAGCATGATTCATGCGATGACACTTTCTCGCTTACATAGTAGGTTTCCTACTTGTCTTTATGTGCATTTGGGTACAGATGTCGATTTATCTTGGAACCTTTGAGTTAGGTTACTTTTAGGATTTCCTAGACTTAGAGAGTACTTTGGATACTTGGATTGATATCCTCTTTGGGACTTGAGACTATCTCCTTAGTGTGGTGGGAGTGGGCCTTTTTCAGTTACCACATAGTCGGGTGGTAGTGCTTTTTTCTCTTACCATTGAGATTCATCCGTTGCTACCATGGCTAGAGTTTCCTTGTCTGCATTTTCCTTTCATTCTATCTTTGTATCGTTATGATGGATGAATATGTCTTATGATGGATGTTTATATCTTTTGTGATGGATAGTTTCATTTATGGTATTGTAACTTGTATCATGAATTCGAGGAGGAGGATGTAATTCTATTTTTATAAATGTATATTCTTTTAGCCTTTCATACCTTGTGACATGTACAGTGGATGATTGAGTATTCTGAATTTTATTGCCAAGTGGCATTTGGAACAAATGTATATTATTTAAATGGACTTTGGACTTTTAATTATTCTTTCATGTGGATGTGGTATTTATTAGACTTAGTGTTAATTAAATTTAAATGTGACTCAACATCTTGGGATCCTTAAGGAATGTAATATGTTATGTTTGCTTCTATATGATTGTATGTTATTGCTTCCGCTACTTTATAATTGATGTGTATGTTATTCTTTCTTCTTAAAAAAAAAAGTTTGGCAAACTTAGTTAAAACTTTAGGTTAATTCTTTTGGATCCCTTGGCCGAGTGTTACAGTTTATGTCAGTGACCTTGACTAGGTCGAGATTTGTATGGTGACCCTTGATGATCACCCACTCCTTCATGAGTATGCATATGTGTTTCTTGATGAGATACCGAGTATGCCACCACAACATGACATTGGATTTTGGATCAATCTCATTCCAGGAGTGGACCCGATATCATGTGCTCTTTACCGCATGACTACTCGAGAGTTGAGTGAGCTCAGATTGTAGTTGGAGGAATTTTTGGCCAAGGGCCATATTCATCCTAGTGTATCCTTGTGGGGTGAACCACTCATCTTTGTGAAAAACAAAGATGGATCATTGCGATTATGCATTAACTACCGGTAGTTGAATAAAGTGACGGTGAAGAACCAATATCCTTTGTTGATGATAGATGACTTGTTTGATCAGATGAAGGGAGCAAGAGGGTTCTCAAAGATTGATCTTAAGTTGGCATACCATCAACTTCGTATTGATGAGGCTAACATTCATTAGACAACTTTTCATACACGTTATGGGCATTATGAGTTCATAGTTGTACCCTTTGGATTAACCAATGCACCATTGGTGTTTATGAGCCTGATGAATGGAGTGTTTTGCACATACCTCAATCAGTGTGTCATTGTATTCTTGGATGACATATTGATCTAATCTAAGATTGTAGAGGAACATGAGGCCAATTTACACCAAGTTTTGCAGTGCTTGCAGGATCATCAGTTATATGGCAACTTGGGTAAATGTGGATTCTTCTAGTTGGAAGTGAAGTATTTGGGGCATATCATCATAGGTGATGGTATTTTAGTGGATCTGGAGAAAATTTGAGCTATCATGGATTGATTGATACCCACTAGTATTCCTGATGTTTGTAGTTTCATGGGATTGGCAGGTTACTATTGTTGATTCGTGAAGGATTTTTCACTTGTGGCTCATCCCATCACTTCTCTTCAGTGGAAAGGGAAGAAGTATGTTTGGTCAGACTAGTGTGAGGCAACATTTGATGCTCTTAAGTAGTGTTTGACCGGTGCACTAGTCCTTGTAGTGCCTAATCCTGTAGGTGATTTTATGGTTTGTACAGATGCTTTGTTGGAAGGTGTTGGAGTAGTGTTGATGCAAGATGGTCATGTAATTGCATACAAGTCTAGAAAACTCAAGGACCATGAGCTTAATTACCCCACTCATGATTTGGAGCTTGTGGTCGTAGTGCATGCACTTGTGCATTGGAGACATTTCCTTTTGGGACACAAATTTGAGTTGCTTAGTGATCATAGGAGCTTGCAGTATATCTTTACTCATCCAAACTTGAATGAATGACATTGTCACTAGATGGAGTTCTTATGTGAGTATGACTTTTATGTTCGCTATGTTAAAGGGAAAGAAAATTTCATCTCAGATGCCTTGAGTAGGAGGTGACATGAGATAATTGTTTTGTCATCAGGAGTAGATTTGTGAAGCTATATCTTGGAGGCTTTTCCTAGTGACACATGGTATCAGGAGGTGAGGGTGGAGATTGAATCTAGATGTACCCTTGAGGGGAGGTTTTTAGATTATTTTCTAGAGACTAATGGACTCTTGCGACACTTGGGGCGTATTTATGTACCAATGTTTGGTGATCTTCGTACCTTGATTTTGTTGGAAGCACATTGTGCACCATATTTCACACATCCCGACGTCAAGAAGATGCATGCTAATCTTAAACAATTGTACTTTTGGGTAGGGATGAGGCATAATGTTTCTAATTTTGTTTCTTGATGCCTCGAGTGCTAGAGAGTGAAGACAGAGCATCAACATCTAACAAGTCTTTTACAATTGCATACCATTCTAGAGTGGAAATGGGATACCGTATTTATTGATTTTATCATCAAATTTCCTATGTCATCATAACGACATGATTATATCATGGTGACAGTGGACAAGTTGTCCAAGGTAGCACAATTTACACCCATGAGAACATCCTACACAACTTCTTCTATAACGCATGTTTTCTTGGAAGACATTGTTCGATTGCATGGAATCCCTCATCCGATTATATCAGATAGGGATCTAATGTTTACTTTAGCACTGTGGATATCTCTCCAACATGCTTTGGGCACGCAACTCAATTTTAGTTCGACTTACCACCCAGAGACCAATAGTCAAACAAAGAGAGTGAACCAGGTTCTAGAAGACATGCTTCACATGTATGTGATGGACAAGCAAGTGAAGTGGGAGGATTATTTATACCTTGTTGAGTTTTCATATAACAATGGGTATTATAGTTCTCTTGGCATGTCATCTTTTCAAGCCTTGTATGGTAAACCGTGTTATACCCCTTTGAGTTGGGATCGTTTGGAGGACCAAGTACTTTTAGGTCCAAAGATGCTTTAGGATATGGAGCAGCAAGTTGTTTGCATTAGAGAGCATTTGGTTACTGCTCAAGACATGCAGAAGAAGTATGTAGATGCCCATAGGTTGGATCATCACTTTTTAGTTGTTGACAGGGTGTTTTTGAGAGTGCATCTGAGGAAGAGCCCCATCTGTTATAGGAAATGCTCTAAGTTGGTGCCACATTTTGTCAAACTATTTGAGATCCTCGAGAGGATCGATCCTGTTGCTTATCGACTAGCATTGTTACCTAGCCTATCATGCATCCATGATGTTTTCCATGATTCTATTTTGAGGCAATATATTCTTGATGTGATGCATGTTCTTGATTGGGATGCTTTGTAGGTAAAGGACAAACAACTTTATTTGAAGCAACTTTTGAGATGACCTAATGGTTAGAAGTTATAATTTGATTTTCAGTATCATAGATGTTGGATTACTATGCTGCTTAGTTGATCATATCTGCTTTTGAGATGATAGTATGTTTTATGATGATATCAGGTTAAATTGTGTTTGGACATATGCTCTAATTATGTTTATATGTTGGACTTGTCGGATATTTACTTCATTCTTACTTTTTGATGCTTTATGTGAAAGTCAGTGATGTAAATGGATTATTTCAGTATAATTAAATAAATGGTTAAATTAGGTGATTTAATGTATTTATTGCTTTGACTATGTTATTATATGTAATTGCACTTGATCATGTGGTTTAGTGTGTAGGAGTTATGTCCCTAGCAGTGACATATGGAGTTAGTGATTCAATTGTTCATATTTAACTAATGTCATCCCTGTATGGTCAATGTATTCTATTTAATTATTTAAATTAAACCTTCTAGTGATTTAATAAATCCTAACTCATTTTCATTATGTGATTAGACCCATGAGTGTGTCTGTGTATTTAGATGTTCACATTTGTTGCGAAAGTTATTAAGGAATTCTGTGATTTTTGGTTTAAGGGGATTTTGGGCTTTATCTTATTTAATTTAATCCCAGGCAACTTTGTCATAGTTGAATTTCAATTACTTGGAATAGCCTATTTTTGGTTGGGTTATTTTAGGGCTTAACTAGGTGACTTGGTTAATTACCCTAATCCTTTATTCACTTGAAAAGTGAATATATAGCCAAAAAGGAATTTTATTCCTCACTTCTCACTTTTGGGAATAGAAATTTGAGAGCAAATTTCCAAATCCTCTTCTGTAGGATTGTGTTTCTTTTCACTGTAGGAGCTACGGGTGTGGGATCATCATGAGATTGGTCTCATTGGATCTAGCTAAGGGAGACCTTGGATTGCTGTGACTTTCAACAATTTCTGCAGGCTTTTTTTTTTGTTTTGTTCATATTCTTGTATTTTCCCTTTTGGATGTCAGGTAGGGCTCTCGTGATTTTTTTGTTTCAGCTTCCATTTTTGGTAGTTATTTGTTAGGAGGTTGAGAACTACTGTTCCCCTTCATTTCTGAGTGCTGGCTCTATGTAGTTGGGCAGGTATAAGCATTTCCCTATTTTTCAGGATGGGGGTTTGGGGTTTTGTGTAATGACTTATACCAATAGGCCACTAAACAAAACCCTAAATTTAATACACAGCTAAATTATATTGCTAAAATAAGGAAATAATATTGCCAATATATTCATGCAATGAAAACCAAATATTTTTACAAATGATATGTCAATTTTTAGCACTGAAACATTATGACCTGGCATATTACAAATAACCCTAACTGGTTGTATACAATTGAGAATTTATTACAACTACAAACTGAAATGAGAACCTGGATTGATCATATACTAGAGACTGACTGCTGAAGATGATATGGTGAAAGTGCAGCTCCACTTGAAACTCCAAATCAGCAATTAAGAACAAGTGAAAGGACTGAAATATCCTTCCCACAGCTGCAATAATTCAGGTGATCTCTTACACCCTCAAAATTGTGTACCAGTTGAGAGTTTTCATTCTCAATGCCCAATTGTGACTACTTGCAGAAACCCTAGGCTCCACAGCGCACATAAGCAAAAATCAATAATAAATCTTGATGATAGGCAATGAGCCCTCAATGCCTATTTATTTATTTTTTTCTCGATAGGTCAGCCTCCTTTTTATTTATTCATCGCTTCTTCTAGCAACCTCTAGAAGATTGATTTTAAAATATCACTTTATTGAGTTAACTAAATATAAAGTTATCTTGTAATATATTTTTATTCATAACTTTATAAATAATTTAACTCCTCCAAAAAAGGGGACATTACAGGTCCACCCCTCCTAAAATTGCTTGGCCTCAAGCAATCTTAATGCTAGATGCTGCAAAATCACTTCTCCCTCCCAAGTAGCATCTTCAATAGGTAAATCTTTCCACTTAATCAGATACTCTCTGATTACTCTCCTGTGAAGCTACTTCTCTCTACTATCCATGATGGATTCTGGCACTAAGATCAGTTTCCCCTCATCATCCAAGGGACGTAATACAACAAAAGGCATCACATTCTGACCCAACACCTTTTTGAGGTGTGATACATGAAACACATTGTGCACTGTACTACTTGTGGGAAGCTCCAACTCATAAGCCACCTCACCAGCTCGTTTGATGATCCTAAATGGTCCATAATAGCGTGGCTTGAGTTTCTCTACACCACTCTTCTTGAGAGTGGATTGCTTATATGGATGCAACATGAGGTAAACCATATCATTTACCTCAAAACTACACTCAATCCTCTTCTTGTCTGCATATTGCTTTTACTGGTTCTAAGCTCTAGCAATGTTATCTCTAAGAGTAGCAACTATATCCTTACTTTCCTGTAATAGTTCACCTGCACGGGGTACTGGACTGTCTCCCAACAACAAATCTAAGAAACTAGGTGCCTCATAACCATAAAGTGCCATGAAGGGTGTCATTTGTATAGTCATATGATATGTAGTATTGTAACAATACTCACAGAGATATATCCATCTGACCCAAGCTCGCTATTGATCTGCCACATAATTCCTCAAATACCCATCCACCCATTTGTTTACAATCTCTATTTGACCATCAGTCTGTGGGTGATAACTGGTACTAGGTGTAAGCTCAGTGCCACACAACCTAAATACCTCCTGCCAAAAGTGACTCATGAAGTGGTTGTCCCTGTCACTCACAATGCTTCGAGGAAAACCGTGTAATCTAAAAATCTCCCTGAAGAAAACCTCTGCTACCTGATTTGCTGAGTATGTAGTAGCAATAGGGAAGAAGTGAGCATATTTTGCTAGCCTATCCACCACCACATAGATGCACTCGTGCCCCTAGGCCCTGCGCAAGCCTGTAATAAAATCCATAGAGACACACTCCCACTTCCTGTCAGGAATAGGAAGTGGTTGTAGGAGCCCTGCTGGATAAGTGTGCTCTTGTTTATTCTGCTAGCAAACATGACACTTCACACATACTAAAAAACATCAGCCTTACGTCCCTTCCAAGTGAACCGTTCTCGTACTAACCTGTAAGTCTTGAAATACCCAAGATGGCCTGTTGTAGGTGAATTATGGAATGCTCTCAAAATCAACTGCTTCACTTTCGATCATAGGACTAAGTAAATCATGTTCTTGTAAATGATCATGTTATCTATGAGAGTGTATTTGGTGTCAATTGTTGTTCCCACCACTATAGCAGAGGCCCACATGTCTTTGGCATATTCTGCTACAATCAAGTGTGGCCAATCCTCTGATATTCGAATGATAGAAGTGAGGAGTGGCCTACGGGATAAAGCATCTGCAATAATATTTTGTGTCCCCTTAACATATGTGATATCAAAATCATATGCCTGTAACTTACTCACCCACTTCTACTGACAATCATTTAGGTCCCGCTGTCCCAAAAAGTGCCTCAAACTATTATGATCAATTTTAATATAAAATTTGCTGCCCACAAGATATTGTCTGAATTTGGCCAAGGCATTCATAATGGCCAACATCTCCTTATCATATATGTTGAATGATCTCTCAGCCCCTCTGAGTTTCCTACTCTCATAAGCTATAGGATGCTTGTCCTGCATGAGTACAGCACCAACTCCCTCTCTAGAAGCATCATATTGAAGCTCAAATGGCTTCGTGAAATCAGGTAATGCTAATACTGGGCATGTAGTCATTATTTCCTTGAATCACATAAAACACTCATGTTCCTCCCGAGTCCACACAAATGCCCCTTTCTTCAAAAAATTTGTCATGGGTGCTACATGTCATGAGTAACCACTAACAAACCTGCGATAGAATCCACATAGACCAAGGGATCCTCTTAACTATGTAAGGTTCTCTAGTGGTGGCCAATCAACAATAGCACGGATCTTTTTAGGATCCATTCACACTCCTTCCGCACTAATGATGTGTCCAAGATACAACAATTATGTCATCCCCAAATCACATTTGGACTCCTTGGCATACAAGGACTCACTCTGTAAAATGCTTAATACTATCTCCAAGTGCTCTAAATGTTCCTGCCATGTCCTGTTATAGATCAAAATATCATCAAAGAACACTAGCACAAATTTCCTCAACTGATGGTGGAAGACCTTGTTCATAGTGGACTGAAAAATGGCAGGTGCATTAGTCAAACCAAAAGGCATGACTACAAACTCGAAATGCCCGTAATGACATCTAAAAGCAGTTTTTTCAATATCTTGCTCTCGAACTCTGATCTGATGATAGCCTGATCTCAAATCAATTTTTGTGAAATAACAAGCCCCATGCAATTCGTCTATCAGCTCATCAATGTGTGGGATGGGATACTTGTTCTTTATAGTTCTCTTATTCAACACCCTATAATCAATACACATTCGTAGAGTACCATCATTCTTTTTTACCAAAACAATAGAAGATGCAAAGGGTGACTTACTTGGTCTGATGTGTCCCATTGCTAGCAACTCATTGATGGCCTCTCAATCTCATCTTTGAGTCATTTTGGGTGCCGGTATGGTGTGATCATGATAGGCTTAGCACCTTCCTCCAACTCGATAATGTGCTCAATACCTCTATCTGGTGGCCTGCCTGGTGGAATCTCACTGAATACCTTCCCATACTTGATTCTCAATTCTTGAATATCTAGATGATATGAAGTCTTGTGTTGCCCCTGTTGGGTAGGCATCAAAGCGCATATTGTCACCCACTCTATATTATTATGTTTGGCTAATCTCTCCAACTGCCTAAATGAGATAGTCCTGACATCACCATTATGGATAGCCTTCAGCACATGAGTCCTGCCATCCACCACAAATCGTATCTCCATATCCTCCAATCTCAGGGTAACCTCCTTCAAAGAATGTAACCATTTCATCCCAAGTACTATGTCCATGTCACCCATGTTGACCACATGATAGTCCGCCTTAAACTCATAGTTGTTCAGGCGCAAAGGTAGATCTCACGCCATCCTATCATAACAAAGAGTATATCCATCAGCTACCTTAACTCTCAGTCCCTTGAAGTCCTCAGTAATGAGTCCATGCCTCTCCACAAATCATGCATCAATGAAATTATGCGTGGCACCTGTATCCAACAAAGTAATAATCTTTTGTCCTGCCAAGACTCCCTGAAATCTGAAAGATCCCTCTCTTTGAATACTAGACAGACATGCCTCCTGTAAATGTATCTCTGGAGCCTCTTTTTTCTTAGCATTATCTACCTCTTGGTTAGCCTCTGCCTCATTAGGATCCTCATCATGGTGCTCTAAGATGTCTGAATCCGAACCTTTGTAATAAGCCCACATCACTCGATTAGCCTTCCCCTTAGGCTTCATAGGACAATCATGACCAAACTCATAGGGACCTTTGCAAAAGAAGCATAGCTTCTTCCTACGTAGGTCATTAAGTGTTTCCTTATCCCAAGGTGCAGCTAGCTTGTCTTTTGAGTCACTAACCTTCTCTTTACCCTTGCTGAATTCCCCTTTGTTATCTCTAAATGATGAAGAACTCTTTGAACTAAATCGGTTTGTTGGAGCTGCAAGTTCCATACTGTGGGCTTTCTTCATGGCTTCCTGTAATGTAGGAGGATCAAAGGCCTTTACCCACCCCTTGAGTGGTTCAGTTAATCCCTCTGTGAATAAAATAACTAGCCTCCTTTCTAAAATGCCAGGTACCATCACTGCAAGCTTCTGGAAGTCATTGATAAATTGTTCTAAGCCTCCTGACTGTCTCAATTGGGCTAACTCCTGGAAATAAACTTCAGGATTTTTTTAATCAAACCTTTCTATCAATCTATCCACAAACTCTTGATAAGTGGTTACCTGATTGTGTTGCAATGTGATCATGCCATGTGTCCATCAATCATGTGTTGTCCCATTTAAGTGTAAAGTGGCATACTTGAGTGCTTCAAATTCTGTCATCATCTTCAAAGGTAGGAAAGTATCCACCAAGCATGAGCAGTCATTTTTCCACTGCCATCAAATGTGGGTAATACCAACTTGTTGACTTGACCTGTTGCAACTCACTGTGTTTATCTACTTGCTTCTACCTGGCAGCTCTATAGTTCAGGTGCCTATCAAATTTCCATCCATCATGTACATATTCTGGTAATGAATCCCACTCATTCCTCGCTTGTCGAAGTTCATCTACGATATCTGTTACCATAGCATCAGGTGTGCATGCTGGAGTTTCTTCTCTGAATGTAGGACGTGTGGGTCTGTCAGTTGTTCCAGACCGTGTCCTATGTTGTGATCCTGCTATATTCCTGTCATCCTAGTCATTATTATGATTATTCCTCCTATTTTCCCCAATCAAATGATGCATCATAACCATCATTGCCTATGTACTTGCCTCTATTGACTGTAGAAGCCTTTCCTGTTGCTGTAAAGTCTCATCATCTCGCACACTTTTGGATGGGCTTTGAGAATGTCTCTCAGCCATATTCTCAATTATGTTGGTTCTTTTGTAAACTAAATTAAATGGTGGCTGGGTAACCCTATCAGGCTGGCAGGAAACCGCTTTGATACCACTGTAATGACTCGTACCAATAGGTCACTAAAAAAAACCCTAAATTTAATACACAGCGAAAGTATATTGCTGAAATAAGGAAATAATAGTGCCAATGTATTCATGCAATGAAAACCAAATATTTTTACAAATTATATGTCAATTTTCAGCACTGAAACATTATGACTTGGCACATTACAGATAACCCTAATTGGCTGTATACAATTGAGAATTTATTACAACTGCAAACTAAAATGAGAACCTAGATTGATCAGATACTGGAGATTGACTACTGAAGATGATATGGTGAAAGTGCAGCTCCACTTGAAACTCCAAATCAGCAATTAAGCATAAGTGAAAGGACTAAAATATCCTTCCCACAGCTGCAATAATTCAAGTGATCTCTCACACCCTCAAAATTGCGTACCAATTGAGATTTTTCGTTCTCAATGGCCAATTGTGACTACTTGCTGAAACTCTAGGCTCCACAGCACACATAAGCAAAAATCAATAATAAATCTCAATGATAGGCAATGAGCCCTCAATGCCTATTTATTTATTTTTTTCTTGATAGGTCAGCCTCCTTTTTATTTATTCATTGCTTCTTCCAGCAACCTCTAGAAGATTGATTTTAAAATATCACTTTATTGAGTTGATTAAATATAAAGTTATCTTGTAATATATTTTTATTCATAACTTTATAAATAATTTAACTCCTCCAAAAAACGGGGACATTACATTTTGCACCATTATGCTAGCAATTTTTGCATATGGAGCTCAAACCTAATTTGTATTGGATTTTTGTGGCTCATATACCCAAGGGTAGAATGGGTTTTATTTTTGTTGATTTTTGTTGACATTGGGTTTTTGAGGTTTTTGCCTCGATTTGTGTCACCTAGTTTTCTTAGGTTTTCTTGGCATGGTATTGGTCATGGATTTAAATTATCTATAGGATGTCAATATGAACACTATTGCATTTTTTTATGTTTGCATTGGGATGTGTGTCACATCTGTACTCCCGATCTTGTATTTAGTTGAGTGTTGTTTTTCTTGTGTTCTCATCCATCCCTTGTTTGTATGATCTTCGTGTTGTTGGTGTGCTCACACATGAGCACGTGCAAGTTCATTTTTTGGGTGCTTACGAGGCCTGATCTCCTAGTTTTCATTGGTGGAGTTATATTCATTGGGGTTGGGTTGGGAATATGCATTTCCTATGGGCACTCATGATGTGATGAGCATGGGTATGTAGGGTAGAAGTGTGGAGGGAATTCTCTCGCTATCCTGATTACCCCCCAACAAGATAGTGTGAAGAAGTTTCTAAATAAGTGATAACTAAATAAATTACTAGGTAATAAATCTAAGATAATAAAAATGTGAGCTTTTGGGGTTGATCCAAGGACACAGTGTGATGGCCTCCCCAGGGAGTTGATTTTGCATGATATTTATCTTGGGGCTTCATGATGCCAAGCGACTTACTCTCCACCAGAGTCCCTACATAGTTGACCCATAGAGCGTCTGACCAGGACTTGTTATAATTGCATTGTTTCATGGTCTTGGTTTTAGTCCTCTTTACTATCTGGCATGAGTGTTAGCCATGGATGTTTTCATTATGTGTGTTTATGGTTGGATCACTATCTCCATTAGCACAACAGGAGTGGACCTATGGGTTCCACGTGGTTGGGAGGTGTAGCTACCTATACCATTACTGGGGACCAGTGTATAGAGGCAGTCTATTTCTAGTTGAGACTGATGCTTGATGTTTCACTTGGTATTTCAGGTATTTTGGAGTAATTTCCTTGTGATTTATGCTTTAAGTGGAATGCTTGGATATCATGTTTAGATGATGTTAGTTTTTAATTAATACATTCCTTTATTATGATGTTTTAGCATATGGTTAGATGATGTGATTCACTACTAGTTGGAGTATCTATGCTTTGATGGATTAGCACGTTACATCTTCTTGTTCTTATGATGTTACTTATGTTGTAGTAGTGACACCCTCATAAGACAACTTTGACTATCTAGTTGGTAGTTTGAGATGTTGTGCTTGGGGGATGGTTAGGACCCTTGAGGTCTCATGATGCTATTATGGTTGGGAGGAACTAAGCACGTATGTTAGTTGTTTTGGTGCTTGGATGTTATGCTTTTCCTTCATATGATGTTTGATTTATGAACCATGTATGTACATTGCAATGTTGCTTTCTGCATATTTTCTAGATGCTATGGATTAGATGTTTAGAGAGTTGTTGCATCCTTTCTAACATGTTTTAGATTTGCTTCATGCTTTTGAGTGACTTATCCTCGACAACAGTGGTTCTAACACTCCCCAGTGTGGATTTTCTTACCTTATTTGCCTTCTAAATTTAGCATTTTTGCCTTTTTATTTTGGGCCTGGGTGACAGAGTGTTAGCATTGTGCAACATTGGAAAAGTGTTACACCACTTTAGAGAAAGTTTTGCACTACTTGAGAGAAAGTGTTGCATCACTATAGAAAAAAGTGTCACACAACTATTGAATAAAGTGTCACATGACATTAAAGTGTCACACTGCAATGTAGATATTGCCACACAGCACTAGAAAATTGTCGCAGCACTATAGAGGAAAGTGTTGCTTGAGGTTTGTGTGTAAACCTGCTTGGGCGACCAATGGGCACTTTTTGACTTGACTGACACTTTTTGAGAGGTGTTTTGGCTACCCTTTACGGAGTTCTTGAACCCCAATGTTTGTTTTTTTTGAAAACTCAGGATCCTTTGGACTCGAATGTGTTTGTGGCCTTCGTAGCTTTGTCATTTTTGGTCAATGGTGATGCTTGGAGATCGTTGGCATTTGGAAGTTTGGTTAGTATTCCATTGCAATCTTTGTGATCCTTGTATGTTGATTTTCATGTGCATCCATACTTGTTTTATTATTATTATTTTGTGGCTTTTACCTATCCTTATTCTAAGGATCTTTGGGCATTACACTGAGGCTCAAGTTAGGTATATTCCCTCACCGGGGCATTACACTGAGGCTCAAGTTAGGTATATTCCCTCACCTAAGTTGAATTAAGAAAAGGTGTATTTACATCAATTCAAGTGTAGTCATTGAATATCTTAAACTTTGAATTGATGTATGGATATTACTCCTTAGGGGGAACATTTATAAAATTAAGAGGTGTGTATTGGAGAAGTATAGGTCAAGGAATAGGTAAAAGTAGAGTGGAGCAAATAACCAATATACATGTACACCTTTGGCATTGTTATCAAAGGGGGACAAGTTGAGATGGCCTAGAAGATTGAGACGTAGGAAGAAGATAAGTAATAATGTGAATGGAGATGAGTAGATGGGAGAGATTGAGAGAGGAGAGAATGAAGAAGAATGAAGTGCAATACGAGGGGGATAATTTGTGGAAGACTAAAGTTAAGGTAAGGTCAGCAATTAATGATGAACAAATTTATGCATGTAGTAAAGTCCAATATAGTATGTGTTACCATCAATACCAAAGGGGGCGATTATTGAAATAACTAATAAGATTGTTGGCAAGATGATGATGTGATGATGAGAAGAAAAAGTGATGATTTGATTACATATTGATAAGTTATTATGTTGTCATTAATGTAAACTATTGACCTAGTGTTCTTAGTATGTTTCCAAGTATAATGGAGTGGATGCAACTAATAAAGAGAGTAATAGGATGACCAATGAGGTAATAGTGCAACTACTATGACTAACTAGTGATAATTGATAGGTGATTTGATTGGTTTAGCAAATCCATGGTGAGTAGAGAGGAATAATCACAAGAGGATGTTCACAAGACAATGAAGTTTATTAGTTACAAGAAACTCATTATTGTGACATGTAAAACATTTCTAGGATACAAAGGTGACCAATGAAACAATTTTAGGTGATCAATGAAGCTGTGACAGAAACGTTAAAGAAGTGGCAGTCATGTTAAAGAAGAGACAAACATGTTAACAAAGAATGAGTTATTGAGTAATGATCGATAAATTGGAATTAGTGATAGGTGACAAGGTTGCAATAACTTGAGGTGAGTAAGTTGTAATCTATTGAGATGGATGCACATGTGGGAGGTGGCATTCTAGCATCATGGTGATCGAGATTGAGTTTATGGAGAAGACTCTAGAGGAATCTTATGATAGGTCAAAATGTGTTCGACCTTTGGCACAAAATACTATGGACTAGTTGATGGAATCATGTAGAATGACTTATGGCACAAGATGAGATATTATGGTGGTTGGATCTAAGTGGGATATTTGAATCCCTCAACAATAGTACATTCAGGTATTGGTTAGTTGGTGGAAGCAACAAAAACCAATATAACAAGTGAAATAAGGATACATTTTGATGTTGTTTGTCATAGTCTAACTTGGGTGTGAAAAAATAGAAGGTGTGGTCCAACCAAAGAGAAGAAAAGATAGTTGAGAAGAGTTATTTGAGTTTAAATGGATCTGACTAGGCAAAGGTGGTGCTATTTCATAGATCAACCTTTATGTTGTTCCCTAACAATTACAATAGGTCAAATCCCTTTATCAGGTGGATTGTAGTATGTCGTCATTATAAATCCTTTAACAATGTGATACTTTAGCTAGTTTTCAAAGTCTTTTAACAAGGTTACCCCTAACAGGGTAAAGCTCTTAACTGGGCTAGAGGCGACTCCCTAATAGGGTGGCACCTAACAATGTCTTTGTAAGCTCCTAACATGACATACTTCAACATAGTGCAAATTATTTGTGAGTACTAATCCCATCGTGGTTTTGATCAATCTTGGGTTTCCACGTAACCAAATCCTTGTTTCAAATGTGTGAATGCTTTCATGTATCACTTTAAGTTGATTTACTCGTTAGCAATTTGAAAGGTGAAAATTTTGTTTAATTTGTTCATTATTGGCTCACCCACCCCTCAATAATCTAACCACTTAGTACCAACAATCTCAATGGTCTAAGTGATCTTAACCATGGTGTGAGTATGACTCAACTTAGTAGCTTAACTCAACAAACTAGCTAGGTAAAATACCCTTTTGCACTAATAGATCATACTATGAATAGTGTTGTTATGAAGAGAACTGAATGGGGAACATTATTATGTTTATAAGGGATAGTTCAATAGTTTAACTACAAAAATAAAATCTTATGTTATGAAAAACTTAACATATGAATGAAAAGATAAATATGTATATATGATAAAACAAATGATAAAGAAATGGAACTTCACATTAGTTTACATAAATTCCTAAAGATAAACCTAGTTCAATTGAATAATCAATTGATAATATCCAACTTAGTAGTCAACAAAATAATAAATACATATTTTTTAATGCCAACAACTTGTCTATTACCATGTGATCTTGATGGAGTGAGTTTTCTATATTGCAATGTTCTTTGACCACCTTTGTAATGCCTACCCCTACTTGACTTTTCAGATTGTAATGTTAGATTCTTTTAGGCCAGTTTTCTGATTTTTGTTTTATGATTATTGGTACTTGGTTACCAAATTAGATTAAATGTATTTCATATTCAGTTGATATGTGTGTTGAGTTACTAAGTTATTTCATGTATGCACGATTGTTTGGTGATAATATATATGTTCATGTAACAAATTTCAATTATTTAATGATATTAGTTAGATAAATGATTTTTATGTGGTTTTTATGGATACTTACCCCATACTTGCATGTGTATGGTGTGTGTGTACATTTTCTTTATGTTTGTTATCTCTGATGTGGTTGAGGAAGGGAGTCATAGTCACCTGCTAGTTAGGATCTACACGATGCACCACTTCCTGTCATTGCCTATTTAGTTTAGAATATATGTGTTTGTACATGTGTGGATTTTATGTAGATTGCAGGTACTAGGTATCAACTTCCCTGAATTGCCAGAATGAGCGTACCCTGTTGCAATATTTCCATAGTATAAGTGGGGAGATGATTCTTGAGTCCAAATCCTAAACCCTAAGCCAATTGTCCTAGACAATAGGACAAGTATCTGAGTTAGTTTCACCTTTCCAAATTTATCAAATGACATGAATTTGTGACTTTGACCCTGGAGTTTGACTTTATTCTTTGACTTTCAATTGAGTTGTTGTATTTGGTTTTGTGGGTGTGTGATGATTTTTTGTTATAATTAAATCAAATTAAAAGATAATTTAATAATTTAATGTAATGGAATATTTATAAAGAAATTCGATATTTAATTATATTTAATTAATTGAAAAATTAATTAAATAAAATAATAAAATTTAAAAGATTATATTAAAGTTCTATTTTTGACGTATCTATATTTATTTAATTTAATGATAATTATTTAGGAGTTTTATTTTTATAATAAACTCTAAATAAGATTATTAGTTAAATTTATAAATATTATATTAAAAAAGTCTCGTGAATTAATTAAATAAAAAAATGAAACTTAAAGATAAAGTTATGGTTCTAACTTAGGCATAATTATATTTATTTAATTTAATAATTATTATTTAGGGGTTCTATTTTAAACAATAAACTCTAAATAATATTTTTAGTTGAATTAATAAATATATTATTAAAACGTCTCGTAATTAACTAGAGAGAGAAAACATAATTTTAATAAAGTTTATTTTCATTAAATTGCATAAAGTTGATGCATGAAATTAAAAAGTAATAAATTAAATAAAGAGAGAAAGTTAATTATTTAAATTAAAATATTTCGTAATTAAATATCTAAAAGAGTTGTGCATGAAACCATAAAAGGTAATAAAGTAATAAACAGTATTTGATCAACGAGTTCCCTCTCGTGATTGCATAATCAGAGCCCCAAATTAGGGGAGAACTCTTTATCAGAGATATATAACTCATTTTACAATTACACATGTTTTGGAGGAGCAATTTCAGAGAGGAGGTTTTCAAAAAGAAAGAGAAATTCTTGTGTGCTTCGTGTGTTGTCGAATTAGCATCAAATTTAGGCAAAATCTTGTGGTTAATTTGCACAGTAGATTTCTATTCTTCAAATTTCCTATCTTCTTTGTATCTGGTTAAATCTATTTTCAGAACTTTTAGTATTGTTTGAAACCCTCGTGATTGAAATTTATTATTTTACATTCTTGATTACGTCTGTGAACGAATTAAGGAAATTGAAACCCTTGTCGTATATTTTAATTGATCTTTGTTATCAGATTATCTGTATATGAGTAGGGTGAATATAGAAACCCTCGTTTAATTAATTTGATAATTCATAGTTTGAATCAATTAAGAAATCTGTGTTTTCGAGATAGGGTTTGGAAAGTTTATATTTTTTGAAAGTTTTCATTTTTAGTAAGTTTCCATTTTTAGAAAGTTTTTATTTTTAGTATGTTTCCATTTTTGGAAAGTTTTTACTTTTAGTAAGCTTGCATTTTTAGAGAGTTTCTATTTTTGGAAAGTTTTTGTTTTTAGTAAGCTTTTATTTTTGGGAAAGTTTAGATTTTTTAGCAGGCTTCTATTTCAGAAAAGTTTCTATTTTTAGCAGGTTTCCATTTTGAAAAAGCCTCTATTTTTAGTAGGTTTCTATTTCAGGAAAGTTTCTATTTTTAGCAATTTCTATTTCAGGAAAGTTTCCTTTTTAGTAGGTTTCCATTTCAAGAAAGTCTCTATATTTAGTTGGTTTCTATTTTGGGAAAGTTTATATTTTTAGTAGGTTTCCATTTCAAAAAAGTCTCTATTTTTAGCAGGTTTCTATTTTAGGAAAATCTATTTTTAGCAGGTTTCCTTTTTGGGAAAGTTTTTCCAAAGTTTAATAAATTTAAAATTATTATGGTAATAATTGATAATTATTATTATTAATAATTTTAATAAGTGTTGTTAACATTTTAAATTTAATTATTTGAAAATTTGATTTATTACTTTATAATTTAAATATAATTCTTAAGTAAATTAAAAATCAAAGAAATTAATTGGGAGAATTAATGTTTTCTTTTATAAACTTGGATGTGTTTATATGGTTCAGATATATAAAAATGATTTGTAATACTAGGGAAATTTTATTATTCGAAAACCTTAGTAATTACAGCACTTTGAGAAAATGAAAATTGAAACCCTAATTGAGATCGAAAACATTATCAACTATAATATTTGGAAATGAAAACTTGAAAACGTATAGTACATTAAACTTATGTGTTTTCAAAACAGAATGAATTATGAGAATGACTTTTGTATCTTATGTGACGTGTGATTTTATTAATGTTGGGTTTTAGGGTTGACTTAGCTTTGACCAAATCAGGATGTTTACCAGAGGCTCAGGAGTTATGTTTTGTGATGTTATGATGATGTTTTGATCATGATCTTTTATACTCAACCATGGTAATGTGTCTTGTATGCTCTATGAGGTGTTTTGATCTATTGATTGTTATTGCTTTCCAGTGTTCTTGTGTGAAACTGAGGTGAAGGGTATGATCTATCTGATATAACCTTTGAGCCTTCGATCAGTGGTATTTGGATTTCTTTTCAATCGCTTGTATAGGACTAAGGTGTTTCTATGATTTGTTCTTGGTGATGTCATGTTATGACGTGGATTGGTCTATGTATACTTGATTTTGAGATTAGTCTTGTTAGGATGATCGTATTGGTCGAATTTATGATTATGATCAATGTTTTTTAGTACTTGTCAGTTGCTTGTTTAAGAACTAATGTATGGTATGTGGTATTTTGTGATCTTTTGATTATACTGAGCTTAGGGTAGGTTATCTATATGTCATGTTGGGAAGTGGCTTGCAATGGAGGCTGGAGCCCTAAAGAGGTTGCCTGGGTAACCCATTGTAGGTTGTTTTAATAAGTGACGACATTTCATTAAATGAGTTTAAAATGAATTAATTTGATATTGGTACCACAGAAAGTCACTAGGGGGCCAGAGTTCAGAGAGACTGCCAGGGTAACCTTAGAGTTGGCTCATGCGATGACACTTGCCCATATGCATAATAGATTTCCTACGTGTTTGTGTTTGACTTTGGGTTTAGTTGATACTTGTGGCTTGATACCCTTTGAGATAGTTTGTCTTCAGGTGATTCCTTGGATCTAGATGTTGGTTTTGACTTTTGAGTTTGTTATCCTGTTTGGGACTTGAGTTTATCTCCTCAGCGTGGTGGGAGTGGACCTTTTTGGGTTCCACGAGGTCAGGTGGTAGTGTTTTTTCTTATACCATTGAGATTCGACCATCGAATGTCATTGTTGGATGTGTTTGTGTAGATGTTCCTTTCTATCTATTCCTGTATTTCTATGATGGATGGTTATACCTAGTGTATTGTATTTGATTTCATAGATTTTACGAGATGATGTTATCTATTTCATGATGTATATTATTTTAGCCTTTCATACCTTGTGACCTGTATAGTGGATGATTGTGCATTCTATTTATTGCCAAGTAGCATCATATATAATAGTATATTATTTAAATAGAATTTGTACTTGTAGATATTCTTTAATATGGATATATTGGTTTTAGTATTAATTAAAATTAAATGTGATTCATCGTCATGGGACCTTAAGAGTTGTAAACTGTTTATGTGTTGTTGATGTATGAGTGTATGTTGATTGCTTCTGCTATTCTTTTACTGTTGTTGTATCTTTATCTTAAAAAAAAATGTCTGTCAAACTTAGTAAAACTATAGGTTAACTTCTTTTTGGGTTCCCTAGCAGGGCATTACAACCTTTCATTTTTTAGTGCAAATGAGCTTAATATACATCATGACATGATTTATTATATTTACATAATAGGAAGACTATAAATTTTTTTCCTGATTTCTATTTACCAAGTTAGAAAAGTAAAGAAACATCTTTGTTTGTAACAATATACCTCATTATATCCAAATATAAAATTCCAAAAATATTCTTCATTGTGGTTATTTTAGATTGCATAACTTAAACATCTAAATGATCTATTTGTGATCTATCACTCAAGAATCTTATGGACTGGATGACTTGTCGACAAAAGGGCCATCTTATAGAATCTATGGAGTAGACTCTAATGGATCACTTAACCCATATGTAAGTTGAGCATTTACTATAAGTATATTCCAACCAAAGCTTGAACACTTCTTAAATGAAAATTGATGATTATATCATTTCAAGTACAATGTAAATAAAAGCTAAAGAAGCCATGAAAGTTTACTATAAATGTATAATTGAGGTCATCCAAAGTAAAATAACGAGAAAAAACAATTTGAACTATATGAAATGTAATCTAGGGAGATGTAGATCATAAAAAACATGTCACATATACTTTAAGAAGCCTACACAACAATTGATTGCAATATAATATATTATTCAAATAGGTTTTAGAATGATTAAAATGGTTGTGAAAGTTCAAATTATTTAAAAATTATAGTATCTTTCTTAAATGTCTCATCTACAAAAAATCTCTACAATTTATAAAAACAACTAATTTTATATTTGAGGAAATTACTACAATTGATAGATTACACTTTGTCTCGAATGCCCAATTATCTATACAAACACATTAATCACAAGGAATACATTAATAGGTAAGGACTAAAAACATGAAAATTGCTATATACATTGTATAATAAATGATTTACAAGGTACAACACTTGTAGATGGTTTCAAAATAGAATAACATGTTATATGAGCTTGACTTTGTAGGAAATTCTATGATTACATCTCCTTGATCACACGTATAATTAAGATGCCTTATATTATTATTTCCAAATATTTTGCCCCTATGAATATCATCTACATGCATTAAATAACAAGTAAGAAATAACTAATTTATTGGAAAGAAAAAAAGAAGATTTTTTTTTCTTCACAAATCATTTAAAAAAAAATTGATAATAGGCCCTAACCTCAATAATATTTATTAATAATAATAATAAAATATTTTTTTTACATCCTTTTCGAATGCAGATAGGGAGAAAAAGAATGGGGAAAGAAAACCTCCAGTGTAGCTCAAGACTTATTCAGACTTGAATACAAAATTACAATAGGTCTTTGTCCCATACTAGTGAATTTCAAAATACATGCCCATATTGTAAAATATAAATTTTAACTGCTCACAACATCACTAATCTTGGTAATTTAGGCTTACATGTAAAATTAACATTATTATATAATTGGATGTAGCTTTATTTCAATCCATTTAGCTGATGCTCATGGTACGATCTCAACTTCTTGCAAGATAGAGCACTTCCTTTGCCAACTAAGACCATACAATGTTCATATCCAAGAGTAAAGTAATATTATGCTCTTGTAAAGAAGGTGATGATTTAAGTAATGAATAATACCAATGGTAGGTTTTGAAAATTAGAATGAAACAACAATGAAATATTGTAGCCTTCCCCTAATCCTTGAATCCTTGCAGCCTTAACATCTTTTATCTTGAAGCAATCCTTTAGATGTTTGATCATCCAAGGGTAAAGATTATCAATGCTACAATGAAAAGATGATTAAGGGAAGGATAACCATATATTATCCATGATCATGATAGCATAATCAGACATAAACTTGAAAAATATCTTAGTAACTAGGTTATTGAGGAGCCATGGACATTATAAAGGGAACTATATATAATCGATTGTTGTTGGCGAGTTAATTGCAACAATTTTGCAAATGAATTTATTAGAGATATTTCACTAGACAATCTAAAAAAAATGAATTTTTTTTTCTCTAACAAATCTCTACAACTGCTAATACTAGGATGGAAATAAAATTATTGAATGATAAATTTAGCAAACAAAAAGGGGTAGTTCATTGTCATATATCAATTGTTACTTTCCCCTTTTAAAAGTAGTATTTTCTAAGTTAGTTTGTTTCGGGTGAGATATTTTAAAAGTAGAGCAACAAAGCATTAACTATTTGATATTAAGTAGATTTACAACTTCCATCATTTGCATTCTTTTGAGTTTTAATTAAGGGTCATCTAGAACTTATAGACATGTTAAGCATAATTAAGACATGTCTTTGTAAGATAGTTCCCCTTTTTGCTAGGAAGCAATTCATTCTCATAAAATATCTCTGTCATAAGCATTAATGATTCAAACTATATTAAAGAAATAATTCCTACATAGAATTTGATTTTTTTCATTTGATAGAAAATGAAGTTAATTGAGTTTTGATACTAGTCACATAGAAGTTAGAATAAGGTTTCATTTCTTCTCACAAACTATACCATTGATTAGCTATTTTTCTCTATTATTCTACAAAATAACATATCAAATAAAAAATTAAAGTAAAAAAACAACCAATTCAATTTTTAAAGCACTAAGATACTAAATATATTGCAACAAAATTTAATGTTTATACTATTTTTTGAAAGAACTAATAGAAAAAAAGTATTCATGGACGAATAAATTACCTCACAAGAGACTGTTTTGGATCGACTCAACTTTTTGGTGAATTCGCTTTGCTAGGGTTTTCTTGCTACATGCGAACTTTCAATTTTTTTTTGCGTACGACCCTTTGCCTGCACTCCCCTTCTGTTGGCACTTGTCATATCGCATTTACTACGGGAGCTTTAGGTTAGGATATAATGGCTCCGACCAACGATGAACCAGTTGTTTCTGGTGTTCACGCTGTTGCTTCGGACTGCCATGGCGCCGCCACCGAACAAACGCTCGCGCAAGTTTGTCCCAAAGGTTTTTCACGAGGTAATCTTGATATTATCCTTCCTTTTCAAGAATTTGATGCTGCATGTGACTAGTTAGAGCAACATACCTTGATAGGGTATTTTGTTGGTAGGACTCCTCCTGAAGCTATGCTTAGAGAATGGGTCAACAAATGTTGGACTCCTCATGGAGTCCGCTTAGATGTTGTACAAAACCTTACCAAAAGTTTCTTTTTATTTCGCTTTGCTAACCCGTCGCAAGCAGTCACGGTCTTTAACAATGGCCCTTGGTCTGTGCGTTCCTCTCTGCTTGTTTTTCAGAAATGGTCCCGAGACTTCACTGTCTTGGATGATAAAAAGATTAGGGTTCCTGTATGGGTCAAATTCCTAGGTTTACCCTTGCCCTACTGGCCTTTCATTGAGTCTATTGCCCAAGCCCTTAGCAAAGTTGTTACCAAGGAGCCTGAGAAATTTTTTAATGCTCGCCCTCAGCGGCGTGTTTGCGTTGAAGTTGATCTTTCCAAAGATCTCAAGGATTCTGTGAAAATCCAGATTGGAACTCAAACCTTCTCACAGAAGGTGCTTTACTTGAACCTACCTAACACCTATTATAGGTGCCAATCTGTGGAACACAAGATTAGGGATTGCCCTTTGGCTACGCCGAGGGTCAAACCCCAGCCTAAAGCGGCGCCTATCAAACAGGCCAAAGGAAAAAAAGAAGAATGGGTTACTGTTAGGCGCAAGGGCAAGCCTGCCTTGAATCACTTGACCCCTAAGCCATCCTATGCGGCGGTTACCGCGATTCCTCCTACTTCCATAGAAGTGTCGACGCCTGCTAGCGTGAGACGCCAGCGGCTTCCATTGCACTTGTTCTGGGGGTTTTGCAGGTTTCAAACCCTGCTAGTTCGCAGGGGATCAAGGCGGCCGCCAGGGCCTCACCCTTGGATGGGGCTCGCACTCCTCTTGCAATTTCTTCCATAGTACCACCAGCAACAAGGCGTTCTCGTAGTCCTCCTGGACATGCAGAGATATTAGGGGTAAAATGGCAGGCTGTAAGTCTAGAGGATTTTCCGTCTGACTTCCACCCGGTTTCTACCTTTTTGTAGAATAACTACTCCTCTCTGGAGGACGAGGATGATATGGAAGAGTTCTCATGAACTTCCTCTCATGGAATGTTCGAGGTCTTACAGACCTCCCTAGCAAGTTCTATGTCCAGGATACCCGTCATAGACTTGGGAATTTAGATTTTCTTTGCCTACAAGAAGTTAAGATTTCTGGTTTCATGCTTTCTGCTACATGCCGCGTCATTTGGCAGGATAGCATTATGTTTTCTTCTTAGCATGAAGCTGGCCGAGGTGGTGTAGTTACTCTCCTGTCACCTCGCCTTCATTCTGCTATTATCTCGCACGGTTCTGACCCCACACACTATATTATTTGGCTTTTGCTTTCCATTAACAATCATTCTTTTGGAGTCATTAATGTTTATGCCTCCAATGATGTTGTGGAAAGGGCACAAATGTGGGTTTCGCTTGCTAACAACTTGCCGCTAGCTACTTAGGTCCTGTGTGGGGACTTCAATATGGTTGAAGTGGCCTCTGACAAAGATGACATTCTGCCTTTCCGTTGGACAGCTGGGGAAAGAGAAGCCTGGTTTTACATGCGAAATAAATTGGGCCTTTTTGATCCCAATACAAACCGCCACCATGGTCGTGGGGCCTGGCACACTTGGTCCAATTTTCGAGCCGGTCCTGACTGCATTTTGAAACGTCTTGATCATACTATGATCTCGGCGCAATCTTTTTTCTCCTTCTCTGAAGATCGTGATTTACCTGTCATTCCCTTGACAAATGTGACATTGTCAGACCACTATCCCATTTATTTTGGCATTTCTTGGCAAACAACTGTCCCCAAGGTGGCCAAGTCTCAATTCTTCCTCAACACATCTATGCTGTTGCATGCTTCCACCATCTCCCACATCCAACATGTCTGGAATTTGGATCCACGTCTGCATTCCCATCGAGGTTGGATTCAATGGTGGAATGATGCCATTACCAGAACTGCTAATTTTTTGCGTATCTACGGGTGTCAGCTGGCAATCTTTAGAAAATGATCTTATGAAGCCAACACCCTTGCCCTCAAAAAAGCCTCTAAAGCTCTCACCTTCAATCCCTTTGATGTGGATTTACAAATTCAACTTGCCAAGCTTCGCCATGATAAGCAAATTGTTGATAACTATGCTGCCCGAGGACCCCAAATCAAAGCCCGTCTCCACTGGTTGGAGGTTGG
This sequence comes from Cupressus sempervirens, assembly GCA_028749045.1. NCBI lineage: Eukaryota > Viridiplantae > Streptophyta > Pinopsida > Cupressales > Cupressaceae > Cupressus > Cupressus sempervirens. The sequence continues at coordinate 171,070,625 of CM053785.1, read as the reverse complement.
CGACAAAGCCTTGAAGGAGTTCTTCTAGGCTCTCCGAGCCCGTCATACCAATGTTGGGATTAAAAAGATAAAACAGGGAACTGATGTTCTTTCCAGTCTGCCCGACATCCTGCAAGCATTTGTTCTTCACTATGAGAACGTCTTTGCTTCGTAGGGCAATTTGTTTGCTCAGGAGGAGGCTCTCAGAAAGTGTATCGTTGTTACTGCAAACTGCCTCGCGGTTGAGCAACGCGCTTTCTGTGAGCAACTTCTTTCCCTTCGAGACTTTAAAGAGGTAGTTTACTCCATGGCGGATGACAAATCCCCTGGGTGTGATGGATTTCCCTGTGAATTTTACAAACATCTTTGGAAGCAAATTGGTCCTGATATGCACCAAGTCTGCCTTGAAGCATATCATTCTAAAAGCTTAGGAGCAATCATAAATAAATGCAATATTAAATTCATACCTAAAGCTGGTGATCCTGAGGACATTTGCAACTGGAGGCCCATCACCCTCCTGAATGTGTCTTATAAGATCATTGCCAAGGCGCTCTCTCTCAAAATCTGCCATATGCTACCTTTAATTGTGCAACCTGAACAAATTGGCTTCATCAAATCCATATATATTCTTGACAACATCATTGCTGTCTAGGAAGGTATGGAATGGGCCCGTAAGTCCAAGCAACGGGCTATCTTTTTAAAGATAGATTTTGCTAAAGCCTATGATCGCATTGAATGGCCTTTCATTTTGGCTATGCTTCAGGCTCTGGGTTTTGGTCCCAATTTCCTTCAGTCCGTGGAAATGCTCTTTGGTGACCCTAATGCTTGCATCACCATCAATAATTCGCAATCTGAAGCTTTTAGACTTTTTCGCTCCATCAGGCAAGGTTGTTCGCTAGCTCCAGCGCTTTATGTCCTTATTGCTGAAGGTTTTGGTTATTTACTTGCACACTTTGTGTCTTTAGGACTGGTCCGTGGCATTTCCTTGCTTGATTCTTCCTCCCAATTAGTCAATGGTCATTTTGCTGATGATTCTTTTCTTACTCTTCTTGAAGATGAAGAAAACATAAAAAATGTTTTAAATTGTCTGGACACTTTTTGTCAAGCCTCTGGCTTTGCCATTCAATGGCATAAAACACTCTGTTACTGCTAGTCTTTCTTGCCAGCTCCACCTTGGCTCAGCCAGTTTCAATGGAAATGGGTTACTCATGGAGAAATCTTCCACTTTCTTGGCATTCCCTTTGCTTTCCAGGCTTCCCCTGTGGAACTTTGGAATGCTGTGCTTGCAAAGATTAGCAAAAAGCTTGATTATTGGATCACTAAGCCGCTTTCTCTTGCTGGTAAATTCCAGATTTGTTCTAAGATTCTGGCTGCCACCCATGTGTACTATTCTTCTTGTTGGGCTCCCTCCAAAGCTTCCTATCTCAAACTAGAACGTTTGCTCAGAGATTTTCTTTGGGCCTCTAGTTCTGACCATCATGGTTTTCACAGAGTTGCTTGGGATTTTTGTTGTCTCCCAAGGGAATCTGGGGATCTTGGCCTACTTTCCACCCGGAAGCAGGGCCTTGCGCTCTGTGCTAAATGGATTATCAGAGCTATTTCTGGAGATGAAGCCTGGAAGATACTAGTAAGGCATTGCATTTCTTCCGGCTTCCCTGTTAACAAACCGGCATGGAAGGGGATTGGTTTTCAAACCCTTCTCAATATGCGTGAACCAGTGGTCATATGGGGCTCTTTTGTTATAAAGAGCATTTGGAAAGCCCGGGAAGCTATTAAACCTTGGCTTCGTTGGGCTGGTGATGAGTTTCGCAATGGGCTATCCTTAAATCAACAAAACATTTGGTGGTCTCCCCTATTTGCCATCCAGGGTACTCCTCTTGCCAAGACTCAAGGTGCCAGTGCTCTGCATTTCTTTAAACGTGGCATCCACAATACCAAAGATATTTTTTCAAGAGTCACCATGAATTTCAGGTCATGGGAGGATATACAAGTTCAGTACCGCCTTTTTAGTTTTGATCGCTAGACTTATGACCTTATGTTGTCTTCCATCCCTGTGCACTTAGTTCATAAAGTGGGGATTCAGTCTGTTCGTCCTTGGTGGCATGATTGGAAGTGGTATCCTGCCACTCCATTTACCAATTATAAGCCTAATATGGGGTATAGATGGCTTTCGCCCCACCTTCCAATGGTGGACACGCTTAATCAATGGTGGCATTTGCAATCTTCGCTTTCTCAATGGGAAAACGTTTTGACACCATTTGGAGTGCCATTACAGAACCTAAGATTGCCCACTTTGCTTGGTGCCTTGCCTTCCAAGGTCTTCCCCTGGGGCCTCAGCTCAAGCACATTGGGGTTCCTGATCCTAGATGCCCCTTCTGTGGTCAACCTGAGTCCTTTTTGCATTTTTTTGGTTTTGCAAGCGTGCTCAGAATTATTGGCACTGGATTCATGATTTTTTCAAGCCTTTCAGACCCGAACCTTTTTCATGGCACATGATCCTGCTGGGTGATTCCCCCAGAATTCCTCAGAAGTTCTTCCAGATTTGGCATACCTTTAGGATGGAAATTTTGTTTTCTTTGTGGAAAGATAGGAATGTAGTTTTATTCACTCACAATTTTTTGGATGTTAACATTGCAATGTACACTAAGGCATGCATTTGTAACAATGTCATTATGCAGATACAAGTGCAAGCTAATAAAGTTGCCCTGGAAGTTGCGCACTTACAGGAATTGTTAAATCATTTGGGCAATGCTCCATGCACCATTGCCAGAGTGCCTCTGGATGCCTCGGCCGATGCCTCTTCATCCCGCGGTCGCCGTTCCTGACGCAAGTCCTCTGGCCTCTATTCACACACGCCGCGCTCCCAGGGTCCCCGCCACTGCTCTCCCAACGGTGGACATGGCGGTTGGAGGCGCCGCTCTGCTTCCCCATTGCGTGGTGGTTCTGGCTGGTCCCCGGCTCCTCCCCTTGGGCGGGCTTCTGGCCGGTCCCCGGCTCCTCCCCCTAGAAGGGCGCACTCTGGCAAGTTTCCTCGGCTAGCCTTGGCAATTTCTCCTCCACAGCCAGACAAGAAGGATGTAGAGACTGCGACTACCCCAGATCCTGCTGATGCTGCTGACGACTGGATTGTTCCCAGTCTGCCCCACAATCGCACTGATGCGTGGGGATTTCCTGATAAAGACGATCCTCCCTCTGTTGGTACTGCCTTGGCAGCCTGAGGTTGTTAATTTTTTTTTTTGATGAATAGTTAATAGTTTCTGGCTGAGGCCATGTTGTCTTTTTTTGGCTTTGGCCATGTGAACTCATTTGTGGGGTGATCTTGTATCCCCCGACCCTTTTTTTGTGAATTGTAATCTTAGTAAATTTTATTAATTGAAAAGGACTATTCATTAAAAAAGAAGAAGTATTCATGCACTAAAAATATATTAAAACAATATGTAAAAATAAATCAACAATTTTTTCCCAAAACCTATTTATCATGTGAATGATAAAACAGTAACTATAATCTAATAAAATCTCTTACACAACCAAATGTAAAAATATCTAATAATTTAATAATAGTTTAAGATTATGATATTGTTATCAAGATTGTGTAAATCATGCGTAATGATTCGATATGGAATCCATCTCTCATGAGAATAAATCGAACACTTAGCACTTATTGAATATAGGTGATGTTCATAGAGGTGAAGCACCGAGACTTCCCAGGAGGTCAACCATCCCAGTACTACTCCAGCTTGAGCGTGCTTAACGATAGATGGGTGACCTCCCGGAAGTCCCGATGCTTCACCTCTGTGAGCATCACCTAGATCTAATGAGTGCTAAGTGTTCCATTTATTCTCAACTTTGTAGTTAAGCACGCTCAAGCTAGAGTAGTACTGGGATGGGTGACCTCCCGGGAAGTCCCAGTGCTTCACCTATGTGAGTGCTAAGTGTTCCATTTATTCTCATGACAAATAGATTCATGTCGAATCACTATTCATAAAACAGGGTCAGTGAGTTTGACATAAACACTAGTTAAATCTGATAAAAATATAATAATTTGACTTGCTGTGAAAATTATCCCGTAATTATCAATAGTTAAATTGTTTAATAATCATTATTGTTACAAAAATGATACAATTTAATTTAAATTCAGCCACGACGACGTTTTACCTCAAAATTCTCACATTTACACGATTGCACTTTAAGATTGAAAAAACAGCCACCATAATATATTCCAATTCAATTCAAGTGGATAAGAAATACCAGGTCATTACATGCTTTGGACATCATTTAAACAGAAGAAGCAAACGATTCGGGGAATTTGAAGTTTGGATTGGTAGCAGTAGACATGGCGACAACTGTTTTAGGTAATCTGTCACAGAGCATACGCCCAGCAAGAATACAAAATGCGAAAACAAATGCTCTGAGTTTCAACAATTCTCAGTTTTTGGAAGGCTCCACGCTTAAGATGTCATGCCGCTCTCCGTTCACCGCTACCAAGCTTGTGGTCAAAAAAACCCCCGTCATTCAGATTGTTGCAAGTGAGTAGGATAGTACACCCATTATCCATGTTTATCATTACCTTTTTGTTTTTGTTGGATTTAACGCAGAAATTTGACGAGTGGGTATAGTTTCCAGACCGAATTTAGAGGCGCTATGAATTTATGCATTCGGTTCAGCTTTTCTGCTTTTATAAGTGCGAATAATGCAAATAAAATGGGTTTATTGATTTACGCAGCGGTTTCGCAGTTTATAATCAATGCATTGAAATTTAGAATGTAAATTTTTTTCCTTTTCAGAAGAAATTCATAGTGGGATATAGTAGGTGTATACAATTTCATGCGAAGACATAGGATGTACAGGGTCCAATATTTGATACATTTATAGAAATTTTTTAGTTAGGTAATTTCTAGTTAGAAAAACATATAGTTTCCTGAATTATTGGCTGGCTTCAATTTTTTTTTCATCAGCACCCAAAGCTTCGTACTTTACAATATTTTTGGGCTTTTGTAAGAGTTTCTTTCTGATAACTCGCAAGCATATATAATTTCTATAGGAAAAGAAAGATAGGTTTATTATTAATGCATTGGTTTCAAACCTTGGCAGTAACCGACTTCAGTATACATGGCGCTAAACATGTTAGTTTCTGAAAATCATTATTTTAGTTCAGGATTAGTAGTGTAAAAATGAATTGTATCCCATTAGCGATAGCTATTCACTGGCTAGGAGCTCAAATCTCACAATCACTGCCCAAAGTTGAGCGGCTCAATGAATAGTAAAACCATGTACTCAAGGCTATGCCCAATCTATTTTTTCTCAAACCATGTGGAACGGTGCCATTTTTGCAAGATAAATGGAAACAACTACGATCTATGTAGATTGCAAAGATGTACAAAAAATATTATTGAAGGATTGATATAGCAGGATATAGTAGCTATTATTGCCGAGGACAGACATTGTACTCAAATTTCCATAGTAGAGTGTTGCCTTCACTGCATCAATCTCTGCATCTTCACACAAATTAAGTGAGAAACTGCATGCGATCTCCCATAAGAACAGGTGAACTGGCAGGCTATAATCTTACCAAATATTAGACAAACCTGCTACGATTTTGAGAAAGGCATAAGCGTGAGTTCTTCTGCTTGTTGAGTTATCTGTATTTCGGATTTCCAGTAGAAATCTTAAGAGAATTTCCAAGATGAAATCTTCAATGTTGTAAGGAAGATAAAGGAAAATACGGTCACATGCTAATATTAAAGATAATTTTGTAATGTTTCCTCTCTGAAATAGGATCTAATGATAAATAATAATATTAAAATATTAAAAGAATATGAAATAAAAATTGAATTAAAATATAAAAGAATCAAATTAAAATATAATTAAATTTAAATTTAAATGAATGGATGAAATAAAAATGTGTGACTTTATCAAACATGAGATGAATAAGGGAGAGAAGAATTTCATTTTGAAGGGGAGAAGGAAACAAAATAGAAGGTAGCAGGGGATCCAAGGAAGGAGAAATGGAAGAAGATTGGAAAGGGAAGAATGAATGAAGGGTTGAGACTGTCTCAAAAGGTGCGAGTTAAGAAAGATTGTGACTCTTTCAAAAGGTAATGAATGACAAAGGATTGTGACTCTTTCAAAAGGTGGTAATTATGGAAGGTTGCAATTCTTTCAAGGGGCATAAAAGATAAAAGGTTGTGATCCTCTTGAAAGGTTGTAATAATGGAAGGTTGCGAGTCTCCCATCATGACGATGTAAGTAGAAGGGAAAGTCATTTGTTGAAGGCATTAAAGATGGGATCTGTTAAGAAAAATATGTCAATTTTGATCTGCATAAAATTGAGCATAGGAATTAAGAAAGGAAGAAGAATAAGGAAGATGAAGAAAATGAGGAAATAACTTCCAGAGGGGCAGCAATGATGAAAGAGTGTAATCCTTTCAGAGATTGGTAATTGTGGAAGGGTGCGACCATTGAGAAGAGAAGACAATGGAAGAGGCATTTACCTTCCTCATCAAAGATATAAAGGGGGAAGAAGGTTCAAATGGAATGGAAAACAGGAGTAGAGGTGATCTGGAGAAAATTTAGAGCAAAAGTACAAATTATGAAGGAAAGAAGATATGCAGATCTTAAATGGGATATATACAAATTTGGAAAGCAGAAAGGACAGATTTGAGAAGTGAGAGATAGGTGAAGATTAAATAAGAAGGAAAGGGTTTGCAGTTGTTGTCAAACAACTGTATCTTTTCATAACTGGAGGGTGCGACCCTTTCATAAGGGCATTGACAAATGAAAGAGTGTGACTTCCTACACTCAAAGGAGATATAAAAGACAAGAACTTCATTGAAGAAGGGGCATCAAATCATGAAGGAAGTCAATCGAAGAAGACAGATTGAAGTATCTGCAGCAACCAATACAAAGAACACAATTACAGACCAAGGGAAGATCAATTGTGAGCAGAAAATGCCAACTCTATCGGACCTGTAACCTAGGACCACTATATAAATCACTAGGAAGAAGAATATCTATGAGAAACAAGTGAGAATAATATTGATCAGGATGAAGGAAGCAGATTTATACATATTTGGTAGATATTTATGGTGTTTGAGGAGCCTCTCATCATAGGTTGTTGTGGTGTTTGAGAAGCCTCTCATCATAGGTTGTTGTGGGCGTTTTATGAAGCTTCTGACCATAGGTCATTTTCTTTCTTTGTTTGTGGGTTACTTTTGATAGATATAGAATATTAGCATGAGAAGCATCTGATCATAGGTTTTGTGGGAGTTTTATGCAGAAAGTTGATTTTTTGCTCTTCTTGATTTTGAAGATTGTGGTTTGAATTTTCTGTTTGGAGCTCTTGGTAAGTAGCATTTGGAGTTCTTTGATTTTGTTAGGACCATGTGTGATCTTCGGATTTTAGGAGATACATAATGTATCCTGATGCCTTGGTTTTCTCAAGTTTAACTTTTAATGGGAATGTAGGTGCGGATATGAATTTCTTGTTAATTGATGTTAGTATAGAATAACTTTTGGTTATTGTTGTCACAAGTTGCGATAATGCTATGGTGTATTAGTAGAGAATATTTCAAGTCCAGGTTTAGTGAAGCTGTTGACAACTTTGGAACATGATGAGCGTTGTTGGGTAATTGAAGCTATTGGTTGTAAGTTGATCGTTGTTTTGAGGTGTTGCTATTTGTTGATGTCATATGATGATGTTAGATAGTATTTGGATTATTGTCATGATTTGTTAGGGTGGTTGTCATTTTTTGGTTCTAAATCAATGTGAGATCATGTGGTCGTGATTGAGTTTTTAATGTTTTTGCATCTAAGGTTTCTTGCACTCTTCTTCATCTTGACGATGGATCATAGAGTCTGATCTGAAATGTTGATGCTAAAAACTACTACACAATCAAATCCACTAACTATTATTTGTAATTCTAATGGATTGTGGAAATATCGTTACATTAACCTTATCCATGATTCTGGTGGTTATAGCTTGGGTAAAGTTGCCTGATAAAAATTTGCATGTGGAGTTGTATTAGCATGGAGGTATTAGGTTTGTATCTATTACACTTAGAGATAGGTGTACTTCCTAGAATGGAGATTTAAAATCAAGTTGCCATTTTTTGAGTTCTAGGAATTTGCATTGGCTTTTTAGTGAGAGCCTTGGTATAGATTTTAGCATTTTGTTTTACTTGTAGTACAATGATTAGTTTTCATTAGTGAACTCTTTTAGTGCAAGCTTGTAGAGTTGTGTTGGCAGGGAGTGGTCTGTTTTGTATAGGGATGGGAGATTAGTGATTTGGAGGATAAGGATTACAATGCCTTGTTTTTCAACTTTAGAATTGGAAGTGGGGTTCTAGGTATATATTGTTGGTTACATATTTTTATGGATTGTAGATAGATTTTCCATTCTATATTTCTATTTCACGATCACTTTGAGTATGTAGCCAATGTGTTGTACATTTGCAGGTAGGAATGTAGCAGTGTAACAAGGGGACTTGTCTCCCCACCCCCCCAAAACAAAACCCGTATGCATCCGGGTCGGGGATTCCTATGTTGAGAACTTGGAATTCTCAACTCCCCCCATCACTGCCTTCCTGCCACCATCTCACCATTGGGGGTTTCTTTAAGCGAAAGTTGCAGCTGTAACACTTGTGATAGAAAGGGGGTTTTCTGGCTGCCGTAAAGGTCATTGTCATACACACACACACACTACATATGCATATTTATGAATTTATATACATGATTTTGTACTTGTTTTGATATGATGCTACTCAGTATGATCATCTTTATGATATTTATGATATTCATATTGCAATTTCACTATGTTCAAGTATTTTACTATTTTGTATTATAATTTATTACTTCTTATACCATTATCAAGGTTGCACAGGTATGCATGACCAGACCAGGTTCCAATACATGTATATTGTATTGGGTGCCTAGGTACATACCTTGTAGCTGGAAATGCCATGTCAGCTCACAAATTTTTGCCCCTTGCAAAATGTTAAAAAATTTGCCATGTAGATTAAGATGTCTGATTTTTGTTTCAGTTTTTAGTTTGTGTATCAGCTTGCTGTTTATCAAGCTTAATTCAATATGCAATCAATTTGAAACATTGATACATATTGATTAACGGTAAACTACTAAACTTTTTCTGGTTTTCACGGTTCAAGTTAGAACTAGAAGTTTAGCTTTTGCAATATGTCATTATATGATTTACGGTCTTCTTGTTCATAAAAAAAGATTGCCTTCTTTGTTATGCTCCAAAGTTTAAACATTCGACATATATATTATGACTCGTGACTTATATTTTCAGATTTCATTTTTTGAAAGCTTAATGCCTTGACTCATGCATCATATTATCAAATTTTCTATAACCATGTACCCCGGTCCCTTATTTTGACCCTTGTTTTGAAAAATAGTCATATTCATGCCCAAAGTACCCAAGTACCGCCATAGCCGTGCAACCTTGACTTTTATACATTATTTCACAACTAGCATGTTAGTTTTAGGATCGCTGCAAATGTAATGACACTGCCTGTATTTTTATGTGTTTTTCAATTGCAGCGATCTCTCTTGCATTTATATTGAGAATAAGGCAAGGAGAGACATGTCCCTTCATGGGACATGTCTATTCATTATTATGAGATTAATATAATGACAATTGATTATACATACATACATACATCTTTGAATCATTATTATATTAATTTCTCCTAATAGTATTTTATATATATATTGAAATCGTTTACAAATCTTGTGCTTATTCAAGCAACAACTTGAGAATTACAAACTTATTCAAGCTCCTTTTGAGCAACCACACTAAAAACAACATTTGGAAGACCAAGAGTCACAACTTAGAATCCACTTTTTACAATGAGAAATACAACCAATATAAGACCAAGAGTCACAACTTAGAATTCCACAAAGATGTCCATCTTAGGATTTGAACCAGCGTCTACACAACGAGAACTCATATCTTCTCCTAATAGTGTTTTAGATATATATCAATATATATTTATATATTATAACTCACATTAGGTATATATATATATCTTCTATTGTTTAGTCTCACAGGATTTATCTGGCAGAAGCTACAAAACTTCAAGATAGCATTTGAAAGAATAATGTATAGGATATTACAGCAGCTCCAATCCCCGCCTCCCCTGCCGTCGTACCCCCACTTTCCTCAATTGAAGCCTTTTTTTTCCTATCCCAGAAACGCGTCCTAATGTCCCCCAAGTCTGTGTACACTGTAATATAGTGGCATAAGGTGATCTGGTACCATTTATTTGTCATAAATCTATAGGCCTACATTGTTGGAGTCCATGTACATCTATTTCTGGCAGATGGGTCATAATGCTTCTTTGAAGATTGATCTTCACCATTGATTGAAGATGCATAGGCTTTTTGTGGCGAACCCAGTTTTATCTACCGCCTTGTGTTCTTGTGTGAGTATCAAGTTGGAGAATGTTGGGTTTTCTATTCATATAACAAGTCTTTTATCTACAAACTTTGTTGACACTGATTATCTCTTAAATGTTACATAAGAGAACTTGCTTGTTATGCAAGCAGATTGTAGTTGTGCAAGTCAATTCTACTGGTGTGAAAGGCAGTTGTTGCTTCCCCGTTTCCAAATAAATATACTTGGGGGACCTCACATCTATTTCTTATTTTCCACATGCCAAAGCATAAAGTTAGGGAATTAATTTAATAATAATATATCACATTATCTCAAAGAAATTTAGTTCTTAATGTTATGAAAAAGATGGCTCACGTGTAATTTTTTTAAGTGGGCTTACTGAAATATTTTATCAAATTTTAGTTGGACACCTTTTGAGGAAATGCTTTTTGGGATACAAACTAGATTAGAAATCTGAACATGGAAGAAAGTTTTGGCACGAAGAAGGACATCCGTTAATATTTTTATTAAAACCCTTTTTAGAGCTTAAGTGTTTGTTCATCTCCACATGTGAGGACCAAAACCCTTTGGTGTAGAAATCTGAAAGACAAAAAACCATTCATTTTTCATTTTAGATTTGAGGATAAAAACCCTCTTCTCCAATCTTGGTGATTCTGGCAGTGCTAAAAGACCACCATTGTAGTTTCTTGTTTAAATTTCTAATTGTTGAAGGTTTCAGAAATTTTTGAATTGTTGAGGCTTATCGGGTATTTGCTATCTGTGGAACTTGTTAATTCAATGGCATCCTTGGTCGTATCATTTCTTGATTATTGTTTTATTTGAAGAGAGCCACTTACACTATTGGAGTCCAAGGCATTCATATTTTTGGTTGTTGTACCAAGCAAGGAAGGTGTGACTCATATTGTGAATTTATATGTTGTTGCTGTACAGAGTCGTGGGCCATACTATCTTGAAAAAGGGATAGATATATATTTTTGTGTCGAGTTTTACTTACACTCTTTCTTTTTAATTTCCAAAAAGAATGTTATCGGAGTGTAATCTTGCCAGCCTGCCGGGTTGGAGTTAACAAATTTCAATGCAGCCTGGTGGAGAAAATTGTAGAAATAATTTGAAATAGAAAAGGGGAATAAAAGTAAGAAGGTTCTAATAGATGAATAAAGGGTTGATATTCAGTATAATATCCTCATCAATATGAATCAGGATCAACAACAGATGACGACTCTTATGGTTTAGTAACATCAGTTGTTGCAAATAGAGCATATTATATATTCCAAGACCTTCCCTAACCCCTATAGGTGAGGAAAGTGCTGCCGCTGCTCTGGATGATAGTGGTTTCTGCATCTATGCCTTTCTGGCCCAAGTTTTTGTAGAGATTAGTAGAACTTGAAGAAGAGAACCAAAAAACTAGGAGGAGAAAACTTTACAGCCTATTTTAGCTCCTTCATTCAGAAATGATTTCTACAATCTAAAAATGAATAATGGACAGAAGAGTAAAAGAATATAAAATACAAATGAACCTCATACAGACCTACAACTCAGACCACGTAAGTTGACAATTCCTTCTTATGATGGATCAAACTTTTGTACAACCCATATTTGGATTTAAAAGATAGATACATAAGTTTTGCTTAACCCAGCGTATGAAGAAGCAACCATCAAATTTTCTATTCTTCATTTTGAAGACATTGGTTACAAGTAGTGGTAGCATGGGATCGTAACCTAGAGGCACGGTTTAATTGATTCATTCATATGATGGATTTAGACAAAGGCTTATTGACAAGTTTGACAGGAAGAGCCTTTAGATTTGGTTATGAGAGTTGGCTCAACTAAGGCAATATACCATAGTGGACATGTAACAACCCCTTTTTCTGGGTCTTAACTAACAACTAGCATATCAAAGATTTATAGTTACTACTTGATATTCATAGGAAGTCAGTTATAACAGTTATGTTCATGTGAATGAGATTATTGGTTACAAATAGTTAAATGGAAATTTCATAAGTAACAATTGATAGCATCATCAATAAAAACAAATAAAGAATTTGAGTTTTACATACCCTAAATTCCGAAATCAGAATTCGCCTAGGGCAACATCTGCAAAATGTAGGTTAATCCACATACACCACTTAGGGCACAAATAGTTATACCGCTATCATAATGACATATAGTTATAACAATTATGTTCATGTGAATGAGATTATTGGTTACAAATAGTTAAACGAAAATTTCATAACTAACAATTGATAGCATCATCAATAAATCTAAATAAAGAATTTGAGTTTTACATATCCTAAATTCCAAAATCGGAATTCACCTAGGGCAATATCTGCAAAATCCAAATTAATCCACATATACCACTTAGGGCACAAATAGTTATACCACTATCATAATGACATATACTATCTAGGGCATCAAATACCACTGTATCATCCTTTTTCTTTCCTATTGCTAAATATGGCAATAACATATAGTGAAAAGATACGTTCGATTCATTTTTCACGTAAAAGGAGGACAGTTATAGCTTCCATCAAGTAGGTCTATCTGAAGCATACAGATATAGTTCATGTCCAATTGGAGGATCAACTGATCTAACCGGTTACCATTTACATTGACGAGAAAAACTGATTTCATTGAAGGAAATAACTAATTCAACGATATAAATCAATCTAACATATCTTCAACTTGCAATTTCAAATATCATAAAAGTAAAATACCTGTTACCACAAGATGTTAAATGCATAACTTATCACTGTCTTGTGCATGTCTTGGCATCTAGTGGAGAGGGGAAGCATTGTTAGGGGCTTTAACTCCCAACCGCAAACCCTTGAATACCCCCACACAATCTCAATCGAGAAAGGCCCTCCCTATTCATAAATAGACATGGAACACCTTGTCCATCCACTGAGCAACCGGGTACTAGAGTATCAATTCCACCACTTGACTAGGCACCGAGATCTAAAACATTGTTCAACCATGAGCTAACTCGGTATATACAATTTCATCATTTTATTGCTTTCATTTATTGAGATATATTTGTTCTTGCAGGGTTTTCTTCTCCCCACCCATAATTGCTTGACCCTTCCGGCCTTGGGTGTGTCCTAGGAGATTTTGAACCATGTATAATTCAAGTATCATTTTAGCAATTCAGATTTGTTTCCATTAGAACCGATCTTGTCTCAGAGGTATTTGGCTAATATCTCTGTACAAATCAGATCAATGCCTTATGTAAAGTAATATACATCGATGCTTGCTTCAAATAATCATGCACAAAATATGCCATTAGCAATGTGATTGCTTATCATTAAGAGTGACAGCAATTTATAGTTGCGGGTCTATATTACTAGTAACACCTGACAAGCAGGGTAATAAAAGATATTTAGAAATTTCTAATAACTCCTTTAACAACATTACGTGGCTTATTTATGACATTGCTGCTTCATTCATGATCAAGGATGGATAATGATAATACAACAATTAATTTACGTCTTTGATTCTTCAACATTCGAGAACAGAGAAAATATGGCAATAAATCATGAGTAACAATTGCATGACCTGTAGTTAAATTAGTACTTTGTCTAGCACAACTCAAGAACAATGGGTTGCATTGCGATGGTTGTTATTTGGGCCTATTGGCAGCATCATTGATATGATTCTATGCCTTTGATATCCCCTATAAAATGCAAGAATTCACGATATTCTATTCTAAGGAAGATTGCATTCGGCTTGAGCCCATGAGAAAGAGTGCTTGCAAGAAAATATGAACTCAGAAACAACTGCAAGAAGAGAAGGAATGCCTCCCAGGCAGCGGGGAGAGTAATAAATAAATCACTCGCACCTTATCTCCATTACAAGAAGAGGGTGGCGGTGGAGGAGTTACAATGCACACAAGAAGTCATTGGCACAAATATTAAAATGGCCATCGCAAACTATAAGGCCCGATAGAAAAATATAGAAATATGAAAGGTGGCCACACATGAAATAGTATTAAACCATAGCCAAGGTGAAAGAAATAATGAGATTGTCTTAGTATATAACATCATGGAATCTACAGATGCCTATATATGTATGTATGCATATATGTGTACATGTGTAAACCCCAACCATATATTTCTTACGTATATGCCAAATATCAAGTATGCGTATACATCCTTACATATATAAAATTGGTTTACGTATGTACACATATACATGTATGTACACATATAGATATGTAGGTATCCTGATGTCGATATGATAAGACATGCTTATACATCAGGAGGCTCCAACCAACAACACAATTACAAAGGTACAAACTTGCTCAAATTTCAATTCGTGCTTAGTGATCTCTTTTACTATTAAATGATATGTAATTCAACAGGCTAGCTCATGGTCGTCCAACGTGCACTCTTTCTTGCCTAGTCGTTTATCCTTAGTCATGGTGGTTCAGGGTTCATACCTATTTGCTCAGTGATGGTGGTACCCCTCGTGCCCAACTCCTTTTTGGCAATGCTTCCCCCCTTTGACATGTTCTTGCAAGGGAATTCTTCACGATTATATCAGATTCCTCAATATAATAATAAGTTACCATAACCAGTTATTATTCATAAACCATCATAACGGCTAACCACCATTCTACTTCCCATGATGAATAACCAACTTTCTAAGATTTCAAGATAACAATATAATAGCATCATTGATGAGAGCTATTTATGTCCCAAATTATGTCATATTTTAGCCTTCATGCTCATTTCAATACCGATTTTAAGATTCCATTTTCTCCTTCTATGTTTGCATATGATACGATATATGAGTGATATTTAATCTAGTTATTGGATAAAATATTAGAATAAATAGATGTGATTGTATTTATCTAACATTTTGATTATGAGTTATGGCTCTTCTTGTCACCTACTATGCATCTTCTTGTAGCTACTTCACTAATACAAAGCTCCATCAACTTTGAAATGTATTTCGCTTACTTCTGAGACAACATTAGTTGGTGATGATTATAATGAAGAGGCAGGCCGCAAACCTTATTGTTTCTTGTTGGCATAAAAACACATTTGATGTAAATATCATCCACACTACATGCACACAAGGAGAAGACATTGAAGACTTGTGGAGATTGCATTTTCCAGTTGCATAGTTTTTATTTCTATTATGAAAATATTTTGACTACAATACTTATTGCATATGCATGGAATAATAATGGGAAACGTTCTCTGCAAAGGAAATTGTCACCTTACCTATTTCTCAAGTTGTAACAAATTTCTCTCTGCTCTATGGACAGCGATGAAGGGTTTATGGACCATTCTATTATTTAGTTTGATGGTTGTACATGAAAACAATGTATGCGGTTGGTGTAAGGAATTGCAAGAGAAGATATTGCAGTTGGGATTCATTTCTGAGTATCATGTGGACAGAAAACCCGTCAACCCAATTCTGTTGGAACAAATCATCTATTCTTTGCAAATCGTAGATTTCTGTTTGTTATGTAATCGCCATTCTTTATATAGAGTGCATATCAAAGGAGTTACAAAAATCATTGAGGCTGCGTATATATAAGCAACACAGTGCAGATTGAAATGTATTATTATTATTCTCCATTTTTCACTTGATCAATAAAATATTCGTTCTGCTGATCAAACCAACGTAGAAAGGCAAAGTTTCTTTACTTACCTTGCAGACGAGAGAAAGGACCCGCTCTTCGAATGTTTGGTGAGGTCGTTAATATTGTGAATTATTTTAGTTTGTATGCTGGTGATTTTTGTAATTATGTTTGCTGTGTTTATTTTATGTATTATTTAGGAATTTGATTTTGTTAATATAAATGTTCATGTTTGTATCCATTTAGTAATATTGAGATTAGTTAAATTAGATCTAAATGTATTATTCCTATAACTATTAATGCTATCATTATTTATTACATAAATTATTATTTTTAATATTTAAGAGATTAATGTTTATTTTTTTTTCTGATGTTTTTGTCACTAGGAAGTGACAGTTCTTGTCGCTGGGATTTATTTGGTTTTTCATAGATTTTCCTTTGCGTGTTGTAGCTGCATTCATAATCCCTCATCTTGCAGCCAGCATCCCTTGATGGCATATTGCTCAGACACCTTTCGCAAGCTTACACTTTCGGATTGACATGTATAGACCAAGCTGAATTCCATAATAAATTGTTAATTTTGTCTTATTATTTGCCTCAGTGTTGGCCTATCAATCATAATGATTAACTAACATGTCATCTTCATATGAAATTATAACGATTAACCATCTTACCATTTCACATAATCATAACAAATTTTAACTGTCATCTGACTTCATGTGAAACCTCAAAGGCTATATGAACATTTTAAATTGGGAAAAGAATTGGGATGTAACAAGACAATTATGTAGCAATTTTAGATGTTATTAGTGATGATTCCTAATGTCTGCAAAATAATAGATATTTTTCTTTTTATGAAGCGGTTAATCAGTCCTCTTTGAGGGTTAAGTGAAGCCTTTTGATCCATCATATTTGTAGGAAGCCATTCTGAGGGCATTAACTTTGGAAACATTGGTTCCCGAGAGCAAATTTTACTCTTAAGGCACTACTAGTGGGATAATAGAAGCAAACATTTTAAAAGAATACTCTTCATAAAGAAATACCTTAAAAAACAAGCAAGGATGAAGAAATCGAGAATGAGCTTAATAAGAAATTGTGTTTGTGATGCAAGGAGCCATGGGTACCTGTACTAGGACATAGATGCCTTGGAAAAGGAAATGCACATTATATAGAGATAATTTCAAATGAGGAATTAGAAATTGAGGAATTTGAACTAGAAACAGAAGTGAATGAATGAAAACTTGAAACATGTTGCACAGATAGAAATGCTAGAACATTGCTTGGCTGCTTGGTTAACGTGTTGAGGCTGTTAATGTATTGGTAGCTGCGAGAGAGATTTTTGGTCCTTGCTTTTCCTGATTGAATCTGCGACTCTCTTCTCTATTTATCACTGCCCAACTAGTATCGATATCGGATGACTTGGCACTGAGACAGATGTCTTGGCACCGATTGCCTTGCTGTCGGTTCAAGGAAGCATGTCTGTGTAATATCAGTAAAGAATCTTCATAATATAGTGTCACATACATCTGGCATCCTATCTGTGTTGATTCCTTGCTTAATAATGACTGTGGTTATGTTTTTACCATTGTTTCAGTAATCATCGAGTTCATCAGAATTGTTGCTCATGACTTGCAGTCTGCCCTTTTGTGACTACATTATGTAGCATTGCTGGAGGATTCCTTTTGTTTATTCTTTGTATCTGCTGTCTCATGCTGGGTAATGGCAATGACCTTTTGTATTTCAACAAGGAGAAGCCTATGTGATGGTTGTTGAATATTTAGAACAACGTCTTCAGATGTATGTGACCATAGATTAAAATCTCTCCGGGAAGTGGCAAATATCTCAACTTCTCACGAGAACTTTTGCAAAACGAGAAAACTTAAGGTTTTTTGGCAAGAAATTCAAACAAAGAAGACCTTAAATTCTCGCCGATAAGTTGGCGACTTCTTTGCGATAAATTGCAAACTTCTCACGATAATTTAACTACTTGCAGCACCAGTAAAATTGGGACGCCAAACGACTTGCCCATTCATTGTATATTTTGCAATTTTAAGTGTTCAGAGGAGAGGAGAGGTGATTTGGTGGAGAGAAATAGTCTTTGGCAGCCTTGGAGATTGATTACAAGTGGATTTGAAGCAAATTCAAAGAGATTTTTCAAGGAAATCTGCATTCACAAGTAAATTTTCTAAAAAAAATTTCTTCTTAGTGGGAAGGGGAAGAGGATTATGTAGATAAATTTCATATCGTACTTGACATTTGTATTTGCTTATTTTTTTACAAAGACGATGTACTACTTCTAGTATCCTTTAGATTTCAAAGTCTTTGAATATGGCTGCCAGCCATTGACATTCCACATGAGGATGCAATTTTGTTACATATTACATTTATATATATCTAAATCAACTTGTTTGGTTTGTTTACTCATTTACTGACTTGTTAGACACATATCCTTATTGAATTTTGCAAAAACCTGCATTTCTTATTTAAGTCATTTTTTAAAGTACTAGTATTTTCCCGAGAAGTTACTGATTTATCTCTGATATTTGCCGAGAATTTTTTTTTTCCTCGTTGATAAGTGGCAGAGAACGAGATATTGAACTATATATGGGACAATATGATTATTCTGTGTATTGTCAGTGGCGTTTTGAGTAAAGATATGTTATGCTCGTATCTGGGATACAAGTCAGAGCATTTACCGAGCTCAGTATTTTTTGTATATGATTTGAGAACTAAAGACATATGTGTCATGTCTTTCTTATTGAGTATATTGTCATGTCCCCAATTTTTGGTGACAGTTCGATTTAATTAATTTAATTAATGGTTGTCCAAGGACGACTAATTAGTTATTTTAATTAAATAAATAATATTAAAAGATAACCTTGTATTTAATAAAGTGACTTGGAAAATATTTAATAAAGTCACTTGAGGGATAAGATCAAAAAGGTTCTAGAAGTCTCTGGAGAGGATGGAGGGAAAAGAATAAATAGACACCCCGGGGCTCCATTCGAATCAGGCAGTTGATTATCTCTCTTTGTGTTTCAGATTGTGATTCAATCACGGGTGCATTGTGGAACCTAGGGTTTCTGCAATTGTCACAGTTGGCCATTGAGAACGATAACTCTCAATCGGTACGCAATTTTGAGGGTGTGAAATATCATCTGAATTATTGCAGATTGGAGGTGACATTCAGTCATTTCATCAGGGCGACTATTTGTGGCTTAGGGCCAAATTTGGAAGATTGAGTTTTGAGGATCACTTTGAGTATTGAGATTCGAAGATATAATCTATTTACAAGGTTCACAGGATCAGTGGCAGTATTGGACAGAATAGGGAAGAAGGCAAGTTTCCTAGACAATCCTCCCAGCCAGCATTTCCGTATACATGGAGGAAGATTCGAAGGTGATTAATAATCCAATTCAGTTGCAAAGCATGTGAGAGCTTTGACATCCGGCAGGGCTGCCTCCCTCATTATAACATTAAGACCAGCGTGGTACCGCAAGAAGATTGGCAGTCCGAAAACCCTCTGTCTTCGGCAGCAATTTAATGACAATAACAAGATCCCGATCAGGAAGGGAGTTCAAGACGATTGCGCGATTTGCCATGACCCGGATATTAGGCGAGCGCCATTCTGCGGATTACAAACAAGAGCGATTCACCTTGGACTAGTGGTTAAGACAGTCAACAGTCGGATTCAGGGCAACCTTGGTTCCGCAAACGCTGGGGGTGCATTCACTGTGATCGATATCTCAGTATTGAGAAATGTGAGGGTCGGAATACTATATCCAATTTAGCTGCAGCAGCAAATTCAAGTCCTGGTCAAACTGGTGATCTCTCACAGAGGAAGCTTTATATTGGTGGTCTTTCATATGACACAACTACTGACAAACTGCTGGAAGTATTTTCAAAGTATGGAGAGATTGAGGAAGGTTCAGTTGCATATGATAAGAGTACAAACAAATCTAGGGGATTTGCATTTGTGACTTTTAAGACTGTGGAAGCTGCAAAGCGGGCTCTGAAGGAACCAAACAAAACCA
This sequence comes from Cupressus sempervirens, assembly GCA_028749045.1. NCBI lineage: Eukaryota > Viridiplantae > Streptophyta > Pinopsida > Cupressales > Cupressaceae > Cupressus > Cupressus sempervirens. Next base: position 171,050,614 of record CM053785.1, on the reverse strand, counting down.
TTGATGGTAGAGGGGTTAATGCAAAACTTGCAGCCGAGGGTCAGAAGGAGAAACCGACACCACAACCTATGGCATCTCCACAAGCACAGCCACTTCCACAAATTTAGACAGGTTATGCAGCTGAGTATCCAAGTATGATGTCATATCATAGGTCAGTACCACAGGCACTAGCTTCTGCACCCCTATCAATTGGTTACTCGACATATCCTCCAGGTCTATCTGCATATGCTGTTCAGCCGACACCATATTCTAACAAAAGCCCTTCATAATCATTGATGGAGCCGGCAACCTCAGGTTTTTATTCCTATATAGTCTGGTTCATTGTTGATTATTGGATTATGAAACATTGATTTGTTTTCTGGACACCATTGGCATTATTATCTACTGCTTGTACATCTATTATCTGAGATACTCTCCTGTGCATACTGTTTGACGAAATGTCAAACCTTTGAATTTTTAGTTTTTTTTTTGGTGCTGGAGAAAGCAATAATCTTGTCGGGATTATTTCAGTGGTATCAGAGCAGTTTTCTTGCCATCCTGTGGGGTGAGAACCGAATTACATGGGTGATCAGCGCTTTACTTCAAATAAGATGGACAGGTACAACACAAAGTCTCCAAGGACACAATCTCGGACAAGTAATAGACAGAGTATTCAGAGTCGGAATTGTGGAAAGGAGGACTATTCAGGCATTCAGGATGAGCTCAGAAAAATCAAACATAACATGTCTGAACTGTTGGTTAAACACCACCGTATGCTTGACAGGCTGTCCGTCCCAGCTAAGGTGAATAAATCAACTGGATTTCGTTTTGACAAATCTTCTCACAAAGCGTTGACAGATACAATGAGAGATGCTACTAGGAACCTTAATGAGGAATTCGAGGAACAAGTGTGCAACCGGTCAGAGGCTTCAGTTCGGTCACAAGAAGAAGCGGTGAAGGACATTACGCTGATGGATAGTAACTGTCAACTTGACACTCAAGTTGAGACAATTGAATACGAGCTTTCCAAGGGTGATGTCTCAGGTACTCAAGGTAGTTTGGTTTCGACAGTCAATTATTACAGTGAAGTGAGTTCAGATGATGAAGATGTCATTGTGCATGGTGATGAGATACCTGGCGAAAATGAGTAGACATCGAGCATTTATGATTTTGCTGACAGAGAGTACCAGGCTTAGTTAGATGCTTCGTCACATGAGGATGAGAATGGCAGTACTTCACATGATTTGTCCAGCCAGCTGAAGGTAAGCAAAGATAGTATTGTGGCTTCTTTATCTCATCATGACAGGATGCGGGAGATGTTAGAAGAGCACATCCAGATGATTCAGTTACGAGGAAGATATAAGGGAGTTCAGGCAAATTCTTCCTGCTGTGACTTACATGCAACTGGTGAAGGAATGGGGACGACGAAGCTGAGCTATTTGCATCTTCTATCAGACCGTGATCATCTTCTTAGCCTTACCAAAGATTATTCAGATGCCTTGAGGAGGAAGGAGGAGGAAGTCGTCAAGCTTTCTTGCGAGCTTGAGGACACTCGAGCAACGTTGGCATTACTGGACTGGGAGAAACATGGGAATGAGCATGGCATGGAGCTAAGCTTAATTTCATCTGGCACGTCTGACACTCAGTTTCCTGCAGTAGGATGTTCATATGTGGTTGCTGATAATGTTGCGCATTCATCTAGCATTCACATCCAGGATACAAGGACAATGGCAGATAGGTATGTGAAGTTAGTTGGTATTGGTCACATTACTCAGGTAAGGAGTTTGCTTGAGTTACTAGCTGTTCCTTGTTTACGAATATGGACTCAAGAATGTTTCAGCAACGTCTGGGATTCCATTGACTGGAGAACACTTAATGGTAGCGATGTTTGTTTGAGTGCTATCATGGATTTGATTAGCAGAATACACGGTGTTGTCTTTCCTTGTGCCAGCAGTTTGTCCAATGTTGGTATTAGTTTTTATACACCGGTATTAGGTCTGGTTTATATATGTAGACGACCATTCTTGCTGAAGGGTGTTGAAGATTTTTCATATTTGGAAGCATGTATAGATGAGTCCCAGGATTGTTTTGACCTTGATGACATCCGGGAGAATGAAGTGAACAGTTTTGAAGATTCAGCTTCCTTGACAGTTTCTTTAGGTACAGAAGAGCTTGATAGCAGGACTACAGATTTTGACACTCTGGAAGTTGATATGAGTTTTGAAGTTGATTCGAAAAATATAGATGGTAATAATCTAGAGACCAGTATCTTTGGAGACATTTCTCCAGACAATGTGTCAGAAGGAGTTTATAGAAGACAGTCTAGCCAGAGCCATCATGTGGTTAGCCAGTTGAAAGTTAGTGAGCGAGACATTGCTATCGCTTGTGAGCATTTTGATACTGCTCGTCAGTTGTTGGCTGTTACTGGTTGGGGTTCTTCTATGACAGATGAGTCCAACGGTGGTTACTTTTCTTTGGCAGAGATTCATGCCTTGCGTGAAGCTGTTCGGATATTAAAGCAGGATTATTTACGATTGGTAGCCGACCGTGATCACTTGGTTGAGTGGGGGAGTACAGCATATGAGGCACTCTTGGATCGTGAAGAGGAGGTGAGTGAGCTTTCCCAAGAGCTCATAGCGACTACTGAGGCGTTAGAGGACACACAGCGAGATCTACAGAAGTCGCAGTTTCAATTGAAGGAGGTGACCGTGGAGTTGGAGCATTTGCGGTCAAAACCAGCTCCAGACCCAGTTCATTTGTCTATTGAGGTAGATGACGGTAAGTACACTCCTACAGTTGTTTTTGAGGAGCTTATTGTTGAGACTGACACACATGTTCAGGGTTTGGAAGAAGTTGGTCTTAATGAGTTTGGGATACCGGTAGAGTCAAGTTTCCAGATTGATTCTTCTCAGATAGTTGATAGTGTGGTACAGCTGAGTATGCCACCCTTACAGGAGGACCAATTGTGGTGTAAAGGGGAGTATGTTAATGTTTCCTCATATAATTTTTACTGCACTGAACCGTTCATGGAACATTTGCTGGATAGTGCATGTGTTCATTTGGACCCGTATAAAGTGACAGAAGGTGTTCTCATCCATGATACTAGTGTTATTTGCAGATTGGTTGAAAAGATTATAGGGGTCCTTTCTACTATGCTACCTCACAGGGATCTCGAGGAGGGGTTTGTTGAGCAGAATGCACAGGGACCTATACGACCTACAGTCACTCAGAGTCAGCGATTGGAGCCATATGTTGATTACTAGTTCAGTGATGATGAGCTAGCAGTAGAATTTGGAGGTTCTTACCGGCATTATATGGTAGGGTACGCTCATCATATTTCTTTTGACACAGAGATAGAAGATTTTATTTCACGCAAATGTAGATTGGCTCCAGTTTCTTACCATCCATTAGGGGACAGATTGGCACCATCTTTTGAAAATAAAATTGGTAGTAGCAAGTTACTCAGCCTGTAGCATCGCCACACCCGGAGCAGTTTTTCAGAGATTGAATTTGCTGGCAGTAATTCAGGTACCTATAGCTGTTGTCATATCTACAGTGTAGTTGGGTGCAAGTGTCTTTTTGACAGGGGCTTGAGTTTTGATAGAGTTGATGTTTCAGTTGGCTTGAGTTCCGCAGAATGTTTTCTTCTACCAGCATCTACAGTTGGTTTTCAGATGATTTCATCAGAGTTGTCAGTTGTTTGGATGATGAGTACAGTTTCTCAGCTACAGGTATTGATGATTTCTCCACGGGAGTATGATGCGGATTGGGATGATACACAGGTTTACATTTGGGATCCAGGCAGACTGATTGGTTCATGGTTCAGCCATTGCTTGGGGACAAGCAATTTCAGGAAGGGCGGACTGTCATGTCCCCAATTTTTGGTGACAGTTCGATTTAATTAATTTAATTAATGGTTGTCCAAGGACGACTAATTAGTTATTTTAATTAAATAAATAATATTAAAAGATAACCTTGTATTTAATAAAGTGACTTGGAAAATATTTAATAAAGTCACTTGAGGGATAAGATCAAAAAGGTTCTAGAAGTCTCTGGAGAGGATGGAGGGAAAAGAATAAATAGACACCCCGGGGCTCCATTCGAATCAGGCAGTTGATTATCTCTCTTTGTGTTTCAGATTGTGATTCAATCACGGGTGCATTGTGGAACCTAGGGTTTCTGCAATTGTCACAGTTGGCCATTGAGAACGATAACTCTCAATCGGTACGCAATTTTGAGGGTGTGAAATATCATCTGAATTATTGCAGATTGGAGGTGACATTCAGTCATTTCATCAGGGCGACTATTTGTGGCTTAGGGCCAAATTTGGAAGATTGAGTTTTGAGGATCACTTTGAGTATTGAGATTCGAAGATATAATCTATTTACAAGGTTCACAGGATCAGTGGCAGTATTGGACAGAATAGGGAAGAAGGCAAGTTTCCTAGACAATCCTCCCAGCCAGCATTTTCGTATACATGTAGGAAGATTCGAAGGTGATTAATAATCCAATTCAGTTGCAAAGCATGTGAGAGCTTTGACATCCGGCAGGGCGGCCTCCCTCATTATAACATTAAGACCAGCGTGGTACCGCAAGAAGATTGGCAGTCCGGAAACCCTCTGTCTTCGGCAGCAATTTAATGACAATAACAAGATCCCGATCAGGAAGGGAGTTCAAGACGACTGCGCGATTTGCCATGACCCGGATATTAGGCGAGCGCCATTCTGCGGATTACAAACAAGAGCGATTCACCTTGGACTAGTGGTTAAGACAGTCAACAGTCGGATTCAGGGCAACCTTGGTTTCGCAAACGCTGGGGGTGCATTCACTGTGATCGGTATCTCAGTATTGAGAAATGTGAGGGTCGGAATACTATATCCAATTTAGCGGCAGCAGCAAATTCAAGTCCTGGTCAAACTGGTGATCTCTCACAGAGGAAGCTTTATATTGGTGGTCTTTCATCTGACACAACTACTGACAAACTGCTGGAAGTATTTTCAAAGTATGGAGAGATTGAGGAAGGTTCAGTTGCATATGATAAGAGTACAAACAAATCCAGGGGATTTGCATTTGTGACTTTTAAGACTGTGGAAGCTGCAAAGCGGGCTCTGAAGGAACCAAACAAAACCATTGATGGTAGAGGGGTTAATGCAAAACTTGCAGCCGAGGGTCAGAAGGAGAAACCGGCACCACAACCTACAGCATCTCCACAAGCACAGCCACTTCCACAAATTTAGACAGGTTATGCAGCTGAGTATCCAAGTATGATGTCATATCATAGGTCAGTACCACAGGCACCAGCTTCTGCACCCCTATCAATTGGTTACTCGACATATCCTCCAGGTCTATCTGCATATGCTGTTCAACCGACACCATATTCTAACAAAAGCCCTTCATAATCATTGATGGAGCCGGCAACCTCAGGTTTTTATTCCTATATAGTCTGGTTCATTGTTGATTATTGGATTATGAAACATTGATTTGTTTTGTGGACACCATTGGCATTATTATCTACTGCTTGTACATCTATTATCTGAGATACTCTCCTGTGCATACTGTTTGACGAAATGTCAAACCTTTGAATTTTTAGTTTTTTTTTTGGTGCTGGAGAAAGCAATAATCTTGTCGGGATTATTTCATATATTATCTGTGAGACATCAAAGTGTTAAATATCTGTGTAAGGCTGATCATTAGATTGTTGAGTGTTTACAATCAAAACCCTGAGTTATCTGAATTTTCTTTAGCCTTGAATAAAGGGATCTATTTTTGGGTGTGGCTGGGTTTTTGCCATGAGTAGGAGGGCTTTCCTAGGGTAAATATTTGTGTCTTCTTTTATTGTATTTCTGCATATTGTGTTCTTTTATTCTGGTTCAAAACATTAACATGTTGTCTGAGCGGGTCTAAAGAAAAGATCTAAAACCATAACTCTTAATCCTTGAGATATTCTATTTAGGGTGAATATTACTGGACCATCACAAGTTATGGACAGGTCTTCTTGGTTCATGTTTTTGAGACGTATTCTTTAAGGAGATGTTTTTTGGTATTAATTGTGCGAGATAGTATGTATGCAGTGCTATGATCATCGTATGAGTGCTGGTTTATCTTTATTGGTCAACATTTTAAAAAGAGATAGCTATGTATTATATCTGTGTGTGTGCTGAGATCATTGAGGAAGATTAGACAACAAAAACATAAGCATTCTATATTATACCTTTGAATATTGATCGTGAATTTTTGTTATAGCAGTGGGAATAGTGTATGCTTTTAGCATTTGTCTATATATTTATCTTCATGTTAGGTTGATTCTATGAATTATTATTAATCTCTCTTGGTTGTAGGATGGATCGAGAAGCAATGAGATGATGAGAGATTACATGCAAAGTCATGTAGGCTATAGAAATGAACATGGGGATGCTGATTGCAGCCATGGGACTGAAATGGTGACATGCAACTTCATTAAAGAGGAAGATCCTATACATGTTATATTATGATTAGTTACTTTGAAAAGGAAGAAATGATATTCAGAGGGAGCTTGTGTAGTAGGGAGAGAATGCAAAAGCTCCTTGCTTGGTCAAACATTGGAGTCAATTAATTTATTGTGTTATTCAAACTGTGAGTTTGTTGCACCTCTTGAGAGAGAGTCTCAACATTCAAATGATATTTTATTTGTTTTAATGAGTTCTTTGTGAGGGAGAAGTTTGAGGTACAATTCCTTGTTAATGAGTTCTTTTCTAAGAGAGAGACATTCAAGGTAAAATCCCTTTTTAATGAGTTGTTCTCTATGAGAGAAGTTTGAAGTGAAATCCCTTGTTAATGAGTCCTTTGTGAGAGAAATTCGATGTGAAATCCCTTGTTGATGCACTCTTCTTTACGGAAGAAGTTTGAGTGAAAGTCCATGTTCCATCCTCTTGGAGTAGCCATGGTGGAAGTCGTGTGATTCAATTACTTAGTTTTCTGTTTTACCCTCTGGGAGTAGCAATGGCGAATATTGTTATGCCAAGATAACAATCTTATATTAGAAAAATCTGTGATGAGGTTTTGTTAATGACATTTTTTTGTTGCAGCTTCATTGTGCCTGTCAGGTTAAGATACACTATGACATTTGACTGATCTCTCTCTTGCTAAGAGGAAGTGTTAATTTATTGGTAGCTGCGAGAGAGATTTCTGATCATTGCTTTCCCTGATTGAAGTTTTTATTATATCTGCGACTTCCTTCCCTATTTGTCATTGCAGAGTTAGAATGGATAATGGATGACTTGGCACCAAGATGGATATCTTGGCATCAGTTTACCTTACTGTCGGTTCAAGGAAGCACGCTTGTGTAATATCAGCGAAGAATCTTCATGTTAAAGTGTTGTGTACAGTTGGCATCATATACGTGTTGGTTCCTTGCTTAGTAACAATTGTGGTTCTGAATTTATCATAGTGTCATTAATCATCGAGCTCATCAAAATTGTTGTTCATGATTTTCAGTCTTCCCTTTGTGACTATGTTATGTAGCATTGTTGGAGGATTCATTTTGTTTATTCTTTGTAACTGCCGTCTATTCATGCTGGGCAATGACAATGACCTTTTGTATTTCAAAAAGGAGAAGCCTATATGATGGTTGTTGAATATTTAGAACGTCTTCAGATGTATGGGAGAATATGATTATTCTCTATAATGCCCATGATGTTTTGAGTAAAGCTTTGTTATGCTCGTATCTCAGATACAAGTCGGTATTTTTGTAGTTCAGTATTTTTTGTGTATGATCTGAGAACTAAAGACTTATGTGTCAAGTCATTGTTAAAGTGATAGATCTCTGTATAAGGCTGATTTTTAGATTGTTAAGTGTTGACAATCAAAAGCCTGAGATATCTATATTTGCTTTAGCATTAAATAAAGGGATCTATTTCTTGGGTGTGGCTGGGTTTTTCCCTTGAGTAGAAGGGGTTTCCTTTGGTAAATATTTGTGTCTTCTGTTATTGCATTTCTGCATAGTGTTCTTGTATTATGGTTCAAAACATTAATAGTGTGTTGTTGGTCGAGGCTCAAAATATTTAGATGTCATAGAGGTTAGGAATGATTCTTTGGATGTCAGTGATGATGAGTCATAAAGATAGTGCATCAAGTGTATAGGAGGAACTATCTACATAGAAATTTTCCTTGGTGTTGACAAAGGTATGAACCTTTCTGAAAGATTTGTTGGATTGGATCAATAAGTTAGAAAAGAAATTTGTATTGGAACCCATGGATGATCCAAACTATGTGAAGCATACCACCTCAAGTTTGAAAGGGCATGCTACTCTGTGGTGGGATCTAGTTAAAAAAGACCACATGCAAAAGGAAACAAGATTGCCAATTGGGATTGTGTGGTCTAGAAGTTGAAAGGAAGGCTTTACCCATCAACTATTTGTTGGACTTGTTTAGAAACTCTAGAATTTGCACCAATGAAAGATGTCAATGAAGGAATGCATAGAGGAGTTTTGTTGACCCAATATTCACATGACACATGGAGAGCTTTACAGGACGAAACTCTCGAGTTATGTGACTGTTTTGATGCTTCTATTTGATGAGATTTGTTTTACTAAAAACTTATTTCATAGACGAAGTCTACTGGCTTGTTGTTGTATGTAAAAGATTTATCTTGTTGCTAATGTGGATCATCCAATAAAGGGAAAGATAGAAAGAGTAAGTGGAAGATAAACCTACATGCAAGAGGTTGCTAGGTTTATTAGTGTTGTGCATATGTGAAAGGATGATCAAATATCTAAGGAAGGTGGGGAGTAAGAAGAGGTTGTGATTAAGGCTTTAGTGAGACTAGATGTGGTTAATAAGGCGATAGGGCATTCTAATGTCTAGATGCCATGTAAGATTATGTAGAGAAATGCATACATTTTGCACAAGGATGTGAATGTGTGTTAAGATGTGATTTAAAAATCACCTCTATGGAGGCTCAAGGAATTCGATGATGCACAAAGTTTTTTTAAACCTATGCCCAATGAAAAAGAACTATGGTTGAGGAAAACTATGGTTTGTACTAAGTGTTTCTAATAGAGTATCTTCCTACAAAAAACACAAATCACGATGAGAGAATAGTGTTCAGTTGCGTTTCATGTTAGTGTTTATGCAAATGTAGTATGTTTCAGTGTGATTTTGGTGGATGCATACCATGTGCTGTTTGGTAGATCTTGACAATATGGTCGATATACAATTAATAACAGAAGAAAGAACACCTTCATCATCATGTTGGATGGGGGGAAGTTTGAATTGATGTCAATAAAGGTAGAAGAGTGTTCAAGGAAAAGTGTTGTAGAAGGCAAAGGAGTTTCTCAAGGAGTTGCGGAAGTTGTAGGATTTTAATGTGCTAGCAATCAACCCTATGTAGAAGGAAAATCTAAACAGTGAGCTGCACAACTGTAACTATCCTAAAGTCTTAAGTGTTGCTCCAAGAATTTTTGGATGTAATGGAAGAAGGGATGCTAGAAGGATAGTCACTTGTTTACAACATATCTCATTGCATGAATCTGATTTTTGAGTTCTAGTCTATTAACAAAGTGCCACATAGGATGAGCCTTGACATGATTGACAAATTGAATAGATAGTTAAAGACCCGCTTGAATGAGGGTTTATCCAAGGTAGTTTGAGCCCTTGTGTGCCGTTTCTAACACTTGCATTGAAGAAGGGTGAAGAGTGGAGAATGTGTACGAACTTTGATGCATCAGAAAGATCATAATTAAGTACACAGTTTAATTGTCATATATCATTGGTGCCAAATACTTTTTAGATTGAGCTCAAGAGTATAGACATTATTAGAATAAAGGAAGTTGCATGTAGACCCAAATAATTGTATTAGTGAACATTAGTCACTTGCCAAAGGTTGTTTGATAGAGAGACCCAACACTCCTTTACATAGGCTACGTATGGATTAAATCCATTTTGTCTTTTAGCAGACCTTGTAGATTTGCCTCTAAAGATGATGGGGATGTGAATGGAGGCTTAATGAATGCTGTTGTGATGTTATACAATAAGTACTACATAGGAAGGTGCATTGGTTTGACACAAGTGGATTAGATTTACTCAAATTAGGGTTTGCATGAGTTTGGCAAGATAAATAGTGGAAACTTTGGCATAAGTGAACTCATTGAGCTGGTGATGGTTTTTTGGGTCTTTACCATTTGTAATTTAATACGTACACTAGTCATTCAACTCTTATCATAGATTTGTAGAACCTTGGTTTGTTGAGAGCTTAATTTTAAAACAAGGATTCATTAGTTAAAAATCTGACTTGGAATCAAGACTTGACAAATAACGACAAAAAAAACCATAATTGCGCACAAAAAATGAATAAGACATTTAGAGCATAAACAATTCAAAACAAATTGCACACAAAAATAAATAAGGCATTTAGGGTATACACAATTCTAATTTGATTATCAATTTGTCATATCTCAAAGTTCAAACATTATATTTGGCATATGACCTTCAAACTCTTTATATTTGAAATTTCCAAGTCTCAAAGGTGAACAATTCACTTTAATAAAAGAAGATTAAAAATAATAAAGTATAACAACACTACAACTAATTACATACAATAATAACTCAAAACAGACCAAATAAAATCTAGATTTTCTTCTTTCCATGTGCCAAAAAACAACCAATTATAATCCTGATCTTCTTCTTCCCACCACTAGTGTAATTGTTTTGGGCCTCAAACTGAAGTTAAGCCAGTATCAAAATGATGGTTGATTGTTTCATTAACAATGTCTGTATTTCCTTCCATTGCTTTCTACTTCATTGCTTTTTTGGCTCTTCTCTTCAATTCGACAAGATCTTGATTAGTAGGTAAAGACAAGGTCATTGAGGTGCTGCCTGTTCAACTTGTTTCTCTTCGTAATGTGAATTCTCTCAAATTGTACACAGTTGCATCAAAAACCAGAAGTACGATAGGGCTGGGACAAAATTCAGATAGCTAGCCTCAAGATTTAGTGTGCCAATATCATAACTCTCCAACAATGGATCCACAAAGAAAATATTTTAAAAATATAAGTAAAAAGGTTATGGCTTGTTCAAAATTGCATGTTTCTAGATCAAGTAAAAAGGTGAAAGGATTAAATTTTTACTTAGTTGTTGTTATTTCCTCCTTTGAATTGCTTGTGCTGAAGATAAGGCGTGCCCCTCTTTGCACACTCGTGGACTGCCAAATCACTAAGAACTTTAACACTCATCGTATTTTCTATCATCTTTTTATTAATGCATGAGTCGATGCATGCCATGACCTCATCATCAATCCTAATGTATTTGATGAGTGGAACTTTGGGTTTAGGCAGTAGGCTAAGGTATGTATTTGCTGGCGGTGTTGCTTAGTCCATTTACAATCAATGATGCACACCAAATGATTTTGTTTTTTGTTTGTTTGTACCATTGTAATGCAAAATGATGTTTTCAGCCTTACTCATGGGTTCACATGCCATTCACATCCATCAAACAAAGAAGCTTGATCAGTGGTTTTGTCTCAAAAAAAATGAAAACAAGTATGAATTATTGCAAGATTAACTGAAAACATTGCAAATATAATTCCATATAAAGTTTATATTTGTATAGGTTACTTACCTTCATTTACTTTGCATTTTTGATTAATAGGTCATAAAAAATTGTTTGTGTAGCCTTCTTCCCTTGGGTTCTTTGGAATAAAGAGACCCATTTAGGTGAACACAAACATTTTCTCGAGAGAAGGAATTGTAGCAACAATGCTTTGCAAAGTGAGGAAGTGGTTAGCAAATGGTGTCACTCCCAATTGCATGACCCTTGCTATTTGTGTGCTTTCTTGTCAAAAAAGGACCTAAGTATGGTTGTGGATAAATTTGGTGACATGTCTAGTGTCTTCAACCACACTTTCAATCCCTCCAATCTTACCAATGTCGTTAGCATCAAATCTTGCAAATTTTCCATGCAAAGAATTTAAGAAAATGGTAGGCTACTCTTCCATAATATGTCTCACAGGAGATACATATGTTGTTGCCTTGTTTGTGATAATATGGGCAACATTCTCAACTTCAACTTCTTAATCATCCTGTTCAAAGATTGCAAATATTGTCTTAATATTTTTGCATTTTTGTGAGGCTTCTATGGACTTAAAGAACACAATCGTGCTATTAAAAGCCACTAAAAGGTTGATAGTCCTATTCTACTCATTTCTTGTTGTAGTTGAATACTTACGGGAAATTTTTTCTAAATTCCAAAAGAAAACAAAAAGATACATATTGGTTTTTCAGTCCTTGCAGGCACCTTAAATCTCCTTTCAGTCCTTTCGCTCAATGTGTTTTGTTACGTGGATCCTCCGTTGGTCACAAAATAAGACTGGTCAAAAATGAGTTGAAAATCTAAAAATCTTGAGGGTTTTAGTTTTAACCCAGTATGAGGCGACTTTTCAAAATCAACTTGTGAGTTCAATAGTCCCAACAAAAACTCAGAGAGTACTTTGATTGACTTTCCCTTGATGTGGCTCATGAGTTCAACTCTGCTTGTCAAATAAGAAAACCTGCGAGTTGCAATGACGTAACCAAGTATATGGCCAATTTTCCTATCATAGTTGAGACTCGAGAGGACCTGTTTCTGTACAATTTCCTCCTCTATCAAGAGGAACACATTTTTAAACTTTTGTAGGAGTGTGTAGAAGCTTGTGGCACACTATGGCATGCTGGGATGCAGAGCAAGAAGAGCCAACATAGGTTGATGATAATCAAGTTGTGCATATATTTTGGATTAGGGTCAGATGCAGGCTTAGATGAGTTCCAACAATGAGCAGCACGTTCAATATTTGCATCCATTAATGAATTGGATTGGCTGTTGTTCTTTGTATCTTATACTTGATGAATAATTTAGATATTTGGATCTATTGATTCCCATTTTAAAAACTTTTTGTAAGTTTCAGCTTCTTATTTTGTTTTTATAAGTAATAGATTGCAACTATCGTTGTTTGACAAAAATAGTTGGATTTTGACACAAGAGGACTTGGTGAGTTGATGGTGATAGTATGGGGTATGGGCCTTCATGATTGATAGACAAACTATCCATTCAAAATTTCAACTCTTATCATAGTTATTGTCATGGCCCCTTTCTAATAAATTTACTTTGGTGATATTACTAGCCCATTCCTATTTTCCTATGGGCTAATATAAATCAAAAGAGATAATATTTTAATTGTGGTCCCACAATGAGATTATTAGCCCATTCCTATTTTCCTATGGGCTTACATTTATCAAAAGAGAATCTGATATTTTAATTCTAATCCTGCAATCTAAGGATTTAATATTTTCAAGGTCAATTAAATATTAAATAATATTATTTTATGGCATAAATAGGGGCATGGGGTTTAATTAAGTGTAAATGCAACTCCAAAGAATGAATTTAGGAGATTTTATTATGGTTATAAATTATAATAGATTCTATGATAATTTCCTAAGAATAGTTTATTTTATGACAGATAGTAAGAGGAGAGTTATTGAGTACTTTTATGCAAGAATCAGATGATGGGGCCTAATTCAAGAGGGAATATTTGAAAATATTTGTAACTAATGTTTATTCGGCCTTTTGGTACATTGGGATTTGCGCCCCAACTTTTATATAAGTTAAGAAGCTTCTGGTATCTTTTGGCCATTTCAACTTCTCATTCCAGCATTGTAAATCCGTGGATGCAAACCTCTGTGAATACTCACAGAACTTGCAAGTACTTATGACACAAATCCTTGGGTAAGTCACTCACACATATACTCAGCATCGATTTTTTATGTCGCTCACACTGATTTTAGATCGAAAAGTAGCAGAAACTTGCCAGTTTTAATGCTAATGAATCGTCCTGTGAATGCACTTCATTGTGAGTGTTTTACTTTTGTTTTTTTTGCATGCAAAGGGCATGCAGCAACAGACGACAGGCACAAGTTTTGATAAACTTTGATCAAAACTCACCATGCCACAGAAATTCACACTGGCTATCAAATTTAAGATCGAATACAATGACTGCAAAGTAAACTTTAAATGACAGACAATTTAATGATATCCTCCAAAATTAAATATTTTACATCCTGTTGATAGGTATCTTTGTAGTTTAAAACTTTAAATATTTGATTTCTATTCCATGTAATATCTATTTTTATCACCATTCTTTATTTTCAACCAAATATATGTAGATACATAGATGAGAGATATTATATAAATATCTAAATAGTACATATTTATCTAGTCCAGATAATAATATAAATTCTAATTCTAATTATCTAATATTTTATAATAATTTATATTTCTATAAATAAAATACTTCATATGTTATTTAGTAATATCAACTATTGTTCTTTTGGAAATTGGAACAGAGGTTATGCGATCTTCGACTATTTGTAAATTTTTAGGATAAATTTGATTTTTAATTTATGGTCTATGATATATGTTGAACTTAAAATCTATTCAAGGTTGCACTTGTTTTTTGGTCTATGGTATGCATTTAACTCAAACTCTAATTTTATTTGATGGAATTCAGTAAAATGTTCTAAAAATTTGGTGTTTGTGTTTTCTGATAATATTTTAAAAAATATATTTTTAAATGTTGCTGAGTTGCCAATTTTTTCTTGAGTTTTGTGGCGAACCCCAAGATTTTAAAAATTCTGGGCAGCCGAGTCATTTTTAAGTCTGAGTTTTTCAACTATGGTAAACCAGTCTTCTTCAGTTTCTTCTGTGGAGGAAAACCCATGGAGTATTCTAGCTTGTGGATGAAAGCTCATCAATTGAAGAGTTAAAGGACAAAAAGTCTTTGATTCTAGAAGGCATTATCATTGAAGGAGTGCAATAGAGCTTCAATGGATAGCACTTTCTGTTTCTTTTGGTGTGTTCTGGTTTTCAGTTATTTTTTTGTTTTGCTGAAGGTGCTTGCTAGAGATGCTATACGTTTGGTTGGAAATTCAGAGCCCAAGACAATACATATTGGCTGTAGCTTTCACAAGAATATTTTGATGCAGTTTGGTAATGTTTTCTAAAGCAATGTTGGAGTGCATAGTTGCTATTGTTTTTCTTTTAGTTTTGTGTGTGTTGTAGTTGCTGCTGTAGGAGTGCATTTTTTTGTTGTGGACATGTGAGTTTCTATTGTAAAAGAGTATAGTTTTCAGCCTTAGGCGGAGAGATTCATCTTTAGTTTTGAAGCAGATCAATGTTTTGCAGTTTCAGTTGGACGGTAATTTCTTTTGACTAATTTCTAGATTTTATTTTCTGTTGTGCATGTTGGTTGGTGTTTTTGCTGCTATAGTAGCTTTAGCATATATTGTCATTAATGTCAACAGCTCAGAAGTGCTGATGAAAGAGAAAATATCAGCTGAAACTTAACTTCTGAAGCTCATTTGTAGTGGATAAGTAATGATAAAGCAGGGGTAGAATGTGCCACATTGCTTGGCATTCGAGGACATCGTCTCACAGTATGGATGTAAGACAGAGGAAGATCTGATATATCATATATGCATATTTCCACTACATGAGATTTGTTCCATCACAGGTGTCTCCAGGGCTTCCTGTAGAGAAGATTGCTCTGTTTCCTGTCAGAATGGGTCAGTGGAATGTCTTATGTCTTTCTACATGAACAATTTTTTTTCCCTGAGCTTTGGTGCTTTGTTTACCTTGTTTTTTATATTGTCTCCTCAAGTTTCTGGTGTTGAAGTGTACTGTAAGTGTGAAGTTTAATCTTCTGTCTCAGGCCTGTGTACTTATGGTTTGTCTGTGATGCTAAGTTTAGTGTCCATTTGCCTGCACTAGTTCTCTTTAGTGTGTTTGGTTACAAGAGGTATATCAAAATGTTGTTTACATGGTTACGGGGAGACCTGTCTCCCCCCTAAAAGTCACGTCTCGGAGACTGAGACATGTCTTGGAGACTTTTCGCATCTCCGGAGACCTCAAAAAAGGTTGGAGACTTCATGAGAAAATCTCCTAAAGTCTCCCAGTCTCCTAATCCAAAAGGTGAAGTCTCCCCGAAGTCTCCTGATAAAATATAATATTAAATAATTTTATATATTTTAGCCCTCATTTTAATGTTTTTAATGCAAAAATTAAGACCAATGAGATACAATATTGTGATTATTTGACTTTTGAAATATTTGACTCTATATTAATGTGACATGACTATTATTATTTACTTTAGTCTTTTAGTTTTACAATATTACTATTTTCAAAATTTGTATCTAGTATTAGACTCTTTAACTATTAAAAAAAAATTGCCGTCTCCAAGTACCCCTCTCTCCTATTTTTGGAAAATTGCCATACCGGTACCAGTACCAGTACCAGAGACCTCCAAGTCTCGCCGTCTCCCTGTGACTTTAGTTCTTTAAAGTCATGTTATACTTGTTGGTGCTTCATAAATATGTTTTGAGTCCCTCTAGTACAGTTTGTTGTCTAACAGTAAATGTTTGGAAGGATAAGCGGTCCTTGGGCTGTCCTGGAATATTGTCCACTAACACTGATTACTGGGCCAGCATTGAGATGCATGCCATAAAAGATTGGGTCTTGTCTAGCCTTTGGTTTGAACAACAATTATTTTTCTTCCTCCGCAGTGGTTTGTGGGGTCAACCTTTTCGATGCATGTATCATGTCACACATTTCTCCTTGCCTGACTAGGAGAAACTATTGATGCTTGTGGAGGATATATATGGGCTCGAACCTGTTGCAAATGTGTGTGAAGTAGAAGAACTGTAACTGTAGAGTATCGTTTTGAAGTATGCTAAGAGGCAGTGAGCTGAAGGCAGTGACATTGCAAGGAAGAGTGGTAGAGGCAGCGAGTCAAAACTAGCTGACATCATCATGCAAAAGCATTGTGTTGATTGTTGATCATTATTTGTGTTCTGAGGTTGCATCCTCTTTTCTGTAAGTGTTATATCTTGTAGGAAGTAGTTAACTTCCTTTGGTTGTTGCTGTAGAAGTGAAGGGAGTTTCAGCCCGTAAAGTTTATACATGTGAGGCTAAATTTGGACAGTAGCTTCAAGCAGCTTGCTCACTTTATTTCTTCCCTTGTTGGGTTTTCCATGCAAATCTGGTATTGTGCATTTGGGTTGAATGTTCTCGATTTCATCAGTGCTGATGTATTTTGTTTACTAGTGTGTTCAACAGTAACATATATTATTTGACTTTATTAATATAATAAGACTCAGGAGTTTGGGTGCAAGATTCATCAAAGCGGGTACTTGGTTTTAGTGTCTAATTGACTAATCTTTGTGGGTATTCATGAAATCTTGTAAATCTGATTTTGTTAATGATAGGATCCATTAATCTGTTCTGCAACTTGTAATAGCACTTATGGATATTTTATGTGTTTTCCAAGTTACTATACGAATGAATATATATGTGATATAAAGAGGCATGTCTCTTGAAGAGACATGTATCTTTAATATATATTAACTTACATTAGTTATAACACAAGTAATATATCCTCAATACACACACACACACACACACACACACACACACACACACACACACACACACTCTTAACAGAAATATTTATTTCATATATAATATTTCCCATATATTATTTATATAGCTCATATATATAATATAATTTATCCAACAGAATTATAACATTAACACTCCCTCTTAATTAAGAAGGATAAAACATATAGATATTACACCATAAGTAATATTTCAAGAATAATACATATAGGAAATCTTTGATTAGAAGATTTTTAGAATATGATATCATATAAGTATCGACCTATCAGAATATTAACACATGATATTCACCAATTACTATTTGATATCATATTAGGTAACATGAGCATTGGCCTATCAGAACATTAATCAAATGATATTCACCAAGTACTCTGAGTAATGGCCTATTAGAACATCAACTAAATGATATTCACCAAGTACTCAATGTGGTAATGGGCTATCAGAATATCAAGGCAAGATATTCACCAAGTACCTAAAATATATCTATACAAACAACTTGTAGATAGTCAAATTAATGACATCTAACACCTAGTTGTTGATTTATAAGATAAAGCCTTTCATGATTTATTTCAACATTTACACAAAATGTATATCATGATACAAGTTATTGTAAGGTCGTCACCTTTCAATAACTTCTCCAAATACAAGTGACATCATTTGAAAGTCGTCACTTCCTCATGATGTACATAGGGGACAGGTCCATACACACATTATAAGAAAAGTTCACATGAAGTCACCACAGATATTATCATGTGGTGTTGTCATAACATCCAACATGAACCATATCAGAGATTAAGGTTTTAACCTCAAACTTATCTCTCATAGATAAGAATGTATTACAAGGGATTGCACTTGGAACTTCTTCACGAAGAAATATTAACCTTATGACCCCTCATATCAACTTTTCAGACTTCCTTTGAATATGTTATCATCCTTCTAACCGTCTAGCAACAAATCATGTCATGCTTCCCTAGTTCAAGAGGTATCCTGATAGCATAAGGTCTTCTGACTGAAGCATACTTTCTATCTACTCCCACTCTTTGTCCAAGATTGCCTCTAACAAATTGCTAAAACTTCCTCTTGATATAGAAGGTTACTCATAATCTCAATAATCAAATATATTCACTTCAGGGAGCCTCACTTTATCTAGCATGATCATTAAATGACCAATGCTTCAATCTTCTTTTCCTGCAAGAACATCCAAGAGAAAACAAAAAAGATCAAGGCAAATAGCTTCTTATCGTACATATAGGAATACAAATAAGATAGAGACTAAAGTAATACTCAAGGATATAAAATACTTAGCTTACACATCAACTTCCTTGATACAGGTTTCTCCAATACTCAAGGATACAAATACTTAGCTTACACATCAACTTCCTTGATACAAGTTTCTCCAATAAGAAAATGCCTTCATATAAGAATTTGTCAAACAATGGGAAGGCTACATTGGTTATATTCTCCCCTAAAATGTAAAATTCTCATTTTCTCCATTTGCTAGTCACTATCAAGTTCAATGAGAGACAGTCATGTATGAATGATATCACCTTCTAACTATGTTAGTTATCAACTCAAGTCTCATGGTAGAAATTTTCAAGTTCTTTCTTTAATGCAATCTCTTATGCTTCTCGATCCATCTTAAAGGCATTTCAGAGAGATTTCAAATAGTTTAACTAACTATCCCACACGGATATACCAATGATAAACATACAAGGTATTCTATCCGTCCTTCTGGGTTGATTTTAGCTTGATTAGTTAATATGGAATGACACTCTTTTAAATGCATCTTCTTGGTCTAATTAACTTAAAACAATGTGTATGCTGCTATCGACCAGTAATCTAGGAGAATGTATTCTAACCTCTGGTACATCGAATGTGTTACAATTTTCTTCTCTATTATGTTTGATCAATGATTTGTTGCTTCCTTAAGTCCGATTTACATAGTTGTACATTGTGCCTTGAGGAGGCTTTATAAACCATCGTCTAAATAATTTCCTCATTGTCCTCTATAGCAAGGAGACCATTGGCTATATCTTTGTGTATCTCTAATGGTTGAATTTCATCTACATGCTCACTAGCTGCTCTATAAAAAATGCTCCATTATATTGTCACCTGTTATCTTCTCTATAATCTTCGATGGCACTAAGAGCTTTCAATGGTTATTCAGAATAGTAGATTGTAATTTAATCTTCATGCTTTTCCCATTCTAGTAATAGTAGATTGTATATTAATCTAAACTATTGTTCATTCCTTGTTCAATCGTATCTACCTTTGCTGTGTGAGCTTTTCTAATATCATCCCTCTTGTAATTGTGGCTGGTAGTATATATTATGTTATTATACCCTATCTAAACCCTTCACTTCATATAATTTCCTTCTTTTGATCTTCTGAATTTTCAGGAGTCATCGCTACTTTAAGTTTCAATAACAAATTCAAGTAATGCTAAGCACAACAACATTGTATAGTGCAACGTACATGCAGTCTTGAGCTCTTTTGATTTTAGTCAAAGCTCTATAGATTCGATGACGTGACACCACCAGAAACTTCCATTTCTAAGACATCAGTTTGGCGTGGGCCTATTCATATGATTTTCATGCTATGTTCCTTAAACACACTCTCAATGCGACAAGTTTTCACCCTTCTCACTCGCATGACATACCATCTCCTAAATACGAACCAATAAATTTTCTCTGGATATGAACATTTAGGAGTCTTCAAGCATCTCACCATTCGCACAGTAGGTTTATCAGTTCTCTCATTTGTGCACAGTAATTTGCGCATCCAGTAAAAAGTTAAATTTAGGACCTGGAGAAACTTATCTATCACCAAAGAACTGCTGAGATAGCATTCACGGGATATGCAGATTGAACCAATAAAATTAATAGATAGGTTTCTTGATGCCCAGTAAGAGATACGACGTTAATAATCAACAACCCTTTGATGAATCACTCCAACTCTAGTGATATTCATCTATGCAAGGGGTTGTAGTCCCTAAAGTTTTGATGCTGAAATACCACTCACAACACTTGAAAAGTATATTGATCACCAGTAATTCCTTTCTTGTGTATTCTCCTTTGAATGTTGCTCAAGATGGAATATATGGTGATTGTCGATGATTCATAGACCTTAGCAACCTTTCCGTGTGATCCTTTTCATGTTCTATATATTTGTATTGTCATCGAAGATGGTACTGTATGCTGCAAGAAACTTTAATATCTATTTGTTGTACGAAGTTCTAAGCCTCATAATAAATGGTCTCGCCTGGGAATAGACATTTTCCAACAGAGACATTCATTCCCACCTGAGAATCACATCGTAAATAATGCAACATGCCTCTATACTTAGTGCCTGATGCCTCTACCTCTTGTATCCATATGCCTCGTCCATATTTAATATGTATCAATGGTCCATATAACAAATGGTGGTCTTAACTTTGCATGTTTATGTCTTTTCTTATTTGTTAATAATATATTGCCTTCATTTTTGTTTCATCCAGTTGATGCATAATTAAGGCTGGTGACTTTGGGATGCATACACTAGTGATTCTTCCCTATCATGCCGTGTCCATGTGGATAGTCGTAGCAGGTGAGGTAGTTATATTTTGGTTGTAAGTTCCCCCACAGCAAAATTCCCAACTTGCTCAATGTCAACGTTGTTGTAGATTTCCTGCAGTGTTGGGTGTTCTCTGCTCTCGGATCTGTGTTGAATCTGCCATGATGAATCACCAAAGGGTGGTTGGAGGGTTCGACGAGAGTGGAACAGGACTACGTATTAGATCATAGGCTTCAGTGTAAGACCGTTGATGAGCATCCACAATTTGTAAAGAAACAATGTTGTAGTCAATTCAATTAAAGTCAGATTAGGCTTCATGACTTCAATCATTATTTATTGGTCAGTCTGAAGGACTGCTGGAGATATGGTGAGTGCAAATATGGTGAATGCACATATCTGAACTCTACAGTCAAATTTCTTCCCTAATATTGAAACCTGCTCTGATACCATGTTAATGATAGGATCCATTAATCTGTTCTGCAACTTGTAATATCACTTGTGGATATTTTATGTGTTTTCCAAGTTACTATACGAATGAATGAATATATATGTGATATAAAGAGGCATGTCTCTTAAAGAGACATGTATCTTTAATATATATTAACTTACATTAGTTATAGTTATAACACAAGTAATATATCCTCAATATATTATAATGGTTATATAACAATATATATATATATATATATATATATACACACACACTCTTAACACACATATTTATTCCATATATAATATTTGCCATATATTATTTATATATCTCATATATATAATATAATTTATCGGACAGATTTATAACATTAACAGATCTGAAAGAAGCTTGAAGTTCAATTCTAGTTTCAGATGCTTGCGGTGTGTGCCTATATTTGCAAAATATTTTATTTGGGAATATTACAGTTATGCAGTCACTTTGTTGCTGAGAGAACTAGTCTAGACGCAGTTTCTTCCAATCAACTAATATGAACAAATTAACTGATACGAGTGTATAAAAGCATGGGGTTGTAGATAGTCTCTCGTGTCTCATCATTATAGATTGTAAGATGATTTGAGAATGATAGTCGAGCAATGTATTGGGATGTAGAGCTAGAAGAGCTTGATTGATAGTGATTAGATTCTGCACACAGAGTTGTTTGGGGTCCAATTTCAGGACTTAGATTAGTATAGCAGCTCCAATGACGAGGAATATCCCATAAAATTAGTTTTAAACAATGTATTAGATTAGCCATTGTACTTTGTACCTTAAGGCTTAAACTTGATATTAATATAAATATTTGTATCAACTGATTGTCAAATTGTAAAATTTTGTATAAATTCCATATCTTATGCATATTGTTTAAAGAACTGATACTTTCAATTATTTTAACTCCCTGCAGCTCTTATGCATATTGTTTAAAGAAGTGTCTCTTTCAATTATTTTAACTCCACAAAATCTGGTTTTGTTTTTGTATTCACAACCCAGTCCTGAAATATTGAGAAATGCTGATGAGAAAGTATCTCTATTGGACATCTAACGAGCATGCTTGTTGTTTGGACACTAAAAAAATGTGCTTGATAAGCCCACTATATATTGGAAGTTGATTTGCAGACTATTTTTCAACACTAATTGGATTGGCCACTAGCAAACGCTTGTATGAATATATGATACCTAATCATGCTCCAAGTGTTTTTGGTTCTTAGGTAATTTAATTTAGTGGTACTCATAGATGATGGAGAATCAGCTCGGCTTATTGAAAAGGATTGACACAACCAAATTGCCAATACAAATATAGGCTAATTTTGATTAGAAAGTTTAATATTTTGAAGTGTATTTTGGTTAATTTTCAGAACTGAACTTGATGATTATATGGATTTTATGAACCGTAAGATGAGCAACAAACTCTCAAAGCCTTTTTATGCATATTGCCTACTGGACATAAAAGGTAAGTTATATTTTTATAAAAATATTTATGTGTAATGACTAATTAGTATGTTGCTTTGATCACCTTTCTTGCGACAGCCTATGGTTGTTGAAACTTCACTTTTCATGGTCTTGAGCATTCCACAGTCTTGTTGAACCATACAAGAACCTGCCGATTTTCAATGGTGGGCTCATTATCATAGGTGTTCTTCTGTGATGTTGAGCATAAATCCCCCTATTTTATTTCAATACTGTGATTCTTGATTGACAATTGTCAAATCGTTATTAATTATTGTGGGCATTCACTTAGTTATTATTTAATATTAATAATTTGTCTTAAAAAGTAGGATGCGTCACTGCAAAAGACTAACAGGATGGGTGTAAATAGGATCCCCATTGATTTGTCATATGCAGTTATATTTAAGTTGCAGAGTTTAGTTTTGATATTTACAAGAGAAATCAAATTTGTTAAATTTGTTAGCTACAAATATTCCATGCAAAGGAATATTTTTTTTGCTGATATTGATAGGCATCTTGGGATCACATTCTTACTTTTTCTCTTTCCTTGCAACTAGACCAGGTTGCTTTTTTCAAAATACTTATGATTGTAACATTCAATTGCTATTAGTGTCAGTCTTGACTCTTGAGTCATTGAGATGGCTTCCATTTTAGTTTTAGCAACAACCATTTTTCCAGGTTCATTTTTCCTTTGGCTATTGGTTGCCACCTTGTTTTGATGTCTCTATTGTTCAATGGGTCCAAAGTTGTATTCTTTTGGATAGAATTATCAAAAGAAAGAAATATGGTTTCCATAAATATATGGGTAGGTAATGCATGCTAATTACATTCTTTATCCATATTATTACAAATTCAAATCACTATTATCAGGCTATTTTGTTGAGAGCAACCGGCTCAATGCCTAAGACATATATCATTACTACTGGCTAATGGTAGACCCTTTGAACTGGGCTTTAGTAGGGATTGATCCCTTGAAGGAAAGAAAGTTGTAAATATTCTATATCATGGAACTTTTTTTTCTTAGTTAGACAAACATAGCATTAGTAATATGTCAATATCCAAAGAATAAAAATATCATTATCCATTGTGTTGTCTGCACTGGTCAAAGAAATCTGACTCGCATCTGAAGAAAAGTCCTCTAATTTCAGATATGCAGTTAGTTTTTCTGGGTAATTTGACATCTTAAAATTGACCATAATATGTCTAAGGTAGCTGAAGGAAGTGGTCTAATCTCTGACTGGCATTATTGTTTAGTGATAAGTAAGTATACATACAAAATTTGAGACATGTCTCAACTGAATCCTTTCCAGGTAATCACAAGGGCTGTTAGAATTTCAATTCATTGTAGGAGGTCTGAAGGAATTTCTGTTCTTTGAAAACTATTCTCCAGGAATATAGATTCCCCGATTCCTTATGTCATCTGTTCTGTCTTGATTATGGTGGCAGTCTTAGCATACATGTTTTCATTTTCTAAAGTTGACCAGTGATCTAACAGGTGATGTATTGTATGGAGTATGACAAATGTTACCGTTCTTGATTATGGTGGCAGCCTTAGCATACATGTTGCCGTTTTCTAAAAGGTGACCAGTGATCTAACAGGTGATGTACTGTGTGAAGTATGCCAAATATTAGCGTTGAGTGGTTTACCCAAGGATTCTTGTTCAAATGCCTAACAACCAAGAATAGGCACACTGATTAAGTCAGCTAAAAATATACCTGTTAAATGTAGATCAGATTTGTATAAGGCGAATCTTATATTTTTATAATTTATTGATAATATATATCAGAAATAATAATTTCTGAATCCTTGTTATTCATTTAAATATATATCTGACTGCAGACTGTATCTTACAATATGATTGATTTAAATGCAGAAGAAAACTGATACTTGAAGACTTGTATTTTTTTATGTGTTCATTGTAACGATATGTCACAGTCTGCATATATCAGTAGGGCAGCAAACAGTTGGGAGTAATGCCCACAAATGAACATGACTCCATGGTACTTGGAGACATGTTTTTTCATGGACATGTCTCCACGTCATCAGTCATGGTCGATGCCCATTTAAACTGCACAAACACACTGATACGAATCGGTCTCAATTAAGTTTGTAATATCATCGGTTAAACAAATTAATACACTGCATAATAATCATGATACATACACATATATATTGCAGTATTATTATTTTATATTAATTTCTCCAGGGTTAAATTTCTCTATTTAAATATTTTATATATGAGTTAAGGCATCATTTTTTAATATATTACATATTTATATTCTCATATATATCTATTTAAATAGTAATTTAACACATGTATTTATCTGACTGAAGCTACAAATCATCAACACTCCCTCTTAGCTAGGGAAGATAAAAAGGTGTATCAACACAAAGAGATACCATCTTAAGTGTAACATTAGGTTTGATCATGAATATCTTGTTTAGAAGCTAAGTTGCGGGTTCGGTTTCTGGTACAGATGCGGGTTCAAGATTCCGGTTTGAAATTCGTCCATTCCTTTTGGCTTGGGTTCGGGTTCGTTTTGGGTTTCTCTTTAAAAGATTTTTTTAAAATAAATAAATAAATAAATAAATATATATATATATATAAACTAATGTTATTATATATAATGTATAAACATTAGTTTATTTATATAACATTAGTTAATCATATTAATTATTTAATGTTAGTTAAATGTCTTCTAAACTAATATTATTTAGTTAATCATAGTAAACTGTCATTATTTAATTAATCATAATAAATTATTATTGTTTAATATTAGTTGATATACCAATACATATATTTTAATTTTAATTGTAAACCTTGTTAATTATTCGGTGGTGTTAAGTAACATAGATCTTTTGCTGCAAATGTACTAACATTGCCAATTTGATCAATGATTTCCAAATGCAGATTTGTATCTCATATAAATATGAGAGGAGGAGACATGTCTCTATGATTAATCATCACTAGTTAACATATTTAATAGTAATATAAATAACCATATATGTAATATATTATTATATAATATATTAAAATATATAATATATAATATATAATATATATTATATTACATATATATAAGATATTTATCTTAAAGATGATTTACCATCAATAAGGTATCTCACGATAAAATCAATGTGACAAAAGCTACAACCTTAACACTCCCTCTTAGCTAGGGAGGATTTAGAGAACACATTATGCTCTCAAGAAAAAGAAGAAATATTATCTTAGTATGATATTCAATTCACTATGAGACTAAATTTCTCATCTTTCATAACACACAATTGAAGCAATTTTCAGTACTTTAAAAAACACCACCTTAAGTGTGGTCTATAGTAGCAACTATGGTGTTTGGCAAGATCTGGCCAAAGAACCATAAAAAGTTCGTTATCATGGTGTCGAGCAAAATTCGGCCCAAAGAACCATGATAACAGGTCTACCATTTGTAAGATCGTCGCCTTACAATGATTACCTTCTGACTGTTCGTTATCATGGTGTTCAGTAAAATCCAGCCCAAAGAACCATGATAACAGGTCTACCATTTATAAGATCGTCATCTTATAATGGTTACCTTTTGTTTATATATGTCAATGAAAGATCATCACCTTTCATTACATATCATATGTGAAATAGTAACCACCATGAACCAAGTTAGAGGGTGGTGCAAAGGCTTTCACCTCAATTTTCTCTCATAGAGAAAAATGCAGTACAAGGAATTTCACTTAGAACTTCTTCTCATAGAGAAGATATCATTCACAAAGGATTGCATTTCATAATTTCTCTCTTTGAACATCGATCTTGGGAAGTCAAGTCCTCTAGTTACTTCCTCAGAAACTCTCTTTAACCAAGGATGCCTATCGAACTCATCACTCCCTCATGATATACATAGGAGTAGATCCATCAACATCATGCAGTTACCCACATGTATTTTTAAACTCCCTCTGAGTGTCAATCTTCTAAGCTCCTGCGTTGCTTTTGAAGCAGTGTCATACTCCCTCTTAATGTAGAAGAATCTCACAATCTCAATCATCAAAGATGAAAGCCTTATTTTATCCATCTTGATCATCAGGGTCTTTTGAGTTACTATCATTAGGTTTAGTCTACACAATATCTGGTAGCATGTGTAAAATACCAACTTCTTTTTCCTGTCAGAACATCCTCAATCATAAAGGAAAAGATGAAGGCAAATAACCTGTATAGTATGTATAGAAATTACAAATAAGAGATAATACAATGAGTAGATCAATGTAATACTCAAAGACAACAAATACTTATCTCCACATGAATGGAACATCTTCCCTTTAAAGATGGTTCAAGTCAGAATAGAACATTGTTTATCATTTACCGTAGATGGTTCAATTGAAGTCACCACTTTCATATAATGTACACAAAGGGTAGGCCCATTAGGATCGCATAGTTGCATGAATTATAGTCCTCTTGACTGTTACAATTTATCGATCATTGAAGATTCCATCACAACATGGTTACCTCTCTGAATCAATATGATTGAGATCACCGAAGATTGACTGGATCATATCCTCTATCTGCTCCCTCTCTTTCAAGGTTGCCTCTAATGAAATGTCAGGCTCCCTCTAAATCTCAATCTCCATCTTCCTGTAGTAACATTCTCAGAGGAAAAGATCAAGGCACATAGCTGGTATAGAAATAAGAGATAATACTCGAGGATAATAAATAATTTTACAAAATTATATAAGATCATCCCAATTTAATATAGATAAATGTGTATACTCTGAACATTAAGCATATCTTCCATTTTCTATATATATATACTATGATCTATATTTTAACATATAGAAATACCAATACAAATATTGATTAGGATGTTAGTAAATTTATCTCGTATCTATTACTAACAACATAAATTATTATAACATAATTCTTTATTTTATATTTTCAATAATAAAATCAAGATAACATAATTCTTAATTTTTATTCATAACATAATACTAAATAATAATTAATTCATAACATCTATCATATATTTATATAATATGAATTAATTGATTTATAGCATTGGAATAAAACACAAAATATATCATAGCTTCACCAAAAATTGGTTTGGCACTTATCCTTTCTGCCATCAACGTATTACACGGGACATATATTATTTCCTTTTAGGGTTCGCCTACTTATATCTGGTGTGTTCGTTTATAGCCCCAATGCCTTCTTTAATGCATAGCTGAGTTTCTAGGTTTCACATGGGCCTTATGTCTTTCAGCATTCGCTATACTGCTTTCTGGGATGTCCTTTGTGTTGTGTGGATGCTACGTTGGATAGATGCCATTCATTTGCCTATATTCACCTTATTGATTTTTTGCTGTATTTCTCAAATTGTATCTGTCGAGTTTTCCATTCACGTGTTTTTATAAGGCAATCTTGAGAGCAACGTGGACAATACTACAAAAACATATACCTTTTGCCTTTCCATCCATCGTGGACACCATTGATTCAATATACCCTTCCTTTGATATCCAGTGTTAATGATGGTAGTCAGAAGAGTGTGCTAGCCAGAAGAGTGTGCTTGTTGTACGTGTGTTTTGACCTGAGCTTAATATTTGAACATGGTTCATTCTGCTGTATTAAGGGCCTGTTTGGTTGCCAGAATTTGATTATAATTGGCATTCCAAATTCCGAAAAGAAATTAATCCGTTGTTTGGGTCGGCCAAATCGAATTGGAATTGTAAAAAAATAGAATTCCGTATGCCCATTTAACCCCAAAAACCTTGATTTGGTATTCCACCTAAATAGGTGGAATTGATGTAATTCTCATTTTAATTCCAAGTTGGCCAAAACAAGAATTACAGAATAAATAAAAATGAAGTTTTGTTTAGGTTCGCATGACCTATTTTATTTCCCGCTCACATTGCTTTGCTTGGAATTTTCGTCGTGTCTCAAGTTGCTTTGCACAGGCATTTGGAGTTGCTCTGCACAGGTACGTTGAGTAAACAAATTCACTATTTTTTTCCAAATCGAGCAAAACATGGACAAATTCAGCCTCGGACATGGCGATGGACACTAGCTTGCTGTTGGGAAATGACAATTCAGCAGAAGCAACTTAAGAATTATGAGGAGCACTCCATGCTCATTGCTGAGAGGACCATCGAACAATTGGAGTAATGGCAGAGCGGTTGGGAATTATTCTCATCTTGTTGTTGTGCAGGTTAACATAATTTGGAACCTCACATTCTTTATTGTTGCCATAGCTGTTTTTTTGAGCTTGCTTATATAAGTGTTCTTCAACATGAAATGATTTTTCTAGAAGCAATCCTTTGCATGATGCCTTGTTTTGCGTCAATCATAATAAGTATTTTTGGGTTCTATTGAGCACAATTTTAAGGATTTCATTACTAGTAGGTTTAATATATCCAAGGCACCTGCTCTTCCGTTTTGCCTGCTAAAACACTCTTTATAATTGTTATAGAGGAAGCAAATTAGTTTTGTTGTAATTACACATAAACAATAAGAATGCTTTATTTCTCTGGCAATTAATTGTTTTGAAGAATCTGAATGTATATCTTCTCATTTTTAACTTCTAAACTTTTACCTATTAGCTTCTCTAATATGAATCGTAGCAATGATGCTCTTTCTTTCTTGTGAAGCTTAAAATGCATAAAATTGGTTTCGAGGCAGTAGTCCAGTAACTTCATCACGTTTTTGTGATTGCTTTGGCTAGTATTCATGTTAAAAAACTGAATTAAAAAAGATAATGCTTATTTGGCTAGTATTCCAATTCCATAATGTGCAACCAAAAGGAGGAAATCTGTATTCTCACAATGAATTATTCGTCAACCAAACAGTCCCAAATTGAGTTCCCTAATCATAATTTGGATTCGAAATTCTAGAATCCCAAAGCCAGCATTCCGAATGCCAATGCTTAATTTATATTCCAGCAACCAAACGGACCCTAAAGGAAAATAATAAATGGGTTTGCCAGCTTTGATAACATAGAACCCTATCACTGGCTTTTAACTCCACGACGTAGTATTATTTTTAGTGTATTATGGACCAATCCATGTAGGTATCACTCCGTGTGTCTTCCTAAGTTGCTTTTAACCTTGTCTCTCACGCAAACCTTTTCACTATGGTGGTGTATGTGGTAATAATATTTTATAAGATTCACGAGTTGAATTCCATCCTTTTCTCCATGCAACATCTACAAACCTCAAGGTACAATCTTCGATCACTCTTATTTTACTTTCAAGCAACAAAACTATAAATGCTCGATCTGGAGCTAGAGTCATTTGTGTCCCAACCTCATATATAATGGTCTTTACGTGAATATTGGTCTTTGTAGTCTCGATTTGCAGCTTGGCTCTAATACCATGTTAAGCAACATGGATCATTTTCTGCAAATGTACTAACATTGCCAATTTGATTGATGATTTCCAAATGTAGATTTGGATCTCATATAAATATGAGAGGAGACATGTCTCTATGATTAATCATCACTAGTTAACATATTTAATAGTAATATAAATAACCATATATGTACTATATTATTATATTATTGTATCGTAATATAGTAAGATATTTATCTTAAAGATGATTTACCATCAACAAGATATCTCATGATAAAATCAATCCGACAAAAGCTACAACCTTAACAGGTGGGAGGACATTATTATATACAAGAAGGAACAAGTTTATATTGACCGCAGTGAGAAGGAAATGGATCATCAGGAAAATTCTATTTTGGTCTGTAAATTCTATCTTTCAGAACTGCAACTGACGTAGAGTGCTTTAACCAATGGAATTATTGGTCTAAGTGCAGTAGCCCGGATCCTTATCTCATTATTTCAGCATCCTGTTTCTTCTCGAATTACACAAAAAAATCCTAGACGGTAATGCATCTATTGATAGAGATGTTGAGCCGGAAATACACGGAGCAAGCTTATATATGTGAGTTGTCCTGTCCATTGCCGGAAGTTGTTTGGTCAACAAATTATGAATAGCGGGCTTGCGGCCTGAGTCACTTAAAAACAAGGAAAAGAATGACGTATCTCTGACAGACAATGGAGGCCAAACACGATAGAGGCAAGGGTGAGTGCAACACAAGTAAATGTTGTGTACCACAGTAGTCTTTTAGGTTTCAATTTTGCATATAACAAATGTTAAAAACTTTATTATCGTGGACATAAGACATTCCTCGTATTCGTCCAAAGTCACTACAAATTCTCTTTGGGCTTATGCGGGCATTAAGTTGTCCAAATGTGCTGGAAATTCGTGCAGGGTTCTGTTAGCAGAATTAGTTATGAATGTCTCCATTAAATATCGACTTTGCATCGAATTCAAACCGACTTCGAATTTAGAGCCAACTGCATCTCGACTTTGGAGTTATAGAGGCAAATGTGGTAACTTAGTTTAGAAGATATCCACCATAATGATATCATCTCAGTTTAGAAGATATCCACCATAATGATATCATCTCATGATATTAGGACTAATGGCCTACAAATATCAAGTCTCATGATATTTACCAATTACTCAAGATGTCCATAGGTATGTGCACACGTAGCACCCATATTATACTTACCATAGGAACATTATAATCATGGTTTGTTAATGGATATTAATCCCCCATGATGTATCTATACAATACAACTCATAGATATCTATCTCTCAGTTGATATTGATTTACAAGATATAATCTATCATGATCTATATAGATATCAATCATATGGTAACTATCATGATAGAAGATCAAGTTATTATAGATCGTCACCTTGCAATAACTACTAGAAATACAAGTGATAATCATTTAGAAGTTGTCACTTCTTCATGATGTACATAGGGCCCAAGGAATCATGAAATAACACTCATGATAAATAGTATTAGTACAATAATTAAAGATGCTGAGACTCAATCTCAATAATTACAACCATACCAAGTTTATCTCTGAAGTGTTCTACCTTTTTTTTTGCAAGAGGTTTGGTGAGAATGTCTCCTGTCTGGTTATCTGGACTGGCATTACTGCAGCTTGACTATGTTCTTCTCCACCATGTATCTCAACGTGTTTAGATCTGTTATGAAATACTGTATTCAAGGAGAGTTCTATGCAACTCTGGTTTGTCACAATGGATGATGCTAGGATCTAGTGGTTTGCCAAATAATCCAACTAGAAGTTCATTTGCTTCAGCATTGCCACACGCTGCTAGAATATATCCTGATCTGAGGATCAAAAGCTTTGTGTCCTCCCCAAACTCAACTCTATCGAGGTAGAGTAATGTTACCAATATTGCATTGCTAAATCATCATCTATAAATTCAGATGGACAAATAGCGCACCCTCTGAAAAGTGCATTGGTAAAATTGGCCCACTCATAATCTTTTATGACTGGAGGCCCTAATTCTTGCAAAAAATGAGGGCTCCATCACCGCTACTTCTCTTGTCCTCGAACTGCTCTCTCTCTCTCTCTCTATATATATATATATATGCTTGCTTGAAGTACTGTCGACTGCTGTCATTGTCCCAGATGCTATGGACCATAGATACATTCAGGGTCCGTTTGGTTCTTGGAAGATGACAGGAATTGGCTTTTTCAAAACCTGGATTTGAAAATTTGTGCATTTGTTTCAAAATTTGCAAAATGGAATTAGCATACAGGACTTCCAATTTTGCCTCAAAACCATGTTTTCCAACTTCCTAAAAAAAGTAGGAATTGAAAATCAAAACCTGGTTTTGTTTTTTAAAGAGTGTAAAAACAATAGATTGGGCTACTTTTTGAAATTTGCCTTCAACTCCAAGCTTACGCATAAAAATGTGTCTTCACACGCATCTTCCGAGTGAAACAAACAGTTTCAGTAAAATCCCAAAAATCGGAATGAAGATATACAAAACCTTGTTTTGGCTAAACCAAGGTTTGTAGAAATCTGGGTTTTTTAAATTCCACGAACCAAACGGACTCAGTGTCACTGACTGGAAAGAATGGGAACTGCAAATTTGTGGGCGCTTCCTCGGTGTGCTTGGCATCCTTTGACGTGGATGTTGTATATCCTGATGAGTGAATTCTGCAAGTCACTTTACAATGTGTCAGGACTCGGGACTATATCATCCATCTAAAACATTCACATCTTGTTTGAAAACCAAACAGCATTTTGTCTTTGTTATAAATACTAACTAGCAATAGTTCTCTGCTGATCACACACATTCTCTCTGTGAAGATAAAACATCACATGCACTCGCCAAGCCTATTTGATTTTAGTTTCAAAGAAGACTTACGTGTTGCCTTTCCTCACAGTATCTGTTTATGACTGCAAGAGTGAAGGCCAGACATTAAGAGGGAGTCAGTTTGTTGACCAGGTATCATACTTAACAGTTGCTTTGCTCTTATGCATGTGGAATGGTGGTCAAATCTTCCTAGGTTTATCAATTTTTAATTTTGAGGTACTTATGGAAGCTCTTGCATAGCAACAATAATTTCAATACTTAATTTAAAACTCTTCCTCATGGATCACTTCGTGGTAGTTCTATGCTATTAGGAAGTACCATGGGTTACTGCCATATTCAAATAAGCAAATGCCCTTTCTATATCTGGTACTTGGCCTATCCTAATCTCCGATGGTCTTGTTCTGCGTATGCTATTGTATTAAGTACCAAAAGTCTTTTATGGACAGAAACCTTTGATGAACACAATAGAGAACCTCACCGAATTTCAAGTTCATGATGCAAGCAATGCAAAAAGTGAGCTATTTCATTCTTCAATGATTCTTCTAACACCTCTAAGTGGAAGTACTGCATAATAGATGGGCAAGTGTCGTTTGTTTGTCAACTGGCTTGGAAGGTAGAAAACGAACATCAGTGTTGCCTTCTTTTGCCTTATTTTGTATAGTTTGCAAACACTTTGTCAAAATTTTTACCAATATATACTTGTTGAGTGTGAGATCTTCAATAATTACATGCTCCAAGCCCTTCCCAGTTATTGCAAAGCTCACATATGATCATATAACTTTTCATATGGGATAATTCAAGTTCAAAGTAACATAAAAAATCTACTGATGTGTGCCAGGAAGAAAGTGAAAGACCTCAGGAATAATGCTGTGTAAGTTCCAGCAAGAAAAGTTTTCTCCTTTCATGCAGCTTGGAACATCATAGGGAGTCACCTTCTCACATGCGATCATATAACTACCCTTAAGGACTAATGCAAGTTTGATAGGAAGCCTACTGATGCATTAATTTGTCTGAAGCAATGCTTTAAACAAGTACTGTTAGGCCAGCAAGAAAGTGGAACAAGTCAACAATAATGCTGTGTAACTTCCAGCTTAGAAATATTCTCCTATTGTATAGTTAGATTGTTAGAAGGGACCTACATTCAAACATTAGATCGTATAACTGGTCCTCAGGAGCTAATGCAAGTTTGATGAGAGGTCTGCTGATGCACTGATTCTCTAAAGCAGGGCTTTAAATAAAGACTGCGGAGTCTTTGAAGAAAGTGAAAGACAGAAAGATACTGCACTGCAACTTCCAGCTAGAAATATTTTTCTTTTGCTTAGCTTGGATTATCAAAATGCAGTCTCCTCCGTCTTCTGGGAAATTGAGGTTCTGGTTAAGTTTCAACTTCAGACAATTCCAGAGTGATCTGTTTGGTCTTTTTATTGGTTTTCTGACATAACTAGCCAGTGTAGGCATCTGATAATTACTCATCATGTTTCTTGAGGAGATCACCAGGATCTGTTTTTGCAGAAATCATGTATAGGAATGTGTGTTCCATAGTGGGGAGAGAATCTCAACTGCAACCATTGTTTATGCTTGGTAATGTTATATTAGTGGGTTTGATCAAGGCCAATATTTGGTGAGGTTATGTGTCCATTGTGGACAAATATAGTACTCATTTTTTTATTGTATTTGGTTGGTTTTATGGCATTTTATTGACATTCTTTTGGATGTTGATTGATATGATATGAGTTGTGTGTTTGTTCTTTCAGGTCGAGTCTGCCCTGTTACTGGCAAGAGGTCAAATAACGCAAACAAGGTATCCTTTTCTAATAAGAAGACTAAAAAACTACAGAAAGTCAATCTACAGTACAAGAGATACTGGTGGGAAACAGGTAAACGATTTGTTAAATTGAGATTATCAACCAAGGCAATCAGGACAATTGAAAAGAATGGGCTGGATGCCACAGCCAAGAAGGCTGGTATAAACTTGAATAAAATGTGATTTTTGTGCTGCTGCATCAAACTTCGAAGTAATGCTTCATGCATGTATTTTTTGAGAAAGAGAGAAGCTTATTAAAATATAGACTCAGATTTTGAGGAATTTCAGTTCTTGAAGATCTATGTTTCTGTGAATTAATACCTTATCTTAACATATTCTTTCTAGTTGTCTGGATATTCATGGCACTTTTATCAGGTGTGACAGTTGATGCAATTCTTTAAATTATTAGTGCATTCATGATTGTCTGAAGCACCTTAACTCTTTTCCAATCTCAGCATGGTTGGAATATACGATGTTCCAAGAATTATCATTTGGTGATACATTAGGCTGTCTGATGAAAATGTATTATAGATTTAGCATTAGTCTTGTTCCATTAGATTTAGATGCTATATTAATAGGTGCATTTAATTCTCTGCTATTGCAAATTTGTCATTAGTAAAGTTTTAATTTTTCCGTCTATTTTTGTTGGCATGCTTAATTTATTGTTGCAAACTTGAATGCATTTACATTTGTCATCAATGGTTGATATGCACATCAATTAATGTTTTTTTTAAGCATGTGTACCCCATGTTGTAACTTGTAAATGAATGCATTGGATTGTAGGGTTTTCTACAAGTTGTATGATCGCTTCAAGGATTTTGGATTTAGTGATTTCCATCTTCTTTTTTGGACGTCATCATCAAACTTAGACACGTTGTTGCCTTATGTTAACTACAAGCTCAAATGTCTCGAGTTTAGAAACAGCAATTGAGAGATTTGACATAAAATTAGGAAACATACTTTAAAAAACATTTTAAATAAAAATAAAATACAGAATTTTTTTTGACAGATACAAATCTATGCAAGAGATGGATGCGGCATGGAGTTTTGTGTTAACTACCTGAACATGGAAATAGAGAGGAAATGGGAATGGTGATCAAACTTGGGAGCTGTAATCACAAGGGATAAAAGGTAGGAGACCTCTTTCAGTGGACAACCAACAACCACAATCTACTCAACTAAATAGGCTAAATTGGACACAGGAAAATGACAATAGAGGGATGTAGCTAAATTAATAGACCAAAATGAAGATTAGTAATTAAGGGACAGTTCTGGGATTAAATAGAAGGTAAAATATGTAAACTATGTCTAAGCTAGGGACTAAGTGAGTTAATCGGGTAACTGAAGGGAAATAGAGTATTGATAATCCAAGAGTGGGATGTGCTAAATAGTTCAAATCCAAAATAACAACAAAATAGACAATACATTCAGACAAACTACACCAATTTATCTTGAAAAACCATCCTAAAAAATAATCCAGCAAGAGCAGAGCATCATTGAGTATAGTACCAACAAAAGTGATTACCATATAATGAGGATTTTATTTATGTTGAGGTCTCTTAAATTCTCTGTATTTGTTCCAATTTTCTTAATCTAGGCTTATCATGCAAACAATGTCCAAACACTAACCCAAGCACTTGATTTATAGAAACAAGGCAAACTGAAAACAAGTGGCTTCCAATAACATGTGGGCTCAAAACTGTGAGACCAGACATTGTCAATATACTTCAACTTGTGTTCTCTGTCATGACTGCATCCCATGTATAAAATGCAACATGCTCATGATAGTCTATTTAATGTAGATGACATAGAATACATGCCTTAGTGCTTGCAAAATAACTCCCATGTCAACCCTTATTGCAATCTTCTATTTGACATCTTGGTGATAGGCAAAATATAGTTTTTAACATTTTCAACAACTAGCGACAATGTGGATTAATGAAAAATAGGGATTTAATATACTAAAAATTATGCGGAGGCAAGTTTGCTTTCGAGAAAACTCTAATAAGGTGAACCACTCTAGCAGTGATTATGTTAGAAGACTTTTCATTAATTCATTATCTCAAGCATCTTTACTACTATTACAACACATTTTGTGCTGATTGGAGCTTCAATGGAGCTTACACTCCTTTTCTTCAAATGAAATTTCACACGTGCTTCAACCTTACAACCACGAAACCTAACTCTTCCCATATGTATATATAAATTGATCATAAAATGAAGGTTTTCCAATTAAATAATCCCATGGAACTCATGTTTATAAATTAAGTAATCCTATGGAGTTAGGGGAGAGGACCCAACAATTGAGAAGGTTCCAATAGTTGATCACCCTATCGTGAACATAGAGTCCAATCTTCCAACACATTTTTACTATATATTGCAATTAATTGATCTATTTGTAAATGAAAAAAAATTTAAACATTGATAAAAAAAAATACCAATACTTGAACACATGAAAACTTATAAATGTTATAGAAAAAATAAATATATGAATTCATTAATGAGTGAAATAAATAACTTTTTGTCTCAAATAAAATATCATAGCTATTTCATATATGTGTGTCACTCAAAACATAATATGCTCAATTAAATAAACATTGATATCTTAGTGTACAAATACTACTCTTATGTGCACAACTATTGGGGTAACAATGTATATGCAGAGTAAATCATATCAATAATATATGTCTCATCACAAATATAAAAGGTGAATATTAATAAATGTCTTGTATTTTCTTATGAAATGTGTGAGATTGTCAAAAACTTCAAGTGTTCAACTAATGGTATCTTTCTGTTGGTTATAGGTTGTATTTTATATAATAATGTTTTATTTTTATAACAACAAATAATTTTGATAAGTAGGAGATAATTTCCACAAGTCAAATTGTGATATTGCTATGAGGATTTTGCTATCCTAATAGCAATATAACAAATAATTTTGTTGTTGTTGAAGTATTTGTCCTTTTTTGTTATATGTAAAAGTTATATATAACAAATATTTATGATTAATAATAACTATTTGGTCCATTTAATTTACATATATATGTTACATTTCATATAGTTATACAATATTCTATTAACAACAAATGATAATTTGACAAAATGGCTCTCGCTCGTGACGTTTTTGAAAATTTGCCTCCCGCCTATGATGCTTCAACTCTTGCTCGCTGTTCTTGTGATGGTGTGCGTGGCGTGGTGGCTTCCTTTGTTGTGGCTAGGCTCCTTGTAACAAATGTTGTTACGGCTTCCTTTGTCAGGGTTCTTGGGCCCCCTCTTGCTATGGTTGCTGCTGGATTTGATGTTGCTGTTCCTACTGTGGTCACCTCTCCTACTGTTTCTCGCGTGGTTGGAGGTTGACCTGCTATCTCTTATCCAGATGTGGCAACTTTTGAAGCAGGTATTGCTTCGGCTTTGAGGAAAGGGTCTCATTTGGCTGTGGCTAGCCGTGAAGCTGTGCCTATTCTCATATGTAAGCCGCTTTTGCTTAAGCTTGAATTTGACATTGTTGATGAGATTAATACATATGTGGATGATTTCTTCGCTATTGTTGCTATCTTTCGTTTTAGGGGTTTTTGGCCCCCTTTCTCAAATCTTCATGCTTGGATCTCTAAATTTTGGGAATCGATCATTTCAGATTTAGTTCAAATCTACCCTGTGGCAAGGGGTTTTTTTATTGTAAAATTTGCTAATGGTGATGATAGTGATTCAATCCTATGCCGTGGTTTCTCTTGGGAGGAATGGTTCCCCTTAATTGCCAAACCTTGGTATCTGGCATTTAACCCAACTATGGAGTCCTTTGATAAGATTCCTCTCTGGGTTAGATTGCCGAATCTTCTCCCTCACCTATGGCAGGACTCAGTCTTGGAGGCTGTGGGGGATGGCCTTGGGGATTTCTTAATGGTTGATTTGGTTTCCTCCAATATCTTTAGGACAATGTATGCTTGCATCCTTGTGGAGATGGATATCTCTAAAGGGCTCCTTGCTATGATTAAGTTGGCTTCTTCAAGTGGTTCCTAGATTCAGTTTTTTGATTATGAAGGTATTCCCTTCATATGTAGGAAGTGTCATAATACTGGTCATCTTCCTGCTCGATGCTCCTTTGATAAAGTCAGATCGAAGAAATCACCTTCTTGGTGGTTGGGGGTTTCAGATGATCATTATACAGTTTAGAAAGTTTCTTTGGTTGTGGATGGGTTGGATAGTTCTTTGCAAACTGATCTAACTTTGGATGAGGATTTTGTGAATGTCTTTGATGTTGCACATGTTGTACCTTCCACGGTTTTGACTCAAAGTGTTGTTGATGTTCTGTCCCCTGCTGACTTTGCGGTTTCAGACCCTTTGCCTGCTTTGAGACAAAATTTTGTTGTTGTCCCTTTTGCCGTTGACTCTTTCCAGAACATTGTTGCTGACTCTTTAGCTGGGGGTTAGTGGGGATTGGCAGAAAGTTGCGGGGAAGGTAGAGGATGATTGGACTGCAGTTAAAGGGAAAAAATGAAAGTCCTCCAAACCTTCATTTGATATGGCTTTACGGTCTCAAAAGAAGGGACTAAAATGTAAATCTTGATGGTCTATGTTTGACTTGGGTTGTTTGCCCTCATGCTGGGAACATTAGTGTGTCCCTCTAGTTTGTCAGGTGGTTTTTCACAGTTGTTTTAAGATTCTCATTGTTATATCTTTCTTGTTGTCATGTCCCCTATTCAAATAATTAAAAAAAAAAAACTTTGTTAAGGCAGGCAGGCTCCAAAAAGGTGAAATTTCGGAAAAAGGGGTTGATCTTTGGAAACCAATGGACTAATAAATAAAAATTATTATTAAATTATATTTTATTAACCCCTCTTGGACGTGAGTTAGGGTTATGCCCTCTTTAAAAGGGGTTTGGAGGCATTTTGGGCCCATTCTACACTTGATTCTTGCTAATTTTCTTCTTGTTCTTCAGAGGCTGCCAAACCTGTGGAGAAAGAGACCCAAGAACGGGAGTTTGCAGGTTTCCAGGAAGGCTAAGGACGGGAGTTTGAAGCCATTCCATGTGCATGCTCATATAGAGTTTGCCTTTGTGCTTGATAGTGCCGATTTGGGTGTTTTCGGGGTTGTTTTTGGTTTGAGTTTGGGTTTTCAGTTGAGTGTTTCATATCAGTTTGGTTTGCTGCTGTATTTTAGACTTTATGATGTTAAAATAGAGCTGAATATATGTATTGGGTCGTGATTAAACTTCTGAGATAGTTTATGAGTGTTTTGTGGTGTTTTCGGGCATTTTTGTGTTAATTTCGGGAGCCTGATTGAGCATAGTTTTGCCCTACATTTGTGAGCTGTTGTGTAAAGGCTATACAAATCTGGAAATATCATTTTTTAGGCTGTTATGCTGCTGAAATTTCTGTAAAAATGTCCATTTTCAGATTTATTAATAATTTGTGAAGTTGTGAAGTTTTTGGCACTAATTTGGACATACCCGATTTGGGTTTATTGGGAAATTGGCAGATCTTTGTAATATTGGTTGTTTGATTTTAAAGTTCTGATTTGAGGCTGGAAATATTAATAAAAATCGGTAAAGAGACATTTCAGTGGTATCAGAGCCGTGATCTTGCCAGCCTGAGGGTTTGTAGAAGTTGCATGTCAGTTTTAACAACTACCCAGATCTTGCATGTCAAGTTTTGATAACTACCCAGATCTTGCATGTCATATTTTATGATTGCATGCAACTAAGTGAAAGAGAAAAACGATATTTGCAGCGAGAAAAGAATAAAATTTTTTTGATCAAACCCCCAGTTGAAAGCAAAAGTACAAAATCCAAGGAAGAAAAAAGTATGGCTGATCCAGATGAGATGGCAAAGAAATTCTTCCAAGACATCCAAAATACTTAGAAGCAAACAGTGGATGGTTTGGCGGAAACTAGAGAGGCTTTGCGAATATTGACAGAAAAATTACAAGGAATTGCATCTATTAATGAGAAAGGGAGCACTTCAGAGGAGCCGAGAAATGGGAGATCCACACCATCTAAATCGACCAAATCTATTTTCTTGCCTGCAGATGAGCCACCAGTACCAAATCCAGCCATTAATCCAGTGGAAGAGGTTACAGGTAATTTGATTACATTAAGAGCTACTTACAATGGCTTAGATGATGACTTTCGTAGTTCAGTTCCTTTTAGAGAATATGTGGATATGATGAACGCTTTGATGCCCAAGAAAGAGAACAGGAGGGGGCATGACACAAGTGGAAGAGAGCTCAAAAATAAAATAAGCAAGTTTACAGCACCTACTTTTGATGGAACAAATAAAATTTCAGCTAGAGCATGGCTACAAAAATTAAAAACTTTCTTCACACTTAACCCCATGAAAGAAGTGATGCTATTCAATTTGCAAGTCTACACTTGGAAGATGCAGCCTATGATTGGTGGTATCATGGAATGACTACTCAAGGTCACGATCAGGTAACTACATTTGAAGATTTCAGTCAAAGGGTGATAGATAGATTTGACCTCAAGGATGATGAAGAGTACTTTAAAGAATTGTCAAAGTTGAAGCAAACCAAATCAGTTAATGAGTATATAGAAGAATTTCAAAAAGTGGCTGTTATGGTACCTGATATGAGTGAAAAGGGGATCGTTTATCTTTTTCTTGATGGTTTAGAAGATTCTGTTAAGGGTTTGGTTAAGGCTTTCTCACCCTCAACCTTACAGGAAGCTATCAAAAGAAGCTTGCAACTTGAAACTTGCGTGCCTATGAAATCAATCACTAATCAAAAACCCCCAAATCTTTGGCAACATAAGGGAAATTTTCAGAAAAATATTTTCCCAACACTACCACCAAAAGATGTGACAAATGTGGCAAAAAAGAAGGTAGATGAAGAGACTAGAAGTGAATTACGAAGGAAAAAGCTTTGTTTTACTTGTAGAGAACCATGGGTTCCAGGACACAGATGTTTGGGGAAAGGTCAAGTGCACTATATTGAAGTTGCTTCAGAATCTGATTCAGATGAGCATGAGGAATTTCATGATACTAAGGAGGAGGTAGAAGAAGAGAAAGTAAAAGAAATCAGCAAGGATGGCACTTTAGCAGCATTATCAGGAGTCCCAAGATACCATCCCTTCCGAATTTGAGGGGTACTAGCAGGGCAAAGGTTGACTGTTCTTCTTGATAGTGGGGCAACTCACAATTTTATTGATGAGGGATTTGTCATGAAAAGAGGGCTTAAAGCATAAGATTTTGAGGGATTCAATGTTACTGTAGCTGATGGATTCACTATGCCTTGCACACGGGTGGTGAAACAACTCAAGATGACCTTAGGAGATTATGAGTTATGTGATGACTTCTATGTGGTTGGTATTGGGGAGACAGATCTTGTATTGGGTGTTCAATGGTTGCACTCAATTGGAGGCTATTACATGAACCATCAAACTATGGAGTTTAAATTTCATTCCAATGGGAAATAAGTCATATTGAGAGGGTTATCGAATGGAGCACCTAAGGCGGTCTCTGCAAAGAGGATGGAGAGGACTTTTCGAAGAGGACAAGTAACATGGGCAGCAGGAGTCATAATCCAACCAACAAGCTCTCCAAAGAATCAAGGTAATTTCCATTTTGAAATTCAAAATATTCTTGATAAGCATAGTATAGTTTTCAATGATTTGCCTCCAGGATTACCACCAGATAGAGGTTTTGAGCATGTTATAGAGTTAGAACAGGGTGCCAAACCAGTTATAACAACCCCATACCACCATCCAAGAGGTTATAAGGAAGAAATTGAAAAAACTATTAAAGAACTCCTGGACATGGGATTCATAAGGCCTAGCTCTAGTCCATTTGCATCATCTGTGGTACTTGTCAAGAAAAAGGATGGTACAATGAGAATGTGTATAGACTACAGGGCTCTAAACAAGAAGACCATAAAAAATAGGTATCCCATACCACGCATAGAT
Organism: Cupressus sempervirens; assembly: GCA_028749045.1. Taxonomy (NCBI): domain Eukaryota; kingdom Viridiplantae; phylum Streptophyta; class Pinopsida; order Cupressales; family Cupressaceae; genus Cupressus; species Cupressus sempervirens. The sequence goes on along the minus strand of CM053785.1, from coordinate 171,007,805 downwards.
GAACTCATTGATGAGTTGCATGGTGCTGTATACTTCTCAAAAATTGACTTAATATCAGGCTACCATCAAATCCGAATGAGGAGTGAAGATGTGGAAAAGACTCCTTTCAGATGTCACTATGGGCACTTTGAATTTCTTGTTATGCCATTTGGACTCATTAATGCACCTGCAACATTCCAATCTTGTATGAATAAGGTATTCAGTCAGCATCTTCGAAAATTTGTTTTGGTATTTTTTGATGATATCTTGATATACAGTAAAACATGGGAAGAGCATCTAAAGCACATAGACACTGTTTTGGGAATCTTGGAGCAGCAATCCTTCTATGCTAAGCTATCTAAATGTGAGTTTGGTTTGACAGAGATCCTATATTTGGGACATATTATAAGCTTTAAAGGAGTACAGGTTGATCAACAAAAAATCCAGGCAATTTTGGATTGGCCTCCACCCACTAATCTTACACAGTTGAGAGGTTTCTTCGGGTTGTGTAGCTACTATAGGAGATTTTCCAAGGGATTTTCTCAGCTTGCTGCCCCCTTGACTGATTTGACAAAGAAAGGAGCTTTTGTTTGGACAGAAGAGGCACAAAAAACATTTGATAAGCTTAAGGAGGTAATGAGTTCATGCCCTGTGCTTGCAATTCCAGATTTCTCTTTACCTTTTGTTGTTGAATGTGATGCTTCGGGAGAAGGTATAGGGGCTGTCCTAACTCAAAGGGGACATCCAATAGCATTTGAGAGTCGAAAATTAAATCAATCAGAGAAAGGGTACTCCATCTATGATAAGGAAATGTTGGCAATCATGCATGCACTTCATAAGTTTAGACAATATTTGGTATGTGGGAGATTCATTGTAAAGACAGACCATAATAGCCTCAGGTTCTTCTTGAACCAAAGGGATTTGAATGATCGTCAACAAAAATGGGTAAGCAAATTGCAAGCTTATGATTTTGATATTGAATACATGAAAGGAAAGAATAATGTGGTTGCTGATGCTCTCTCACGAAAGCCCACTTTGTGTTCCTTATCATCTATCTCTATTGATTGGAAAGTCTCCATAATTTTAGAGTATGCTAAAGATTCATTTGCCACCAAGATTTTGGATAAGTTAGTGGATGATAACAGGTACAAGGTTGTTGATGAATTGATTTATTACAAGAACATGATCTTCTTAGTGCCAGGGTCAAAAACTAAGGAGAGGATATTGAGGGCCTTTCATGACACACCTTTGGCTGGTCACCAGGGATACTTCAAGACATACAGGCAAATTCGAGAGCGGTTTTCATGGAAGGGTATGAAGGAGGATGTCCTTAAACACATTAAGGAATGTATGGTATGCCAACAAAGCAAGAGTGAGCAAAATTTTCCTGCAGGTTTGTTGCAGCCACTTCCTATTCCCGAACAAAAATGGGAAAGTATTTCCATGGATTTCATCACTGGGTTGCCCAAGGTTCAAGGTAAGGATTGCATATATGTGGTGGTAGATAGACTAACTAAGTATGCACATTTCTTTCCTATCACATCTGATTTCAAGGCATCACAAGTGGCCGAATTATTCTTCAAGAAAATTTTTAGATTACATGGTTTGCCTAGAAACATTGTTAGTGACCGGGACAGTAGATTCCTCAGCTCTTTTTGGAAGGAGCTCTTTCATTTGGCAGGAACTGAACTCACTCCCAGTACTAGCTATCACCCTCAAACAGATGGAAAAACAGAGATAGTTAATAAATGGATAGAAGGATATTTGAGGAACTATGTTTCAAATCAACAACATGCTTGGATGAAATGGTTACACCTAGGGGAGTATTGTTACAATACATCTCATCACATGTCTATTGGTATGCCTCCTTTTCGTGCTCTTTATGGTTATGATGCCCTTTCCTTTGTTGATCTAATACTTTCCGATAGCAGAGTACCCGCAGCAAGTGATTTCATCAAGCAAAGCCAAGACATAATAAGGTCGCTCAAGGATAATCTACAACATGCACAAAACCAACAAAAGATATATGCTGATAGGAAAAGGATTGAAAGATCTTTTGAGGTGGGAGATTTGGTATTTGTTGGGTTGCAGCCATATAAGCAAAGCACCTTGAAGAGAAGTGGGGCAGAGAAACTCAAGCCAAGGTTCTATGGGCCTTATAAAATCATCAAGAAGGTAGGAGAGGTAGCTTATGAATTGGAGCTCCCACCAAACAACAAAATACATAATATTTTTCATGTATCTTGCTTAAAGAAGGTTCTAGGCCAGCAAACCATAGTATCTACAAAATTACCACCTCTTGATGATGAAGGGAAATTAGTTTTGATACCAGAAGAGATTTTGGATACAAGAGAGAAAAGGTTGAGAAATAGGAGCATCATAGAGCATTTGGTCAAATGGAAAGGATTACCACTAGAGGATGCAACTTGGGAATGAGAACATATTCTTGAGAATTCCAACCTTCATTGCTTGAGGACAAGAAATATTTGGGAGGGGAGGACTTGTCATGTCCCCTATTCAAATAATTAAAAAAAATAAACTTTGTTAAGGCAGGCAGGCTCCAAAAAGGTGAAATTTCGGAAAAAGGGGTTAATCTTTGGAAACCAATGGACTAATAAATAAAAATTATTACTAAATTATATTTTATTAACCCCTTTTGGATGTGAGTTAGGGTTATGCCCTCTTTAAAAGGGGTTTGGAGGCATTTTGGGCCCATTCTACATCTTGATTCTTGCTAATTTTCTTCTTGTTCTTCAGAGGCTGCCAAACCTGTGGAGAAGGAGACCCAAGAACGAGAGTTTGCAGGTTTCCAGGAAGGCTAAGGATGGGAGTTTGAAGCCATTCCATGTGCATGCTCATACAGAGTTTGCCTTTGTGCTGGATAGTGCCAATTTGGGTGTTTTCGGGGTTGTTTTTGGTTTGAGTTTGAGCTTTCAGTTGAGTGTTTCATATCAGTTTGGTTTGCTGCTGTATTTCAGACTTTATGATGTTAAAATAGAGCTGAATATATGTATTGGGTCGTGATTAAATTTTTGAGATAGTTTATGAGTGTTTTGTGGTGTTTCCGGACATTTTTGTGTTAATTTCGGGAGCCCGATTGAGCATAGTTTTGCCCTACATTTGTGAGCTGTTGTGTAAAGGCTATACAAATCTGGAAATGTCATTTTTTAGGCTGTTATGCTGCTGAAATTTCTGTAAAAATGTCCATTTTCAGATTTATTAATAATTTGTGAAGTTGTGAAGTTTTTGGCACTAATTTGGACATACCCGATTTGGGTTTATTGGGAAATTGGCAGATCTTTGTAATATTGGTTGTTTGATTTTAAAGTTCTGATTTGAGGCTGGAAATATCAATAAAAATCAGTAAAGGGACATTTCACTTGTCCCTTTGTACAAGGTTTCGGGTCCTTTCAAAACATGTTTTTACTTAATCAAAACAACAAATGATAACTTTAAATTCAATTATTAGATATTTTTAGATTAAGCTTTGGTTGAATGTTTTTAAAATCATTTTTTGAACACATCTCACTAGGTGCACTATTTTAATAGCTTCAAACCTTAGTTGTAGGTAGTTCAATGTCCATTTTACATTTCTAAAAAAAAATGGTAGTCTTATGATATCCCATTTAGCGAATACATGTTGACAAAGTTAGCCCTCATGACTACTAGTTCCCCTCCCCTATAAGTATCATTTACACTCCCTCAAGGTGACAAAACTATACTTGAAATTCTTTCTTCCTAAGTATATCTAGCTAGTTCACATCACCATCACAAAACTTGTTAACTTGTTAGCTTGTTTGACCCCCTCAATTTCTTTTTTTTGAGTAAGCAACCAAATTTCAAAAGTTTTAGGCTATATATTTTTTAATTCTTTTATGAGAACTAATATATATATATATATATATATATATATATATATATATATATATATTCTGATTGGTGGAAGGCTATTTTCCTGGGCTTTTATTATTTTTTCCAAGTATAAAAATAAAAATAAAAAGACACGGTCAGTGAGATGAGATAAGAAAGGAATTAATGTGTATTTAATGCCAGAAAAGTTAGGAAAAGACAATTCTGAGCGGGTTGTCAGTAAGAAAGGACACAACTTTTTTAGGTGGCATTAATATTCTTATTACCATTTGTAAATTCAACATGGAATATAGGATCATGATTGTTTTATTATATATCAATAGTTTTGGATGGACATCTGTTGGTTGATTCTAATTTTTAATTACTCTAGTATAGTAATATGTGAATTTTGCTGAGTGATTCATATACGAAGACAACCACAATGATTTTCTATGTAAACCATGATCGGTTGTTTGAGAATATGATTTATTTGTAATCTTAATAGGGTAAAAAAAAGCTATTATTATTCATTGGTTAAATAGACAATTTAGTACTTGAAAATGAAAATATGGGCTTCTCTGGTTATTATTATTTTATTTACATCGAAAGGGATGAACATGTTTTAAGCTGGATATACTATTTATAAAAAAAAAATGAATTTCATTTTTTATTCAACATTAAATGTATTTTTCTTTATTTATTAAAGATTGAAAAATTATTAGTTAGAGGTTATAATTATGTCTTAATTTTAATTTTTTTGATAAATATGTGAGTTCAATTTTTTCATAAGTATATTTAAATAAGTTAAATTTGTGAGTTGGAATTTTTTTTCTCCAATTGGATAATCTAAATAGATTTCCATCATTAAAACATAAAATCACAAAAAAATTATGTTGTAACATGGGTCCAAATAGAAGTTTTAATTTTAATTTTACCATAATAAAAGATGGTGACAAACAACATGTCTAGAGTGTTTATTAGATACAAAAATTTGAAGTATAAGGAACTTTTACTCTTGTGATGAACAACTTGTAGAGAGAAAAAAATTAAACTCAAAAATATTTTTTCAAACAATTATCAAATTAACTAGAAAATTTCTCATTTAAAATGTATATTTAACTTAAGATCTATAAAATAGATATTTATGAGATCAATGTAACACTTTCATCGGTTATTATAGGGATTTACACAGTAAGTTTAATGCTTTCCCTACATCAACTCGTGGCATAGGACACTGATTTGAACTTGGAATACTTGAACAATAGTACAATCAATTTTCTTGCACAAATGAATATATAATCCATGTTGTTGTGCGTTAATACGAGACTTGTTCTCCACCGAAATATAGAAAAGACTACAAACTTGTATCTAAAACTAATTCATTTACAACCATGACACACTTGAACACATTCTATCTCACACATAAACATTCCAAGATGATTTCCTTTCTAAACACATGTTGACAACTACAATCCCCACCATGACTCCAAAAGGCAGGGACTCCTGCTCGCAAGGAGCTCTTGTATTGAGTATGTCAAAGATTATACTCTATCCAAGACTCCTTGAGATTCTATCATACATGGATTTGTATTTGTATAACTTAATTAATGAACTTGTTAACTTTTTCCACCTTTTCTTAGCCCTTCTCTTGTTGGTCCTAGATAAACATTAAAGGGGCTACATGGTGAATAGCCAATGAAAGGCTCAAAATGAGAAAAAATGTAGATCAACAATAGTTGTGTTATAAGAGTGTTGTATGTATTTCAAATGCTCATCCTAGCTCCAAAGATACCTGGTCATACCCATGGAGGAATTGTATCAAGTCCATATTGAAAACCTCTTCTCCATCCAAGTAGAATACATAGAATGCAAAGCTACAAATCTCTTTAACTTTGTGCCCATGAAATTCCAAAGAGTACACCAAAATTTTCTTGAAATTGTACTGTATATATTACATATGATGCTATTTTGAACTCCAAAGTGCGTTCATGTATGTTTGAATAATAAGTCAAATGTATCACTCCTAGCTAGTGTCTTTTTGCAAGTCATTAAAGCACATCTTACAAAACTGGTCTTCAAACACAAAGATTGTCATTTGCACAATTTTTGGTTATCCACCTTTAAAATCCACAAAGATGATCTCCCATGTTCTTTTAGGTACATGCAACCATTGTTTCCAGCTCAAGCTTGTAATGGTTGGGTTCATACTACTTAACTGACAATTTATAAGCTTGAAAACATTTATTTACGATTAATATATTTATTGTTGATGATTTGCAACTATCTTGGTCATAACAAAATACATTGCAATCTATGATATACGTATATGTTTCATAATGTAATGCCCAACTATGAAACCCTCACAACATAGGGTAAAACATGCATGCTTTTTATTTTAAATAATTACATTAAATGTGCATCACAAAAGATAAAAGATAACATTGAAAACAATAAGATAAAAAAACTACATAATGATAGCAAGCAAGTGGGAGTCTTAATCCACTTCCATGTGTTTCCAGACACTCAACTATGTGATCAGTTTAAACTCCAATTCCTTGGGTTGCCTCAAGAGCTCGATCTAGTTCCAATGGGTTGCATACATAACCAAACAAGCTAAAAACACATAAGTAGAGGAGGCTGAGTTAGACCTTTGAATCCAACTAACCATCTAGATTCATTTTAAACACCAATTTAAATACTTTTATTATGATCATAAGAATACATGTTCATTTAACCATTAATGCAAGGTGACAACCCAACTGTGAATTATCATTAGTGCAAGTATAAGCAATCCTACTTTTAAAACCAATCTCACAAACATAATAAGGCGAAGGTGTGAAAGGACATTGATAGGTGCCAATTGGCACAAGCACTAATTCACAACTGCAAATGCCAATTCACAAAAATGTCCCAATCTAGTGACAACACAGGTGCTAATCTACAGGTGTAGACAGCAATTCACAAAAATGCTGTAAAGTAGTAGTGGCGCATGTGCCAATGGACAAGCGAAGATGTTGTTGAAGTGCATAGGCGCCATGCTACAAGCTTGAGCATTGATTTATAGTTTTAACCTACCTAATTGTTGGAAAAGTTTTAGATCAACTGGGTTAAAGGCACAAAAAACCATGCAGAGATGCTGATCTATGCATATGTCGAAATACAGGCACAAGCTTCAATCCGGGGTGTTCACCTAAAACACTTAATATTGTTACAAAGGACTCAGCCTATTGAAATGAAAGACTTAAATACATGCAATGATCCATCGTAGGAGTACAAAATACATCATATCGCGGCCAATTCTCTTGATTACATTCACATATAATAAGTACAATTCTAATATTCAATTACATTACAAAATAAGAGACACAATGAGTCATAGTTTCTACCTAGCGCATAATGATTGTAGAGGTGTAGATGAGTGAGAATCTAAATTAACATTATGAATGCATTAATTTTTGCCTAGAAATGTACTTGTGGTTCGATAGGATTGCTCATATTTTGTTGTTAAATTTTCGTCCTAGAAATGCGCTTGTGATCTGATAGGATGACTCATATTTTGTTGTTAAGTTCTTGTGCTATATTATTATATCTTTGGGCATTTAAGCTCAAGAATAAGAGACCAAAGTCCCCAATATGACACTAAGTACTTAATATCATACTACGATCAATACATATGCTTTAGACAAATTTGCACCTTCTATATTGACAATTTAAATTATGTGCAATGAGGAAAGATATCCATACCAATATTTGAATTATAGAACTTGAAGAAGTGATGAAGCATTTGGAGTATCACATTATATGTTTAAGCATACCATGCATGCTACTAGACAACCATAAGTAGTTGAAATAACTCCCCCAACTATGTATTTTCTCATCTTGGTTCACACTATTTTTAATCATTAGCACTGGACAAAAACTAGGATAGAGATAAATAACATTATACAACAATAACAACATAAACATATATGCAGAGGAAAACAGGATAGATAATATAGAGGAGGAAGAGGAAGAGAGATAAAATAGTAAGATAGAGTGATACCAACATAAGTTGTGTGTGAGAGAGATAGAATTAAATAGAATTTTTTTTTTTAATAAAACAAATAGTCAAAATAAAATCATGGTTATAATAAAGAATTAAAATATATTATATTTTAATTAATGAAACTAAGAATTTAATTTTTATATTAAAACTCACATTTCTATAAGAAAAAATGAAATGTATTGAAATATAAAAATATTTTATAAGTAAAACTAATTGTTTAATTTTACACAATTAGAGAAGGTTTACTATTTAATGTTTTGTATTTCTAAATTTTTTATAAAATTAAGTAATTTTTATTTATGAAATAATATCTATATAATTTAATATGTACATTTGTAAGTAATAAATAGATGTAATACATATAAATTTGATGTTGATGAATAAATATGATGTAATAAATAAGAAATAAAATATAATTATTTAATTTTAATACATAGTTTATAAAAACCTAATAATAATTTATATATCTTTTAGAATTGAATTATTTCTATTTTGTGTTTTTTTTTTAATATGTTTTTTGATATAAAATATAATTATTAATTTAATATTAAAATATATATTTAAGTTTTAAATGTATTTAAAATAAATGATAAATTGTTTAAATAAATAATATAATTTAAAAATTGTAACACTTATCAATTATACATATTACAAACACTGTTATAAAATATAATTAAAAAACAATATTGTTTAATTTATTTTTATAAAAGTAAAATAATAGTAATAATTTAACTATTTTTATTAAAAAGAAAAGTTTTAAAAAAATTAGAAATTCAAATACAAAGATATAACATTGAAATTATATTAAAAAGACATATATATATATATATATATATATATATATATATATATAAAATTTGAACTTATGCATTACATGAAGTTTTAGGAACGAGTTATATCAAATAGTAAAAAATAAACATCAATGTAAAACTAATAATAAATATATTTAAAATAAAAAATAAAAAATATTTAATAGATTGTGATAATTAATATTGATTAGACATGTTGTGTAAGGTGGAAGATAAAATGATTGAAAAAATAAAATCTTATCAACTTGTCACAAATGTGAAAAAGATAAAGTTATAATTAATACATTCATTAATGAAAGATGAAGTGGTTAGAAAATATTTGTAATTTTTGTTGAAGAAAATTAGTTTTCTCCCCCACCAAAAATAATATAGACCAATAGGATGGATGAAAAATGTGATTTATAAATAATGAAAAATTAAAAAAAGATATAAACATTTGAAATCTCATATAATCTTTTAAATTCTTGGATTTGATTGGTTAGTGTTAATGTCATATTTGGATTGACGTGAATGCATAAGTATTCCTGCTTTGTCAGGAACTAATAAGTACATGATCATGAAACTGAAAGAGCAAGAATAACGAAGTGCAATAAAGCATGAAATGAAGACTCTAAATCTAGTCCACCAAGCATACACTAATCTCCAAAGGTGGCTTGTCACATCATGTTATGAAGTTATGGGTAACGGACAAGGGTAGTTTGCACATGTATGGGCATGTGTCAATGGTTCTTGTTATTGACATTCTCTTATGTATGAGGGAATGCGTGGTGTCGAAAAGTAGTTAGGTTCTTTTTGTCACATCCAATGACATTCTCCAAGCTTAATACTCTTACATTAAGTCTTAGTAGTCTAAGTAACAACTTTTGAGTTTGCACCTTCTGCAATACTTCATTTTCATTATTTGCGCTCTCTGAATCAAAGGTATATAACTTTATCACTTGTAACTATAATTCTTAAATAGTACAAATCACAATAGTTTCTTATAATTCTATGGTTCTCTTTGTAAGTTTATAAAATTCAAGTTTAAAAATTAAGTATGTACATTGTTTTCAAGTTTGATAGTTCTCTTTTTTTTGACTCACAATCCAAGAATATTTTTTCAAAATACATACTGACCAGTTAGAGATTGGGCCAAAAAATTGTAAGAACAATTGTGCCAAAAGAACTAAAAAACATGATTGTTGCACGATAATCATCTTCTAATGCACTTTTTGGCATAGTTGTTCTTAAATTTTTTGATTTTTGGTGACAACAAAATTCCAAACTAATCAAGTAGGTGATCCAAAATTAAATCATAATTGGCTGAGGCAGGTTTAAATACCTTATTTTACATGTTATTGAATGTTATGTGTTTATGCGCTACTGTTAATGAATGTTAAAGGATGAACTAATGTTAGATGTTAGCTTTGTACATTATAAGATTATTTTATGGATGCTCATAAGTGTTTTTTTACTTCATGTGATAATGAATGAATGCTATATTTTATTAATGAATGAATGTGAGGTCCATCTCTAGGTACTCTTTCTAGGCTGTTGTACCAATTCTTAAGCCCAAAATAGATAAATCATGATTTGAAATGCAAACTTGGGTGCTTGACTTAATGGATGAGCACACCAAGCGAAAGACCTTGTGTGATGAAGGATTATATGATTTTCTACATATTTCACCACACAGTAGTGCATTGCAGGTTCACATACATTCTTAAGTAGACATTTGTGAGCACTAGGTGTGTGAAGGTTTCATGCAAAAACATGTAGAAGTAAAAAAGGTCACAATGAACATTTTCAGTGACATGTTTGCCAAGAGCATACACAAGTTCTCAAGGTGACTTTACATTATTAAATTTTCATGTTTGCCAACACCACTACTCTTCCTCCATATCTTGCACAAATAAAAAGTGCTACCTCCAACATTGCAACCATATGATAAATGGGAATAGCACATGCCCGAGCCATAACCTAGTTAAATTGGTCTAGTTTAGGTGGGTTGATTAAAAATTATGTAGAAATATCATCAAATTAGGTACAATAAAATGCACAATCAATTTTTCCTAGCTAGAAGGATCAAATACAATTTTCCAAGGTGATAAAATCGCATATGCAGATGCATCACTTGAATGCCAGGCATGAAGCACATTCCCCAATTTATAATGAATGGTTGGATATAAAGGCTCCATATTCTGGGCCAACAATGGAAGCCAAGGATGTAACCATGCATGTATTTGGAAAAGTTGATGTCATTTTTAATGGGTATTGTATTTCCCCTACATACTTACATTATAAATAAATAAATAAATAAATAAATATATATATATATATATATATATATATATATATATATATATATATATATATATATATATATATATATATATATATATATATATATATATATATATATATATATATATATATATATATATATATATATATATATATATATATATAGCCCATTAACTCTACATTATTTTTTTGTAGGATCTTGAGCTAAGTCACTTAGCAAGGGTTGAGTGAGTTTTATTGTTTAATTATTTGGATCTTGGAATATGTATGCAACTAGATCAATTTTTTTGTTGTGCTAAGATGTAATAAGAACCTTAAAAAAAATCTCTTTGTATATATACATACATACATGTATATGTATGTATGTATATATCATGTGGTGATCGTTGCATTTCATTGTCGCACCCTTGTGATCTATGCATCTTGTTGTTGTGCCCTTTTGATCTCTACATCTCATTCATTTTATTGTACCTAATATGATGATAGTTCTATAGGAATTTTTTGTCATGCCCTTGTGATCTCTGCATCCCAAGTATCTATTATTGCTGTTAAATTGGGTATCACTATATGATCCAAAATGTTATGAAGTACTCTAGCTGGTAGTAACTTCTCCCATGTCTCCAAAAAACGTAGCATAGGTTGAGAGTCCCTTGGCTCCCATGAATTTGTAGTAGCTATTCTCATTGTTGGAAGAATAACTTTAGTCATGAGTTGAGTGTAAGAAGTTGAAGAAGCAAGTTTTGCTTCTGTGTAAATGCCATAATCATGAGGCTCATTCCCTTTTAGAAGCCATAACACAGTTAAATATACATATATATCAACCCAACTAATCAACAACTAGACCCATTTAAATAGGTTATGGCTTGTTTCTTTCTTAAAATATCTGCTATGATATGTTTTTGTAAGATTTCTTGTGAACTTTGCCCATTTTTCTTACTCTGCATTATTTTTGTGGAGGATCTTGAGGTAAGCCACTTAACACCTTAAAAAAGATCTATTTGTATATATATACATATATGTATGTATGTATGTATATATATGTATCTATGTATGTATATATATATGTTTGTATACAAACATATATATATATATATATATATATATATATATATATATATATGTTTGTAAACAAACATATATGTCTGTATACACACACACACACACACATACATAAACATATACACATACATATGTTTTACATATATACATGGGTAAGTGCACCAAGTTGTGGTGCCAAAAGGGGGTATAAGTGGATACCTTTTTCTTGAAATCAACAATTTCTGAACTTCAACAAGAATTTGAGGATATTTATGCTCAAAATTTTAAGATATGACAAAAACAAAAGTCGTAGTCTTTTGAATCTAGTTTCTAAACTACTAATTTTTTTCCAAAATGGTTTAGTTTTAGGTCCTCAAAAAAGGGGGCCACAAAAAGTGGCACTGTTTATTCCAAAAAAACATAACACAGTACAAAGTGTGGCCCCCCTAAAATTTTAACTTTTTTTTTGAAATTCTTTAGTCACTTTGGTCAAAAGTTACTTAACACTATGTAGTTTATCCCAAATTTTTTGAGTAATTTTATAATGTGTATTTTTTTAATGAATTTTTTAACTAGACACATCCCAAAAACATGAAATATATGTGTGCTTCCCCTAGAAATAATTGAAAACTAATCTAAAATCAAAACTTTTTTTTTCAAAGTGTGTAGAATGGAGTCTAGTTTCTAAAAAATTAAGTTGTTGCAAAATTCGATGAACAAGCTAAAATCTATAGCCCAATTAGTACATGGTGGTTTTGACAAAAAATGAACATACATTCAAAAGAAATTATAGATGAAAGGCTTGAAATAGTTCAAATTAAAAATAAATTATATGGTTAGATAGCTAACACAGAGACCTATAATGCCATATAACATGATCTTATTGATACCCAACCACAAGGAATCTTGAACGAGAGCACACAAGAAAAATCAATCATTTTTTGTATGTTTGCTAGAAAACACGTCTCCGACCTGTTTATAAACTCCAAACCTTTGGGTTGGATCTCCAAGGAAAAACCAAGCCTTAGGCTTGGTTTTAATGCAAAGATTTCAATAGTGCATGCACCCTATAGCACACATGCGCTAATAGAACCATTTGAATTCTCAGTAGTGTGTGCGCGCTATAGGGTGCACACACTATTGAGGCCTAAATTGCAAAGCAAGACCAAGAGAGAGCTAGAGGGGAATGGCTATGTGTGTTTGTATGTGTAAGAGAAAGAGATAGAGAGAAAGTAGGGAATGGGAGAGGGGCGAGAGTACAGGATGGGAGAGAGGAAGTGAGAAAGAATAGGGGTGGAAAAGAGAGTACGAGATGGGAGAGAGAGGAACTGTGAGAGAGTAGGGGTGTTAGAGAGAGTACAAGATGGGAGAGAGAGGAAGGGAGAGAGATTAGGGGTGGCAAAGAGAGAGTATGTGATGAGGGAGAGAGATTGAAAGTAGGGGATGGGAGAGAGAGGAAGCATGAGAGAGAGTACAGGTTGGGAGAGAGAGATTGAGAGTAGGGGATTGGGGAGAGAGAGAGTAGCTGGTGGGAGACGGAGTGGGAGAGGGAGAGTAAGAGAGAGGAGGATGGGAGTGCATGTGTGTGAAAGAGAGAGAGTAGGGAATGTGAGAGGGGGGAGACAGAGTAGCTTGAGAGAGAGTAGGGGATGAGAGAGAGTAGGTGATGGGAGAGGGAGTGGGGGAGGGGGGATGGAAATGTGTGTAAGAGAGAAAGAGAGAGAGAGTAGGGGATATGAGAGAGTGTGAAAATGTGAGAGAGAGTAGGGGTAGTAGAGAGAGAGTAGAGAGGGAGAGAGTGAGAGTGAGAGAGAGAGTAGGTGTGGGAGAGGGAGTGGGAGAGGGAGAGGGAGTGAGAAACAAAGTAGGGGATGGGAGAGGAGAGAGGGGGGATGGGTGTGTGTGTGAAAGAGAGAGAGTAGGGAATGAGATATGGGAGAGAGAGATAGAGAGAGACTAGGGGATGAGAGAGAAAGAGAGTAGGCAATGGCAGAGGGAGTGGGAGAGGGAGAGAGAGGGGGGATGGGATGTGGCTAAGATAGAAAGTAAGGGATGAGAGAGAGTGTGAGAGAGAGTAGGGGTGGCAGAGAGAGAGTGAGAGTAGGGGATGGGAGAGAGAGGGAGAGAGTGAGAGAGAGAGAGATAGTAGGTAGTGGGAGAGGGAGTGGGAGGGGAATGGAAGTATGCAAGAGAGATAGAGTAGGGGATAGGAGAGAGTAGGTAGTGGGAGAGGGAGTGCGAGAGAGAGGGGGGAATGGGAATGTGTATAAGAGAGATAGAGTAGGGGATGGGAGAGTGTGTGAGAGTTTGAGAGAGAGTAGGGGGTGGCAAAGAGAGCTCATATAGGATGGGGAGAGAGAGAGAGAGAGAGAGAGAGAGAGAGAGAGAGAGAGAGAGAGTAGGGGATGGAAGAGAAAGTGAGTGTAGGGGATGGGAGAGAGAAAGTAGAGAGGGAGAGAGAGGGGGATGAGAGTGTGTGTGATAAATCTAGAGAGTAGGGGATGGGAGAGGAGAGAGAGAGAGGGGGGATGGGAGTGTGTGTGTGTGTGTTTGTGAAAGAGAGAGAGAGTAGGGGATGGGAGAGGGGAGAGAGAGAGCAGGGGATGGGGGAGAGAGAGTAGGCGGTGGGAGAGGGAGAGAGATAGGGGGAATGGGAATGTGTGTAAGAGAGACAAAGTAGGGGATGGGAGAGAGTGTGAGAGAGTGAGAGAGAGTAGATGGTGGCAGAGAGAGCTCGTACAAGATGGGAGAGCGAGAGTGAGATTAGGGGATGGGAGAGTGTGAGAGAGAGTAGGGGATGGGAGAGAGAGAGTGAGAGTAAGGGATGAGAGAGAGAGAGAGTAGAGAGGGAGAGAGAGAACTTGAGAGAAAGAGATAGTAGGCGATAGGAGAGGGAGTGGGAGAGGGAGAGGGAGAGAGATAGGGGCATGGGAGTGTGTGTGATAGATCTAGAGAGTAGGGGATGAGAGAGAGGAGAGTGGGGGGATAAGAGTGTGTGTGTCTATGAAAGAGAGAGAGTAGGGGATGGGAGAGGGGAGAGAGAGAGTAGGGGATGGAGGATAGAGAGTAGGCGGTGGGAGAGGGAGAGAGTGAGAGTAAAGGATGGGAGAGAGTGTGAGAGAGAGTAGGAGATGGGAGAGAGTGTGAGAGAGAGTAGGGAGAGGGAGAAAGAGAGAGGGGGATGGGAGTGTGTGTGACAGCTCTAGAGAGTAGGGGATGGGAGAGAAGAGAGAGAGAGGGGGATGGGAGTATGTGTGTGTGTGTGTCTATGAAAGAGAGAGAGTAGGGGATGGGAGAGTGAGAGAGAGAGAGAGTATAGGATGGGAGAGATAGAGTGAAAGGATGGGAGAGAGTGAGACAGAGTAGGGGGTGGTAGAGAAAGAGAGTACAGGATGGGAGAGACAGAGTGAAAGGATGGGAGAGAGTGAAAGAGAGTAGGGGGTGGTAGAGAGAGAGTACGGGATGGGAGAGATAGAGTGAAAGGATGGGAGAGAGTGTGAGAGAGAGTAGGGGATGGGAGAGAGTGTGTGAGAGAGAATTGGGAATGGGAGAGAGAAAGTAAGAGTAGGGGATGGGAGAGAGAGAGAGTAGAGAGGGAGAGAGAGAACTTGAGAGAGAGACAGTAGGTAGTGGGAGAGGAGGAGAGAGAGGGATGAGAGTGATGTGAGAGATCTAGAGAGTAAGGGATGGGAGAGGGGAGAGAGAGAGGGGGATGGGAGTGTGTATCTATAAAAGAGAGAGTTTAGGGGATGGGAGAGGGGAGAGAGAGAGTATCCAGAGAGAGAGAGAGAGAGAGAGAGGCAAATGGGAGAGAGAGACTAGGTGGTGGGAGAGGGAGTGGGAGAGGGGGAGAAGGGGGATGAGAGTGTGTGTAAGAGAGAGTAGGGGATGAGAGAGTGTGTGAGAGAGAGTAGGAGTTGGTAGAGAGAGAGAACGAGATGGGAGAGAGAGAGTGAGAGTAGGGGATGGGAGAGAGTGTGAGAGAGAGTGGGGGATGGGAGAGAGTAGGGAGAGGGAGATAGAGAGAGGGAGATGGGAGTGTGTATGAAAAATCTAGAGAGTAGAGGATGGGAGAGAAGAGAGAGGGGCGATGGGAGTGTGTGTGTGTGTGTCTGTGAAAGAGAGAGAGTAGGGGATGGGAGAGAGTGTGAGAGTTTGAGAGAGAATAGGGGGTGGCAGAGAGAGAGTACGAGATGGGAGAGATAGAGTGAAAGGTTGGGAAAGAGTGTGAGAGAGAGTAGGAGGTGGCAGAGAGAGAGTATAGGATGAGAGAGGCACAGTGAAAGGATGGGAGAGAGTAGGGGATGGGAGAGAGTGAGAGAGAGAGTTGGGGATTGGAGAGAGAGAGTAAGAGTAGGGGATGGGGGAGAGAGAGAGTAGAGAGGGAGAGAGAGAACCTGAGAGAGAGATTGTAGGAAATGGGAGAGGGAGTGGGAGAGGGGGAGAGAGAGGGGGGATGGGAGTGTGTGAGAGAGATCTAGAGAGTAGGGGATGGGAGAGGAGAGAGAGAGGGGGATGGGAGTGTGTATTTGTAAAAGAGAGAGTTTAGGGGATGGGAGAGGGGGGAGAGAGAGAGAGAGTAGTGGATGAAAGAGAGATACTAGGTGGTGGGAGAGGGAGAGAGAGGGGGGGATGGGAGTGTGTGTAAGAGGTAGTAGGGGATGGGAGAGAGTGTGAGAGAGAGTAGGAGGTGGCAGAGAGAGAGAACATGATGGGAGAGAGAGTAAGAGTAAGAGTAGGGGATGTGAGAGAGTGTGAGAGAGAGTAGGGGATGGGAGAGAGTAGAGGGATGGGGGAGAGAGAGAGATAGTAGGTAGTGGGAGAGGGAGGATGGGAGTGTGTGTGAGAGATCTAAAGAGTAGGGGATGAGAGAGGAGAGAGGGTGAGAGAGGGAGAGAGAGTAGGTGGTGGGAGAGGGAGAGCAAGAGAGAGAGAGAGTAGGGGATGGGAGAGGGGAGAGAGAGAGAGTAGGGGATGGGAGAGGGGAGAGAGAGAGTGTAGAGGATGGGAGAGGAGAGAGAGAGTAGGGAGAGAGAGAGAGAGAGTAGGGGATGGGAGAGGGGAGAGAAAGTAGGGAGGATAGAGAGTAGGGAGGATGGAGAGTGATGTGTTTTCACATAGTGCATACACACTATAGTGTGTACGCGCTTTATAGTGCATACGTGCTATAGTGCATACGCACTATGTGAAATCACCTAAAAATGGTCAAAAAGAAACTTTGGGGCCCATTTCATCCATTCTTTTCTTTTGGTCTATTGTGCACTTTGTTATTCTGACAGAAATCACAGATTTCAACATAGCAAACACTATTTCAACACTTTTTGAAGCTAGCAAACACAAAATTCAATCATTGGATATGTGATTTGAAGACTTTTTGAATATTCCTTGTATAGAAAAGGTTAGTGCAATCCATTTGAAATATTATTTTTTGATATAAGATACAAATTTGATTATAATTTGACATGTTGTTTAATATATAGTGAATTCATTGAAAATTGTATGTTTGAATGAAATGTTATTTCGAAATGGTTAGAAATTTGACAAGTTGTTTGATATATATATTGTGTATTCATTCAAATAATTATAATTTTTATATGTATTTGAATAATTTGTAATTTACACAATTTAAGTAATTTGGATGTTTGAATAATTTGACATGTAGAAATCATCATCATGCCAAGGAAGAAACCAAAAACTCAAACAAATAAAGATAGGGAGAGAGATTTGGCAATTAAAAGAGATAAAATGAAATTACTACATGAACAAAGAAAATTTCAAAGCAATAATGAAGAATTGACTTTCGAAGAGGATCAAGAACCACCGGTACAAAGAACCAAAGAGGAAGAATTGGAAAGACAAAGAGAACAAATGAGACTGTTACACTCAAGAAGACAATTGATTTGTGAAGCTACACCATCTTTTAATGTTGGAGTCATATCGTTCTGTACACCATCTTCCAATTTTGAAGTCATATTGTCCTCTCATGTTGAAGAGAAATTGATTTGTAGATCCGACGATATACACACTCCATCATGTCATGTTGAAGGCACAACATCAACACATCAAGTATGTGATATTCCATCTTTTGAAATTACTACATGGAAAAAGAAAATTGCAAAGCAATAATGAAAAATTGACTTTTGAAGAGGATCAAGAACCATCGGTACAAAGAAACAAAGAGGAAGAATTAGAAAGACAAAGAGAACGAATGAGACTGTTATGCTCAAGAAGACAATTGAATTGCGAAGCTATACCATCTTCCAATGTTGGAGTCATATCGTCCACTACACCATCTTCCAATGTTGAACTCATATCATCCTGTCATGTTGAAGAGATACTGATTTATAGATCTAACGATATACACACTCCATCATGTCATGTTGAAGGCACAACATCGACACATCAAATAGGTGATAAGAGGGTGAGAGAGGGAGAGAGAGTAGTCGGTGGGAGAGGGAGAGCGAGAGAGAGAGAGAGAGAGAGAGAGAGAGAGAGAGAGTAGGGGATGGAAGAGGGGAGAGAAATAAGGGAGAGAGAGAGTAGGGAGGATGGAGAGTGATGTGTTTTCACATAGTACGTACACACTTTATAGTGCATACGTGCTTTATAGTGCGTATGCGCTATAGTGCATACAGACTATGTGAAATCACCTAAAAATAGTCAAAAAGAAAATTTGGGGCCCATTTCATCCATTCTCTACTTTTGGTCTGTTGTGAACTCTATTATTCTGACAGAAATCACAGATTTCAACATAGAAAACACTATTTCAACACTTTTTGAAGATAGAAAAAACCAAATTCAATCATTGGATACACGATTTGAAGACTTTTTGAATATTTCTTGTATAGAAAAGGTTAGTGAAATCCATTTTAAATATTGTTTGTTGATATATAGATACAAATTTGATTATAATTTGACATGTTGCTTAATATATAGTGAATTCATTGAAAATTGTATGTTTGAATGAAATGCTATTTCGAAATGGTTAGAAATTTGACAAGTTGTTTGATATATATATTGTGTATTCATTCAAATAATTATAATTTTTATATGTATTTGAATAATTTCTAATTTGTACAATTTAAGTAATTTTGATGTTTGAATAATTTGACATGTAGAAATCATCATCATGCCAAGGAAGAAACCAAAAACTCAAAAAAATGAAGAGAGGGAGAGAGATTTAGCGATTAAAAAAGATAAAATGAAATTACTACGTGAACAAAGAAAATTGTAAAGCAATAATGAAGAATTGACTTTCAAAGAGGATCAAGAACCACCGGTACAAAAAAACAAAGAGGAAGAATTGGAAAGACAAAAAGAACAAATGAGACTGTTTTGCTCAAGAAGACAATTGAATTGTGAAGCTACAACATCTTCGAATATTGAAGTCATATTGTCTGCTACACCATCTTCCAATGTTGAAGTCATATCATCCTCTCATGTTGAAAAGACACTAATTTGTAGATCCGATGATATACACACTCCATCGTGTCATGTTGAATGCACAACATCAACACATCAAGTAGGTGATATTCCATCTTTTGCATCTTATTGCCAAGACACATCATCTTTGGTTCAAGGTATGCAATACACTCAACCTTATGTTGGTGTTCAAAATGTTGAGGGAATTAAAGAGATTATAACACCTTCTAGAATTCATTTTAGAAGACCAAAATATTTGATTCATATTGATACTAACATTTTGAAATCAATGCCTGACAAGATTAGCAAGTGTACTTGTCAAAGAAAAGTTGATCGTATGTGGAGATTATTTTTTGAAGCATTAAATATTACAAGTCAATGTATATTATTTGTTGAAATGATGAATATATGAAATTTAGGCCTATCATGAAGATTCTTGGGCTAAGAACGATGGACAATTCAAATGAAAAAAGCATTGTAAAGAATCTAATGAGTGCTTATGACAAAGTGGGTTCTAAATCACGCACCAAAGATAGTAATATCACAAGATGAGTACTTACATCGACAATAGTAAGTAGCCAAATGAAGAAAGCTTGACTCATGAGAAAGACAAGAAAAATAGTAAAAATTGGTAGAGGTACTCTAAGGAGAGCCATGCTAAGGTGTGGGAGATTGGAAGATCCAACGAAAAATGAGTTATGGACATTTAAAGATAGACTACTGCAAAAGGATAAAAAAATTAGTGAAGCTTTGAAATCATTGATTGAAGATTTTTGGAAAAATAACACACGTGTTTCCCCTAATCAAAGAGATGTTGTCAGAAGGAGGACTGGTAGCCAAAATCGTGACTCACATGCAAAAAATTTTTTGGACTCAACTCAGACACAATTTTTTGCAAAATTTATTGGTATGTATCCTCAAATTTGAATAAGTCAACTATTTTTTGAGATGGGTAAACTTTTTTATGTGAATATAAATCACACACGCACAACTTCTCGTTGTAGGATACATATTGAATTTTCTAACCATTTGATGTTTTAAGGCATATATGCATATTTTTCCATTCTAAGTTTGTTTTGTAGGATGTGACATGAATGAGCCACCAAGATCTTCAAAGGAATTCATATCCAACATTTCATGTGAAATAGGGGATGGCCAACAATTTTACAAGACATGATGCTTGGATGGTACATGCTTATTTTGTGGTTCTTTGCAACTTTTATCAACTTTTTAACATATGGATAGTACACATGCAATTGGAAATGAAATAGTAGATTATGAAAAATTTAAGACAGTGACATATGCTCTAAAATATGGAAAACACAGTAAAAAATGTGATTTAGTCATTGAAAAGATTCCAGTGTATGAGTTCATGAAGATTTTTCGTGAAAAGATTATTTACAAGTATGCAAGGCATACCCATAGAGCCGGATGATTGGATTTGCAATTCAAGTTATGCAAGGATACGTTTTCACTGGATACCATTGTTTCAGTTTTAGATTTTGTAGAGAACTACACACTACAACCACAAAATGAGGTGCAAGAAAAGTATTATACTTCTCAATAGGTTTCCATATTTGTTCACATAACATTCATGCATTCACCTACAAGTACAAAGGATGACAGGAAGATTCTGAGAGAGTATCATTTTTACATCAGCAATGATCGATCACATTCTACAAAGTTCGTACATGGTTATTTTCAACTATTTTATGGAAATTTGGCTAATAGGGGCATAACATATCGTCAGCACATTATTTGGTCAAACAATTGTGCATCTCAATTCAAGAATACATAGATGTTCTATTGGTTGGGTAGGATGCACAGGTTGTGTAGAATTCAATATATGTAAAATTTCACAGAGGCTGGTCATGGTAAGGGAGAGCACGATGGTGCAGGTGCATGCATCAAAAGAGCCTTGGCTCGTAAAGAACTAAAGTACAAAGATGGAGCAATATTGATAGATACAAAATCCATCGTCCAATGGTGTAATGCTACAATGGGTCCAAGTAAGGAAGGTGAGTTTATAGTTCATAGATTTTTTTGGTTGATAGATAATACTAACATTGCACCATATCAGGATTGTTGCACACTAACAAGATCTAGTGAGTTACACTCTTATAAAAACTCTGATGTAGGTTCATGGAGTATCCACACACGAAAAATGGCATGCTATTGTCCATCATGTGCAGAGAAAAATTGGGATGACTGTGAGTCAACTGAATGGGTGGACAAATGGGATATACAGGTTTTGGACCCAATTGACACCTATCATCCCCCACAAGCACTGGAAATGGTAGAGATGGATTTGTCTATTGACTTTGACCACTTGTCAGATCTAGTGCAACCTGGTAATATATATATTTATATATCTTTTTAATTTCAATATTTAACTTTATAACTTTTACCTAAGTATTTTTTGAATTAATAATCGCATTTTGTACATTTGTCACTTAAGGCCATGTTTTTGTTGTTATTGCACTTGTAGACAATGAAGAAGTTACATATTATTATTTGTGTCATTGTGTCCAAGCCAAATAAAAATTGGATCACTCGATTATAGATGGTGAAGGTTTAGAATACCATGTTAGTGCAGTGGTTGTAATCGGCATATGGGTTAGACGATATTCTATGAAGAACCCTAACTTGTGGTTATTCGAGGATTGGCAAACAGAGAAGAAGATTCTTCATTATTCAAACCTTGTTGTCGCATCAAATGTCCACTTGATAAAATATGGTGGAAAACCACATAATAAGATTCTTTGAAAATTTTGCAAGTCAGACTACGAGGCAATACTTGAGACATTAAAATGTCGAGCATATCCAGTTGGCTCATTGGATTGAATAGGGAGAGAGGGAGAGAGAGAAAGAGTGATCAATTGGATCCAAATACAATGTTGCAACCTCTCCCCCAAGACTGTCCACATGACTAAGGTGGACCATATTGTTATGATGTGTAAGTGATGAGATTTAGTTTAAATCATAGATTTTATGTTTTGATTTGTTTAGAATCTAGATACATTATTTGAATTTATATTAGATTCTTTAATAGGACCCATTTTTATATTATTCATTTGAATAAGTGAAAGTTTAGAATTTTTTGTTTAGATCAAAATGTAATGAAAGAATGTGAAAATTGTTAGAATGTGAATGCTTTGTGATGTAAAGTCATGATTGTGTGCATGAAACCAGAAACTTCAAACTGGCAAAAGCAAGGATACAATGGGAGAAGTTTTCAATACTCATCAAGCATGGGTTATCATACAACTCAGAAAGCAAGGATTTGTACAAATGGATAATTCTTAATCACAAGCCAAATTCAATTTTTTTCATTCTCTAATTTTACTGGATTAATCTTAGATTTTTTACTGTGTTAATTCTTTATTTGTAGGTTGCCAATAGTGGCATGTTGTGATGGTTAAGTTGTTGTGTTGTTATCCTTTCCATCAAGGTTCAAATCTCATGGGGATGAGGTCCCCCATTTGTGGCCTCACTGGTTCATAGCTCCAGGTCAAACCCCTCTTACTAAAAAAAATAAAATTCTTTATTTGTAGGTCACCAAAGAAGAGGGCTAATAAAGTCGAAGCACTAGTGGTAAAGGGTGAGGTGCAAAAATAATCTACAAAATGGTATTATCAATTCACATCCTCAATATTTATTAGTTTCATTGTGTGTTAATCATCTTATGCCTAGAATTGCAGAGGATCACAATCATCAAAAAGTAAAAAGGAAAATAGATCTCGATCTGATGATAGGTTTGTAACATTTTAAGATTTAGTTTTGTGGATTTTCCCCTCATGTTGTACATGATAGGTTTGTTCAAGTGACATATGATGAGGTTGTTTGTACAACGTAATGATTGAGTTGAAGTGATTTATGAAGTGAAGGGCTATTTAATGTAGCTATTTAAATCATGCATATTTGATGGCCATTTCCCTCTATTTTGTAGTCCTTTTTCACAACACTATTTCTAACATGGTGTTAGTTGTTCAAGTTCATGAATGATCACAATATCTGTGACTATACAACAAGTGTGTGTGTTTGATGCAGAGCCCTCCTATATTCCTCTAGGAACCACAACTCAACTCTGGGATTCTCTTGTATTCTTGGAATCTACCCAAGGAATCTGACTCTACTAAGGTTCAAGAGGAATTATTTGAATTTTTAACATCTTCCTACAACCATGTCTAAGAGGTTATAACCCTAATCTTCAATTTGTCTTCTAAACACTCACATTGTTCACCATACACCTAGTGTACCCTAGTGCCTCCAAGATACCAAAACTCATCCTTGGATTCATACCATGAATCCAACACCTTGGATCATTTCAACACATCCCATATAACATGTTCCAACTCCTTGCACACTCTCAGCAACTCATCTCTTACACTTTCTCAATTTTGCCTCTTCTAGGCTTGTTCCAACTAGCCCTTGCCAGTCACTAATTTGATGTTTTCTCCAAACTTTCCCATAGAACTTCCTAAAATATTGGGTGATTAAAATACCATTTTCCTCACTCTAAAATATACTCCAAAACCTCTTACATTTATTTTGTAAAATATCACTTAAAACTGGCTATTTCAGTCTGCCAACTAGGCTTAGTTTGAGGCCATTTACAACGCAACT
The DNA here is from genome assembly GCA_028749045.1 of Cupressus sempervirens. Lineage (NCBI taxonomy): Eukaryota > Viridiplantae > Streptophyta > Pinopsida > Cupressales > Cupressaceae > Cupressus > Cupressus sempervirens. The sequence continues at coordinate 170,983,754 of CM053785.1, read as the reverse complement.
CACAATCCCTTGAATCTTGGAACTCCCATGACCCAAAAAAGTCTTAAGAGATGATTCAAATGAAAGGATTATTCTATTTTTTGGGTCTCACGATCAACTTTAGAATGGTTTTTACAAAACCCTCCTTTGTAGCCCCTTTACCCTAGGGCTTTCTAGAAATCTTACTTTGCAACGTCTCTAGAAGCCCAAAATGGTTCAAAAACCTTCACTTTGGTTATATTATATGACTTCCAACATAAAATTCAACTCTTTTTTTGAGAAAACACTAAATCCACCTTTGGAGCAGTCACATAACCCCTTTTTATGCACTCTTTCTCACTCAAACCCATACCCTTAGGCATCAAAAACTCAACTCCAGGTTCTTCCTTGCACATGAATGATTAAAGAACATATTTTAAAATATTCCTAACCCATTCCAAAAGCCCCAGTAATCACATAAAGTAGAATGGGTCAGATTCACAAAATGACTCTCAAACCCCTCTTAAACTATCACCTACAACAGATTTTAGGATAGTCAATATGAAAAATAAAAAATGATTGATTAAACCTTCATACAAATTCTAAATGAAATTAAAAAAATTTCCCTATCACCTCCAAAAATAATCAGATCAAAAGGTACTGTGAAAATGAAATTACAATAGTTACAAGTTTAGATTTTTGATCAAAATTTCAGGGAAAACTATGCATTCATTGCTCAAACTTCAAAACTCTAACATTACCAATCAATTTTGACCATCCAAACTTGTCTCCCACATGTGGGAATGAGGTTTTAAACTAATTTAGATTCTCAAAACCTAATGAAACCTCTCTAATTACCCTTCTAACCACCTTTGTGCATTAATCACATTATTTTGTTGTCAAATTGATTCTTTTAGTTGTCAATTGACAAGTTTTTGATCTTCCTTGCTACATGACTATCCCATTACATTAATATGGTCATTTGAGACCTTATTAAAAAATAAAAATTAAACAACATGATTACATTTATTTAATAGGTCTATTAAGTTTTTAAACTTCACAAAAAAAAAAACATTAACCAATTTACTTTTGATAATAGAAATCTCTTTTTTTCTCATAAAAAAGGTCTCATCTATGGATTTGGAAATTCCAACCTCAATAGCTTTTGCTTCTCTCTTTCTGTGATAGGTGTTTGCATGCAGGTGATTCTTGAGAGTTGTGGTGTTGAAATTTTATCAACTTCAACATGGTATTAGAGCTCCAGATCTTCATGCCCTTGTTATGTTCTTGAGAGATTTGGCATCAGTTCTCAAATTTGAGCTTTTAGTAGTTTTTTATTGGATTTGGGGGGTCACTAATTTTCAAGGCACTTTGAGCCCAAATAGACATCATTGTTGAGCTCAGAGTGCTCAAAAACTCCCATTTTCATATAAAATACATCTAGTTTGGATGTTGTTGAAATATAAGGCAAACTTATTTTGCACCTAGGTTGTTTTGACCTGGGCACACAAAATGAGACGATGATTTTTAAATTTTTTTTGTCAAATATTTTACTGCAAATTTATTTTTTGCAAAAATGCTTGCAAAAGTATTTGGAAGCCATCATGCGCTTGAAGATTTGCTTGAAAATATGGGTTATTCAATGGCCTACCATTTTTTTATGCCCATGCCCTCCTTCTCACTCCTCCTTGTTGAGGGCTCTTTGTGGAAACCAACAATTTTTTTTCAAAAGGTAGGGTTGTACCCTACGGCCCTCCTCTCTACCGCCTCTGCAATGTATGGGAAACTTTTTTGATTGGTTAGCACATTCAAAACATCAAGCTCATTATTATTTTTTAGTACTGCACACACCCCACCTTGACCTCCATTTTGGTCTACATGCTTTTACTACTATGATAGATATGCATATGTGAGTGTGTGTTGGTCAAATTGGGGCTCAAGACCTTTGCAGGATTCAACAAAGTGAAACTACTTAGGGTGGTTTTGTTCTTTCCAATGGTAGTTTGTAAGTTGGGCATGTGTTTTCTAATATGCTTGAGAAATATCTTCCATAAGTCATACCATGAGAGCACTGAGTTCTCCCTAAATGCACACAATTGGGATCATGTGAGGACTGCATCGCAATCATGTGTCAGATCACATGATTGGAATTCAGTGGATGGCATGTCTAGCAAAGCACATAACCCATGCAGGCTTCACATGTCATGCCTGATTATTTCCCTCCAAATTTTGTGCCCCTATTAATGTTGACTGCACTTACAAACACCTATAGACAACCCGTCTTGGAGGGGGAACCCTTGATAGCAGGTTCCACTTTGTTCAAATCCGCGATTATGGAGACTTCTTGCTATCTTCGGGGGTATTATTTTGTGAACCCTTGTACCAATGGATTTATTGGTGGCCCTCTCTGTGTTGCATAGGAAGCCGCTCTCTCCTGTAATTTCTTATTATTGCAGGCCCTTTGAAAATCTTTAAATGGTATTTTGTGTTTTGTCTAATTAAAGAGTGGAGATTCCTTGTTTGGCATAATTTTTTTGGTGGTTGGAAGTTGAGTTGTTGTGATTTTTGGGTGATGGGGATTTTGGAGATCATGCCTTCTTTTTGGCTCCCATGTTACCTACACCCAATTATGATTGCAACACATTTGGGTAAGTAAGACACATTTTTCGAAGAAGCTTTGGGTTCTATATCATAGTTCACGTCTAGTCACCAACAATTTTCATTTTTTTACCACTGATCAATGGTTATTGACATCCATAGGTAGTTTTAGTGGAAGTTTGTGAGTTTTTGAATGGTGGTCTAAGTTTTTCTTTAGAGCCCCTGCCTCAAACCCTTCAAACTACTAACATTTTTGTTTTGCCATGGTAGTGTGGCACATCTTGTGCACAATGGGTTCTACATTAGATGTGGGTTTATCAACCACTTATTTCTGCATTTATTTTTGGCAGTTTGAGACCTATTGCTCAATCCACACAGATAGCTATGGAGGTTTCTTTAAAAAAATTGTCCACATGCTTTATGGCCACCATAATTTGTTCCAAGACTGACTTATCTCTCTACTGTCATTCTTTGATAGATTGGCATTTTTCTTTCTAACAATTATTTTTGGCGAACTTGTCATTTTTTGCATTTTTTTGCCTCGATGGCCATTTGACTATCAAATTTGGGCTTGCCATTTGCTAACGTTAGCACCATGTCAGCATCTCATCAACACTTCTGTCACCTCCTTCAGGCTCTATTTGGACCTACCTTCATGTTTTTGCTCATATCTCAGGTATACAAACTCCATTTTTGCCATGGGGGATTGATGTTTTGCCTATGTTTTCTATCTTCCTTTGTCTAGTGAGTTTTCCTTCTATGAAATTAGCCTCATGATGTCTCTAAGATTGATCACCTTAGTGTACACATATGTACTCTTTTGTGTATCTTGATCATAGTTCCTTGACATGCAGTTCTTTTGGTGCACTTTTTCAATTGCTTGTCACCTCACCCTTGTTTGTATTAGGGGGGTTCTTCTGTTGTTTGCATGCATGTGATTCTTGGGAGCTATAGGCTTCATCTTTCATCAACTTCAACATGGTATTAGAGCTCTCATTTCTAGCAATTTGGATTTTTCTCCGCAAGGGTCATTTTCAGGATAGAGGAACGATTTTGTTGCTTTAGGTGATTTTTCATGACTTTTACTATCTATTGTATTAGTCTTATGTCTCTTTTGGCCTATTTAGACATAATTTGTATGCATTCTTGCAAATGTACTAAGATAAAGTGTCATATTGCATCTGTATTTTTGTTTCAATAGTTTGCCTTGTTTTGCCTTTTGATTTAAGTAGTATCATTTGAGGACACTCATGTAGATTATTGTATTCTTGGGATTCATCGTATCTTGTGCCTTATTGTACATGCACTACTGATGATTAAAGTGCCATGGGAGGTTGACATTTTGCCTTTATTTTCCATCTTCCTTTGTTCGGTGAGCTTCCCTTCTGTGACATTAACCTGATGGTATGTGTGAGATTGATCACCTTAGTACACACATATGTACTCTTTTGTGAATCTTGATCATGGTTCCTTGACATGTAGTTCTTTTGGCTCACTTTCCCATTTTCTTGTCACCTCACTCTTGTCTGCATTGAGGGGGGTGGGGGGGTTCTTCTATTGTTTCTCATTCTTCCTTGGTTCAATTGATTAGCTCTTCAAGATTTGGTGTTTCATGCCATCTGTATCTTTGAGTTCAGTTGTTTGCCTTTGTGTGCCTTCTGATTCAATGCAGATTATAGTCTTCTCTACCTAGACAGGTTCTATTCGAGTGGAGGTTCTTCAAATCAACAGTTACTTTTGACAAAGCTTTGCAATTTTTAGATGCTTTAGTGGTGTTCTTCATGATCATATTTTGTTCTTATTTTCTAGGCAATTCCCTAGTTTGGAGACTTTTTTAGTCCTTCACTAGTTTCTTTCAACATGTTTTCCATCTCTTTTTGGAGTAGGGTTTTTCTCATGTGGTTTTCTCTATTTCTTTTCTTTTTAGAGATTTGGTTGTGCTTGGGTACCTCATCAAGCCTTCTTGTTGAGACCCAATTCTACTTTCAGTAGTAGTTTCTAGGTGTTTAGCTACTCCTTAAGTTTATCTTAAGGGTGGGGGGGGGGGGGGGGGGGGGGGGACGGAGGGGTGGGGTTGCTAGAGTAATTAGATACTTTCTGAATAACTCTAGTCTACTTAAGCTAAACTTTAGGCATCTAAAAATTAATTCTTTTATTAATTATAATGATGCAACCTAGGTTAGACCTTTTTTGGGTTTCGATCTCCTTTAAGGATGATCTCTCTTTGTAATTATTAACCAATTAGCTTTTGATAATAGAAATCTCTTTTCTTCTCATCAAGAATGTCTCATCTACAAATCTTGAATTTCGGCCTCCATAGCTTTTCCTTCTATCTTTTTGTGACATGTGTTTGCATGGAGGTGATTCTTCGGAGCTGCGGGGTTGAAAATTTCATCAACTTAAACATAGTGTTTGCCACAATTAATGTCAGAATGTATTATTTGGTTGATGGAAGAAAATATGAGATTTATGATGAATCTGAAACACATGGGAAAAAAGATAAAGAACACAATATACAAACTTACTTGTTACAAGAACACAAAGATGCACAAGCAAATATTTTAACACAGGCCTAGCTCTACTACAACAGAGATCCAATTTCTTTTATTCCACACACTTAGTAAAATTACATTGTAATCATTTATAAAGAATATGCTAAGAGTTCTCCAACCCTACAAACTCCCTCAACATAAATATTCACTCTAACATAAGCAAAACTAATACAAACTTATCAGTTCCTCTTGCATGAGTTAATACAAATCAAAGAATAATTTTTAATTGAAGTCTTAACTAGAAAAGATAGTGGATCTTGATTTTCCATTATATGGATGATATAATCAATTTAAATTGTGGTGATGAATTGGAAGATTAACATGTGCAATAGAACTTGAGTTGAACATAAATTATCTGAACACTCCACCTCGATATTGAGACTCACAATTTAATTGAACATGAATCAAGCACATCCATGCACCTCATAATGCAACTCAAACTTAAACCATGCAACTTCTCATCACTAGAGTCATATAAACTCACATAATACTTCTAATAGAAGTCAACTATCTCTTTATTAATTTCTCATAATTCTTCCAATAGAAGTCAACTATCTCTTCATTAATTTCCCATTGCATACAAATTCAATGCCAAACTGGCTCCGACTTCTTCATTTGTCTCAATCTTCTACAAACACATGTCCATGATCATTCCTTATAGCTCTGATACCAATTGAAGAATCTGAAATACACGAGAAGAAACATAAAGAGCACAATATACAAACTTACTTGTTACAAGAACATAAAGATACACAAGCAAAGATTTTAACATATGCCTTGTTTTGCTACAAGAGGATCCAATTTCTTTTATTCCACAGACTTTTAAAATTACATTACAAATAACAGTTGCACACTTTTGTTCTTGCAACAATAAACCAATAGGTGCTTGATAATTTATCGGTTGGGTTATTCAACATCTACAACTATGAGTCCTTGGTAATGAATCATAATTTAGATATTTATCAGGATCTATGGGTTAGGCTGATTCAAATTTGCTGTCTCTCTATCTCTTTTCTCAAATAGTTTATTACCTCTATTTTTTCTTTTTTTCATATACTATGTGCTCTTTGTTTCCCCCCCCCCCCCCCCTGCCTTGTTTAGTATAGGTTTTATTTTAGGTTTATAACGATTTATGGTCCATATTAGATGTAATTAGTAGTCAACTTATTTATTGTTTTGGCCTTATTAGGCATATTTATTATTGGATTTTGAATGAAAGAGCAGATTGGAATTTGGAAAGTATTCTTTAGGCTACTAAAAATTTTATGTCTTGAAGAAAGAATTCCTTGACAGGTATCTTATTTCGGATTATTTACATTTAGTTGAAAGGAGTTATACTAAGTCAAATTTCCATGGGAATGCCCATATGTAACTTATGTAATTTGTTAACTTATTTAACTTTAAATACCAGGGTATGCCTCGAGGGTAATGTAATAAGATAGGACATGAGTCCCGAGCAAGACTAGAGGTTTTCTTCTCCGTTCTTTCCTACCAGTGCCCATTTGAACGAAGAAATTCTATGTATGTTTTTCTTTAATATATGATCCAAGGCCTTGGCCGTTTATCGATAAAAAAAATAGGTGCTTGATAATAAAATTAATTTCTAAAATATGATCTTATGTGAACAAATTAGATATCTTTAAATTTAAATAACATGATATTTACTAAAATCTTGTACATAGATTAATAAATATTATATATTTAAATTCAATTTATCAAATATGAAAAAAAAATCATTTTAAAAAATCACATCAAAAAATCTATTGTGAAAAATTAATAAGAGAAATACAAAAAAAGATATCTCAACACTCCCCCTTGATATCGTGACTCACAATTTAATCTAACTCAACTCAAGCACATCCATGCACCTCGTAATGCAACTCAAACTTAAACCATGCAACTTCTCATCACTGGAGTCATATAAACTCACATAATACTTCCAGTAGAAGTCAACTATCTCTTTATTAATTTCTCATGTAATACTTCACATAGTACTTCCAATAGAAGTCAGCTATCTCTTTATTAATTTCCCATTGCATACAAATTCAACACTAAATTGGCTCTAATTCTTCATTTGTCTCAATCTTCTGCAAACACATGTCCATGATCATTCCTTACAGCTCTGATACCAATTGATGAATCTAAAACATAGGAGAAGAAATATAAAGAGCACAATATACAAACTTGTTACAAGAACACAAAGATACACAAACAAAGATTTTAACAATATGCCTAGTTCTGCTACAAGAGGATCCAATTTCTTTTATTCCACACACTTATTTAAATTACATTACAAATAACAGTTTAACATTTTTGTGCTTGCAACAATAAGCTGATAGGTGCTCGATAATAAAAATAATTTTACAAATATGATCTTATGTGAACAAATTAGATTATTAATAATTTTAAATTTAAATAACATAAAATTTACTAAAATATTTTACATAGATTAATAAATATTATATATTTAAATTCAATTTATCAAATATGAAAAAAATTATTTAAAAAAATCTCATCAAAAAATCTATTATGAAAAATTAATAAGAGAAATATAAAAAAAGAAAAAGAAAATATAACAAGGCCTGTAACAAATATTTATTGACTAAATAAATTATAGAAACTAAAAAATAATATTCATAAGAGACTTCATGTGGTCTAATAGAAAAGGTAACAAGAAGATGCATGCAATATGCTAGGAATGGTGTACTAGAAGTAAGGAACTTGGTAGAATGGGATCGAAGGATCTTAGGATTCAAAGGATTTCCCTTGCAATCAAGTGGATAGCTAAAGTTGTTCAGGGGGGTGAGCTTGCAAAAATTCTAATTAGAAATAATCTTGGTAGAGCCCGTCCTTGTAGAGCCAAATTTTGGACTGGTTTAAACATATTTGATCTCCTCGTCCCAAACTTCAATATAACTTTGGGGGGGTTCCAATGCCTTTAAATCCATCAAAAAGAGTTGGAAGTATGTCAAACACTTGCTTGATGATGCCATTCAAGCTATGAGTATAACAACCTTATATGTGGCTAGAAATCAATCTAGTTCAAGGTTGTTTAGAAAAAGAGTGGCTAGAGAGAGTCATTTGGAGTTTATGGGATATTGTTACTGGTAGCCTCCTTATTCTGTGGTTTGATGTCAAAGAAAAATTAAGTATCCCATATTCCTAATGGAGCACCTACTACATCATGAGGAGTGCTTATGATATAATATTGCTTTGATTAAAGGATGATGTCCAAAAGATGCATGTTCTTACAAGCTTACTAGGCCCGATTCTACCCCCCTTCATTTGGTCAAGTCAAAATACATTTATTTCCTTTTCACTCATAACCTTGACATCCTCAAGGACCTCAATAATAAGTGGAACCTCCATTACAAGTCTTCAATTTGAAACAAAGATTTGAACAAATTATGGAAATATCCCATTGAGCCCAAGCTAATCTATTTGTTATGTAGATTGTTCTTGTAGAAGATTCCTTTTAGGAAGTCGAGAGGGGAAAGTAAAATCTGCTCTATTTGCAAAAAGCATGAATCTATTCACTATGTATTTTTTACTATATCTTTGCTAGCTATGGAATATGTTTGCATTAGTCCTCAAAAAATATTTTCCCTTTGCTAATATTATAATTGTTTCCTTTATCAATATAATTTTTTGTAACATCCTTTAAAAAAATAGCATTCTATTTGGACTTGCGAGCCCACTTCATTCCTTCCTAGATAGCAATGATGTTGTCAAGAATATATCTGGACTTAATAAAACCAATTTGCTCAGGGCACACAATTAAAGGCAATAGGTGCTAGATTTTGAGAGAAATTGCCTTGGCAATAATCTTATAAGACACATTCATAAGGGTAATGGGCCTCTAATTGTAGATGTCCTTTGGATCATTGGCTTTAGGTATGAATTTGATATTTCCTTTATTTATAATGGCTCCTAAGCTTTTAGTATGATAGGCTTTGAGATAAACTTTGTGCAAATTAGGACCTATATGCTCCTAGAGGTGTTTGTAAAATTCACAGGGAAACCCATCACACCTACGGGATTTATCATCAACCATGGAGAAGAGTACCTCCTTAAGGTCTCAGAGGGAAAGAAGTTGCTCACAAAAAGCATGTTGCTCAACTACTAGGCGTTTTGGAGTAACAAAGATACACTTTCTGAGAGCTTCTTCTTGAGCAACCAAATTTCCCTGTGAAGCAAAAACATTCTCATAGTGATGAACAAATGCTTGTAGGATGTCAGGAAGCCTGTAAAGAATAGAAATTCCTTGTTTGATTTTTTAATCCCAACATTGGTATGACAGGATCGAAGAGCCTAGAAGAACTCCTTCAAAGCTTTATCGCCAACCTCCAACTAGTGGAGATGAGCTTTGATTTGGGCTCCTCGAGTGACATAGTTAACAACAACTTGTTTTTCATGGTGAAGCTTGGCAAGCTAAATTTTCAAATCCACATCAAATGGATTAAGGGTTAGAGCCTTAGAGGCTTTTTTGAGGGCAAAAGTGTTGGCTTCATAAGATTGCTTTCTGAAAATTGCCAATTGACGCCCATAGATGTGTAGAAAATGAGAAATTTTGGTAATGGTATCATTCCACTATTGAACCCATCCATTCTAAGAATGTGGATGTGGCTCTAGATTCTAGACACATAGGATATGTGTGATGGTGGAAGCATGCATCAACACATATGTGTTGAGGAAGAACTGTGACTTGACAGCTTTCAAGACAATTGTTTTCCATGAAATAAAAAAATAAATGAGATAGTGGTTAGATAACGTCACATCTAGCAAGGGAATAATAGGTAAATCATGATCCTCAGATTCAACCATTGGATACACAATTTGAAGACTTTTTGAATATTCCTTGTATAGAAAAGGTTAGTGCAATCCATTTTAAATATTTTTTGTTGATATATAGATACAAATTTGATTATAATTTGACATGTTGCTTAATATATAGTGTATTCATTGAAAATTTGTATGTTTGAATGAAATGCTATTTCAAAATGGTTAGAAATTTGACAAGTTGTTTGATATATATATTGTGTATTCATTCAAATAATTATAATTTTTACATGTATTTGAATAATTTGTAATTTACACAATTTAAGTAATTTGAATTTTTGAATAAATTGACATGTAGAAATCATCATCATGCTAAGGAAGAAACCAAAAACTCAAACAAATGAAGATAGAGAGAGAGATTTGGCAATTAAAAGAGATAAAATGAAATTACTATGTGAACAAAGAATATTGCAAAGCAATAACAAAGAATTGACTTTCGAAAAGGATCAAGAACCACTGGTACAAAGAAACATAGAGGAAGAATTGGAAAGACAAAAAGAATAAATGAGACTGTTACACTCAAGAAGACAATTGAATTGTGAAGCTACACCATCTTCTAATGTTGGAGTCATATAGTCCGCTACACCATCTTCCAATGTTGAAGTCATATCATCCTCTCATGTTGAAGAGACATTGATTTGTAGATCTGACAATATACACACTCCATCGTGTCATGTTGAAGGCACAACATCAACACATCAAGTAGGTGATATTCCATCTTTTGCATCTTATTGCCAAGGTACATCATCTTTGGTTCAAGGTATGCAATACACTCAACCTTATGTTGGTGTTAAAAATGTTGAGAGAATTGAAGAGATTATAACACCTTTTAGAATTCATTTTAGAAGACCAAAATATTTGATTGATATTGATACTAACATTCTAAAATTGACAAGATTAGCAAGCGTACTTGTCAAAGAAAAGTTAATCGTGTGTGGAGATTATTTTTTGAAGCATTAAATATTACAGGTCAATGCCAATTAATTGTTGAAATAATGAAAAATTTGAAATTTAGGCCTATCATGAAGATTCTTGAGCTATGAATGATGGACGATTCAAATGAAAAAAGTATCGTAAAGAATCTAATGATTTCTTATGACAAAGTGGGTTCTAAATCATGCACCGAAGATAGTAATGTCACAAGATGAGTAGTTACATCGACAATAGTAAGTAGCCAAATGAAGAAAGCTTGATTCATGAGAAAGATAAGAAAAACATTAAAAATTGGTAGAGGTACTCTAAGGAGAGCCATGCTAAGGCATGAGAGATTGGGAGATCCAACAGAAAATAAGTTATGGACATTTAGCGATAGACTACTGCGAAAGGATAAAGAAATTAATGAAGCTTTGAAATCATTGATCGAAGATTTTTGGAAAAATAACACACGTGTTTTTCCTAATCAAAGAGATGTTGTAAGAAGGAGGATTGGTAGCCAAAATCGTGACCCACATGCGAAACATTTTTTGCACTCAACTCAAACACAATGTTTTGCAAAATTTATTGGTATGTATCCTCAAATTTGAATAAGTCAACTATTTTTTGAGATGGGTAAACCTTTTTATGTGAAGATAAATCACACATGCACAACTTCTTGTTGTAGGATACATATTGAATTTTCTAACCATTTTGATGTTTTAAGGCATATATGCGTATTTTTGCATTCTTAGTTTGTTTTGCAAGATTGTGACATGAATGAGCCACCAAGATTTGCAAGGCAATTCATATCCAACATTTTATGTGAAATAGGGGACGACCAACAATTTTACAAGACATCATGCTTGGATGGTACATGCTTATTTTGTGGTTCTTTGCAACTTTTATCAACTTTTCAACATATGGATAGTACACATGCAATTGGAAATGAAATAGTAGATTATGAAAAATTTAAGACAGTGACATATGCTCTAAAATATGGGAAACATGGTAAAAAATGTGATTTAGTCATTGAAAAGATTCCAGTGTGTGAGTTCATGAAGATTTTTCGTGAAAAGATTATTTACGAGTATGCAAAGCATACCCATAGAGCTCAATGGCTGGATTTGCAATTCAAGTTATGCAAGGATACGTTTCCATTGGATACCATTGTTTCGGTTTTAGATTTTGCAGAGAACTACACACTACAACCAAAAAATGAGGTGCAAGCAAAGTATTATACTTCTCAATAGGTTTCCATATTTGTTCACATAACATTCATGCATTCACCTACAAGTATAGAGGATGACAGGAGGATTTTGAGAGAGTACCATTTTTACATCAGCGATGATCGATCACATTCTACAAAGTTCGTACATAGTTGTTTTCAACTATTTATGGAGATTTGGCTAATAGGGGCATAACATATCGTCAGCACATTATTCGGTTAGACAATTGTGCATCTCAATTCAAGAATGCACATATGTTCTATTGGTTGGGCAGGATGCACAGGTTGCATAGAATTTAATATATGTGGAATTTCACAGAGGTTGGTCATGGTAAGGGAGAGCACGATGGTGCAGGCGCATGCATCAAAAGAGCATTGGCTTGTGAAGAACTAAAGTACAAAGATGGAGCAATATTGATAGATGCAAAATCCATTATCCAATGGTGTAACAATACAATGGGTCTAGATTTTTTTGGTTGATAGATAATACTAACATTGCACCATATCAGGATTGTTGCACATTAGCAGGATCTAGTGAGTTACACTCTTTTAGAAACTCTGATGCAGATTCATGGAGTATCCACACACAAAAAATGACATGCTATTGTCCATCATGTGTAGAGAAAAATTGGGATGACTGTGAGTCAACTAAATGGGTGGACAAATGGGATATACAGGTTTTGGACCCAATTGACACCTATCGTCGCCCACAAGCACTTAAAATGGTAGAGATGGATTTGTCTATTAACTTTGACCACTTGTCAGATCTAGTGCAACCTGGTAATATATATATTTATATATCTTTGTAATTTCAATATGTAACTTTATAACTTTTACCTAAGTATTTTTTGAATTAATGACCGCATTTTGTACATTTGTCACTGTAGGCCATGTTTTTGCTGTTATTGCACCCGAAGACAATGAAGAAGGGACATATTATTATTTGTGTCATTGTGTCGAAGGCAAACAAAAATTTGATCACTTGGTTATAGATGGTGAAGGTTTAGAGTACTATGTCGGTGCGGTGGTTGTAATCGGCACATGGCTTAGACGATATTCTACGAAGAACCCTAACTTGTGGTTATTCAAGGATTGGCAAATAGAGAGGAAGATCCTTCATTATTCAAACCTTGTTGTCACATCAAATGTCCACTTGATAAAATATGGTGGAAAACCACATAATAAGATTCTTCGAAAAGTTTGCGAGTTAGACCACGAGGCAATACTTGAGACATTAAAATGTTGAGCAGATCTAGTTGGCTCATTAGATTGAATAGGGAGAGAGGGAGAGAGAAAAAGTGATCAATTGGATCCAAATACAATGTTGCAACCTTTTCCCTAAGACTGTCCACATGACTAAGGTGGACCGTATTGTTATGATGTGTAAGTGATGAGATTTAGTTTAAATCATAGATTTTATGTTTTGATTTGTTTAGAATCTAGATACATTATTTGAATTTATATTAGTTTCTTTGATAGGACCCATTTTTAGATTAATCGTTTGAATAGGTGAAAGTTTAGAATTTGTTGTTTAGATCAAAATGTAATAAAAGAACATGAAAAGTGTTAGAATGTGAATGCTTTGTGATGTAAAGTCATAATTGTGTGCATGTAACCAGAAACTTCAAACTAGCGAAAGCAAGGATAAAATGGGAGAAGTTTTTAATACTCATCAAGCAAGGGTTATCATACAACTTAGAAAGCAAGGATTTGTACAAATGGATAATTCTTAATCACAAGCCAAATTCAATTTTTTTCATTCTCTAAGTTTACTGGATTAATATTATCTTAGATTTTTTACTGTGTTAATTCTTTATTTGCAGGTCACCAAAGAAGAGGGCTAATAAAATCGAAGCACCAATGATAAAGGGTGAGGCACCAAAATCATCTGCAAAATGGTATTATCAATTCATATCCTCAATATTTTTTAGTTGTTTTTGTTCAAGTACCATTGTGTGTTAATCATCTTATGCTTGGAATTGCATAGGATCACAATCATCAAAAAATGAAAAGGAAAATAGGTCTCGATCTGATGATAGGTTTGTAAAATTTTAAGATTTAATTTTGTGGATTTTCCCTCATGTTGTACATGATAGATTTGTTCAAGTGAAATATGATGAGGTTGTTTGTAAAACATAATGATTGAGTTGAAGTGATTTATGAAGTGAAGGGCTATTTAAATCATGCATATTTGATGGCCATTTCCCTCTATTTTGTAGTTATTTTTCACAAAACTATTTATAACATGGTGTTAGTTGTTCAAGTTCATGAATGATCACAATATCTATGACTATACAACAAGTGTGTGTGTTTGATGCAGAGCCCTCCTATATTCGCCTAGGAACCACAACTCAACTCTGGGATTCTCTTGTATTCTTGGAATCTACCCAAGGGATCCAAATCACCTAAGGTTCAAGAGGAGGTCTCTGACTGGGTAACATATTCCTACAACCATGTCTAAGAGGTTATAACCCAAATCTTCAATTTTGCTTCTAAACACTCACATTGTTCACCATACACCTAGTGTACCCTAGCGCCTCCAAGATACCAAAACTCGTCCTTGGATTCATACCATGACCCCAACACCTTGGATCATCTCAAAACATCCCATATAATATGTTCCAACTCCTTGCACACTCTCAGCAACCCATCTCTTACACTTTCTCAATTTTGGCTCTTCTAGGCTTGTTCCAACTAGCCCTAGCCAGTCACTAATTTGTTGTTTTCTCCAAAATTTCCCACAGAAATTCCTAAAATATTGGGTGATTAAAATAACCTTTTCATCACTCTAAAATATACTCCAAAACCTCTTACATTTGTTTTGTAAAATATCACTCAAAACTGGCTATTTCAGTCTACCAACTAGGCCTAGTTTGAGGCCATTTACAAAGCAACTCACAATCCCTTGAATCCTGGAACTCCCATGACCCAAAAAAGTCTTAAGAGACAACTCAAATGCAAGGATTATTCTATTTTTTTGGTCTCATGATCAACTTTACAATGGTTTTTACAAAAGCCTCCTTTCTAGCCCCTTTACCCTAGGACTTTCTAGAAATCTTACTTTGCAAAATCCCTAGAAGCCCAAAATGGTTCAAACACCTTCATTTTGGTTATATGAGATGACTTCCAACATAAAATGCAACTCTTTTTTCAAGAAAACAATAAATCCACCTTTGGAGCAGTCACATACCCCTTTTTATGCACTCTTTCTCAATCAACCCCATACCCTTGGGCATCAAAAAATCAACTCCAAGTTCTTCCATACACATGAATGATTAAAGAACATATTTTAAAATATTACTAACCCATTCCACAAGCCCCAGTAATCACATAAAGTAGAATGGGTCAGATTCACAAAATGACTCTCAAACCCCTCTTAAACTATCACCTACAACAGATTTTAGGACAGTCAATATGAAAAAATAAAAATGATTAATTAAACCTTCATACCAATGCTAAATTAAATTTAAAACATTTACCTATCACCTCCAAAAATAATCAGATGAAAAGGTTTTGTGAAAATAAAATTACAACAGTTACAAGTTTAGATTTTTGATCAAAATTTCAAGGAAAACTATGCATTCATTGCTCAAACTTCAAAACTCTTACATTACCAATCAATTTTGACCATACAAAATTTTCTCCCACACATGGTAATTATGTTTTAAAATCATTTATATTCTCAAAACGTAATGAAACCTCTCTAACCACCCTTCTAACCACCTTTGTGCATTAATCACATTATTTTGTTTTCAAATTGACACTTTAAGTTGTCAATTGACAAGTTTTTGATCTTCCTTGCTACATGACTATCCCATTACATTAATATGGTAATTTGAGACCTTATTAAACAAAAAAAACATTAAAAAAAACTCATATCAACCCTTTGAACCCCTTATATGACTCCATTAGGCCCATTTTGGCTTATATTTCCAATGTTGGCAATTTTACAAAATATTGCACTTTTAGTGCCTTTTACATCTTTTAGAGGCTTTGATAGCCTTATTACATTATTTAAGACCTTTATAGGTCTTTTTATATCCACCCCTAACCTAGGATCAATCCAAATCCATTCCTAGTGACCCTTAGGTACCTTGTAGGCCCAATAATGCCATTAAGGCTTACATTAAAGCTTTCATTACAATATGATCAATCTATGATCAAAAAAAGATCACATGTCCATGATTAAACTCATTACAAGTTTTAATGACCTTAGAAGGCCATTTTTCTTCCAGTCCACCTAAGGATCCATCAATCTCCCAACTGCTCATCTTGCCTCCTGCTTGTGACCTTGGTGCTCCTGCACCAGTGTTGGCCAACAATTGGAAATTTTTTGTTATCAATTGAGCTACTAGATCTTGTCATTCTCGATTGGAAAATTAGTCTTATGGATCCAAAGGTGCGGAGTTCAGTGGGTTAAGCCTTTTGAATGATTATTTTCTGATAAAAGATTGAGTGGGTTGGGTCATTGTTTTAGTTACACTTAAGGAAGATATAAGGGCATTGTTTCAAAGCAAAAGGATAGTTAGTTGTTTCTACATCAAATCATTGGTCGACCACTGAACTCTGCATCACTTAAGGTGCCATCTCTACTTATAATTGAAAAAATTATATCATTCACTCTATACATAAATGGTGAAATAGTTCACTTTCACTCACCCTTATATCTTCATACTTCCCTTAAAGACCCTACAACTCAAATTGCTTAACATACCTGTCACCTTTACAAATAGCTTCTAGATTTTTCCATGCCTCATGCATTATCATTTATCCATAGATGTGAGAATACTCTATATCAGACAAGACACTAATCAAATATTAACTTTCTATCATGCATATGAAATTGGCTAGTTGTCTCTACTATCTCATACTCTTCCTAGGATCTCCCATAATTTCTTGAGTATCCCTACACCTTTTTTTAACCTCATGGTTCCTATTTCCAACTACAGAGGATGGAATATCAACCTCTATATCTTCTTGATGCATTTCATGTTGCACTAGCTTTTCCATATTTTGTGAATCCTCACCATATGATCCTACTCTGTACTAGTAACTATACTTAAGATTTGATGCCTTTGACTCAGTTGATTTATCCTTGTAGCTTTTATCAACTACTCACTTTTATCATCCAGTAGAAAATATTTATACCTTCTAAATACCTTTTCCTCCATGAGCTTAACATCACATCTGAGTATAACTCTTCTAGTGTTTGTAAGAAAATTCCTATATTCCTTTGAGGTTTTACTATACCAAACAAAGTACCCCATATCTATAGTCAAATCTTACTTAGTACATGTGTATCACTTGGAATATGAAAATATATCAAACTTCCAAATATATTGAAGTGACTAACATCTAGCTTTTTGGTGTCATCTTCCCTAGCAGCTTGCATGGAGATTTTTTGTATGTGTATACTATTGTACTACATCTCTTCCCATAGGTAACAAGGAATGTCTTGGTCATGTAGCATATAACACTTTCTACCTTGTATGTAGAATGATTCTTTCTCTCAAAAAATCCATTCTACTATATATTATAAGGAATATTTCAATCTCTTTTGATTCCTTCCCTAGTATTCCCTTTGTACTAGATCAAGAACAACCTCAAATCTAGTGTCACTCATCAGAAAAGATGCTTTTGTAAAATTCCCCAAAAATATCCTTTACATGCACCATAATGATCTGTGCTTATCTCTAGAATACATGTCACTATCTCTTGAAGAAATTTAAGTTATCCATGACGAATAAGGCCCATACTCCTATTCCATATCTCTCTAAGAAAATGCTAATGGATCAACATTAATTCATACAACTAGAAACTTAGCAAAGGGACACACTATCTTTTCACCTCTTTAGACACCCTTTAACCACTTCTTAGAGATTCCAAAAGATCAAACTCTGACTCTGTTCTAGCACCAACTAACACCCACTTTGAGTTACAGACCTAATTGGCCATATTAGGTTGGGCTACAAAGGAAGTATGAGTACTACCAATCCGTACATACCAACCATACCAAAATTTCACTACTACCAATCCGTACAGGTCGTACAAAATTGAAACAATAGAGAAAAAGATAGAAATTCTAAGTTTTATTCAATGTTTGCTGCTCATTGGTCAAGTTGATCAGATATAAGTATGGATATCTAGTATGGTTGGATAGATTTTGAACCTTCTTTCTGTTGCACTTGGAATGAGGTTCTAATTCACTCTACAACTCAAGATATTCCCATTTTACTGACTGTTGTCCCGATTTTGTGCCATTACCTAGGGTTTCATCTATTTTCCCTCATATCTTGAGATTCCACCATGGGAAATTAATGACCCTTGGTGGAATCTAAGTTAGGACAATGTTTTTATGTTCCTTTCTATTTTAGGTCAAAAGAATGAGTTCGGAGAGAAAAACTTGATGCCCTAGGCATGCAAGATCCATGTGCATGCTAGAAATTTGTACCAACATCTTCCATAACTCACTACAGAAAAGGTTTCGAGGCTTGAAAATTAGTATGTGATCATCTTACATGATCCCCCTCATGTTCCAATTTTTGGTTTGAATTTTTTCTCAAGGGGTAGGGTACTTCCTTTGTTAATGGATGCCTAATTGCCTATGTTCCTAAGTGAGCCTTAAAAAACTTAGTTAGTGCATACTTCTCTTCAGATCCCAAGGCTTTAGAATGTTGTATAAAACCCAAAATGCTATCCAAATCCATGATTCTTTTCTTTGGGTTGTAAGGAGATGTTTACGATTTTCCATGTTCAATGCTACAAGCCTAGTCTTGAGTTTGTAAAGCAACTAGCCAGTGAAAGTTGCATAGTTTCTAATGTTGGATTCATGTTATTTTGGATCTAAATAGACCCTTTCCATGCTTGGAAGTCACCCCTGGTCATTATTTGTATTTGTGGAGTTTTGTGTCGAATATGCCTATGGGCCACTTTTTAGGCATAAAAAGGAGCAATATAGGTGATTTTTCAAGGCAAAATAGAATTTTATGTTTCTTAGAAGGTTATAAATTTCCTTAGGGTCATTAGGTTAAGTTTTAGGCATCTAGGAGTTAAGATGTCAAAAATTGCAAAAGTTGTCAAAGCAAAATTACAAAAATGCTGACAACTTTGCAGGAGTTTGGGAATTGGTAAAGGGATGAGCATTTGGAAATAAGTTATTTTACTATTTCCAAACCTTTTCTAAGTCATAGAATTGGAATCAAGTGAAAAATGTAAAAATTGCACTTTTTGTGCAAAGTTGCATTGTTGAAAGTTGTAAAAGTTGCTCAAATTTGCAACTTAGTGGAAAAAGGGTTGTGGAATCGAACTGTCTGCTCCATTAGCTTTAGGTGACTGGGTAAACCCTATCCCCAACCTCATCCTATCCCCTTCAGCACTTGAACATTCTCGGGCATGCCAAACCAGAACGTCCATAAGGGTCACTAAATGCCATAGGGCTGCAATCTTTGATGGGGCATATCTCGAAGGTCATGCAAGGTATGGATGCAATTTTAGTTCCTATAGGATCATGTTGTGGAGACCTACAATAATCTCTCTCACTTTTTGGAGATCACACTCCATTTTCATTTTACGATGCCATCTCAGGTGATGTTGAAACTTGCAGTGTTGGCCTGTACAAAGTTGCCAACTGCCAAATCTCTCTCACCTTTTGTCGTGGGATCGAACTGTCTACTTTGTTAGTTCTAGGTGGCTGGGTAAACCCTATCCCCAACCTCTTCCTATCCCCTTTAGTGCTCAAACATTCTCAGGCATGTTGAACTAGAACGTCCCTAAGGGTCACTAAATGCCATAGGGCTGCGATATTTGACGGGGTATATCTCGGAGCTCATGTGAGGTATGGATGTGATTCTAGTTCCTATAGGACTATGTTGTGGAGACCTACAATAACCTCTCTCACTTTTTGGAGATCACACTCCGTTTTCATTTTATGCTACCATCTTGGATGATGTTGAAACTTGCAGTGTTGGCCAGTACGAAGTTGCTAACTGCCAAATCTCTCTCACCTTTCATCGTGGGATCAAACTGTATGCTCCGTTAGCTCTAGGTGGCTGGGTAAAGCCTATCCCCAGCCTTGTCCTATCCCCTTTAGCGCTCGAATGTTCTCGAGCATGCCAAACTGGAATGTCCCTAAGGGTCACTAAATGCCATAGGGCTGTATTATTTGACGGGGCATATCTCAAAGCTCGTGCGAGGTATGGATGTGATTCTAGTTCCTACAGGACTATGTTGCAGAGACCTACAATAATCTCTCTCACTTTTGGAGATCATACTCTATTTTTATTTTATGACGCCATCTCGGGTGATGCTGAAACTTGTAGTGTTGGCTAGTACAAAGTTGCCAACTACCAAATCTCTCTCACCTTTCGTTGTGGGATCAAACTGTATGCTCTATTAGCTTTGGGTGGCTGGGTAAATGTTGCCAAATCAATTTGGCTGGGTAAATGTGCCAAATCTCTCTCACCTTTCATATGTCTTTCTTGATGTGTTCCTAGATTCTAAATATTAATTTGAACTCAATTGACGTGGCTATAATGATATGTAGGCAGTACTTTACAAAGTGTTTAATGGTTATCTAATTTCAACTTATTATATGATATAGCTGACCTATATGCATATAAAGGTCCTATTACTGGTATCGACATTGTAGGTAATGAAGATCTACCATAAGATAAGGAGCTACAAGACCTCCCTCAACCACCAGTACAAGAAATTGAGTGCATTCTAGACAAGAGGATAGCCAAACAAACCAAGAGGTCTACTTACTATGAATACCTAGTAAAATGGAAACACCATTTATTGGAGGATGCTACTTGGTTGACACTTAAAAACATTAAGAAGACTGCTTTCAATTTAGAAGAACTCCTAACTAAAGGGACTTAAGTTATTTGGTCTTAGGGGAGTATGGTTCTAGTTTTGCGATCGTATCTGTGGTGATTCTTAAGAACTAAGTTGATTTTTTGAAGATCTTTTGTGTTATTGTGATATTTTAAATTGGTTTGAGATAGTTTAGTTTTGATTTGAAGTGTTTAAGGCAAGTTTTCTAGAAACAATCTAGGAAAAGGCTTGTTAAGAGCTCATTCCACAAATGAAGCCCTAACTTGTATTTGAACCAGTGGAATTCTCTAAGATTCTAGAAAATTCAAGTAAGGAGTGTATAATTATACATTCTTGGAGCTCAGGAAGTGTCTCGATGGAAAAACCATGTGTGCATTAGTCCCTAAGTTGAATAGCTTAGTGTATTCAGGTAGGATTGAGACCAAAAATATTTAAAAATGTTGAATTGAACTGATGGGTGTAGTTTAGTGGTGGATTTGAGTTATTTTTGGTTAGTATAGGAGGTATGAGGCCATGCACCAATTCATGCACCAATTATCTAGTAATTACTTTGAAAACCAAACCTAGTGTGACCTTATTAGGTTTATGTACTTTACATGGGTTAGGTGCCACAGGAATGGAATTGGGAATCTAGGCTTTGGAGTTTTCAATAAATTCCAAAAGGGTGCCTAAATCTATCCATAAAATAGTTAGATTTCAACCTAAGAGGAATTTAAGTCCAAAAAATTAGAGTAGAAGACCTACAAGGAATTCTATGATAGTCAACATTTTGTACTATACGCGAATTAGAGGGTTAAACCAAGAGTTGATTCTTGATGAGTTCAACATAAGGAAGGTGTCCCAATAGAAACTTGGGGTTGGTGAAGCCATTGGTGAAGAGTTACAGTTATTGGCTTGGAATAGGGTTAGTGTCCCTAAAACAAAAAGGTGGAAGATCTTGATTGGAGAAGTACTCACCTTGGAGGAGTTCACAAATGACCCCATCACTTTGGATAGACCACAAAAATGATATCCTAAAGGAGTAAGATATTAGGAAGACCACAATTTTAGTTTGGTAGATTAGGAAGAAGAAAGTGCTTAAACCTCACTTCTTGCTCAACATCTCTGCATTAGTGAGGGGGAGATAAAGAGGATAGATGGCTACATAGATATGGGAAAAAATAGATATGTAAAAAATAAGAATATAAAGAAGGGGGGAATAAGAGAGAGTGAGATACAAGGGTAGAGAGATATGAATTTTATATATATAGAGAGATAGAGATAGAGAAGTAGGGAAATATAATTATAAAGGGAGAAGGAGAGAGGGAGAGAAGGAAAGATGCATAGAGATAGAGGGAAACAAAAGAAGGTGTAGGTAGACATGAATATTAAAGGAAATAAAAAGATAGTGATAAATGAATAGAGATATAAGAAGAGGATGAATGTGATATAAAATAGAGAGAGTTAGGGAGACGCAGAGAGACATCTAGATGGTGATATAGATTCATAGAGATCATCATATTAATACTTAGTTTTCTCTAATTCAAAAAATATTGAAGATATCATGGTAGAACTCTCTTATTGATTTTGTATCGACTTCATACTTAATTTGTCTTCTTTAGGTCATTCTTTTTAGGTTTAAGTGTATGTGCATACATTAATGATTATTAGCAATTGTAAAACTTGATCTTGTTCTTATGTAACAATATTTCTATGCTTAGATGAATACACTATTTATTTGATCATATATCTATAAAATTGGTTTATACAATGAATGCCAACCGTCTACAATCCAAGGTTTTAATTCAGCTAACAAATGGAGAGCTTCTCAAGCTACTGATTTCCTTCATGGAGTTCCTAATAAATCTCAAGGTTCTCATTTAGATGACCAATTTCCAAGAGGTCGATAGATGGACCCATTCATTTTCCACTTTTGGTGTTGGGAGGTCTTGGAACATCAAAACCCACTTTGTTACCTTGTGGGGAGAAGGTCATTATTGATCCAATAAGGGGAAGTCAGATTCTTGTCTCCCTTGGGTGAGTGGATTTTGTAACCTATTGGAAAGTTGTATTCATTTGGAAGTGAGTCATAACCCTTGTTTAGTCCTTGTGGAGTTAGAAGAATTTGGGTAGAAGATTGTTTTGTTTGGTGCTTCCTTGTGCATACTCTGCATCGTCCCCCATCTTGAGTCCTTTCTATGACATGCAAGGGAAATCTTACATAGTCCAATTCTAACTTTTTTAAATATTTAAATTGTTGATTAACACTCTTCTCTGATAGCAATTTTAGAGTTGACTCAATGCATGTTTGTGCAATAATTTGTTATATGTTGGTAATAAAATATATTAATTTGATAATATTTAAGATTAACCTGAATAATTAAATTTACAAATTTTTTATATAGAAAGAATTATTTATAACCATTGCCTTGTACTAAAATGAATCTAATCTACACATTAATCTAGGACACCTGCATGGTTGATTATTGTTTGTATGAATACAAAGTTGGTATAGTTGAAGAATTTGACCTTGGATAACACAAGATAACACAACTCTTGCGATCTAGTGATCCCTCCCAAGGTATTTTCCATACCACTAATCCTAACAGAAAACTTAAGACATAAAATATATGGGTGAAATAGAGGGTAGGAGCATAGTTATAATATCACTTTGTGCATTGGGTTAATACTATAAAGGGTAGGATTGGTGCAATGTTGATTTGTAGGTAATACCATTATAGATCTTGCATTGTTACTATGCTTATTGGGGCCTATATTATATTATCAACTTTTTTATCTAATGCTTAGTGTATTTTGAATTTGATTGCTTCGATTTGGAATAAACTAGTAGCAGATATTATTTTTGTTAAGGGAAGTGTTAGGTATATTACAGTAATGGATTTCTTGCCAAGGCATTTGATCCTTTTGTGACTACCTCGAAAACAAGTGAAGCTATCAAGTAGTGCCTCTTAAACTTTGTGAGATCGATCTTGACTAATAAAGTTTATTGCCAATCAATATTGTATCAAAAATTCAAACTAATTAGGTATTGAATTAAACTTGATAAACAAATGATAGAGAAGGAAAACTTTAAACATGAACAAGATCATAAATCATATGACGATGAAATATTATAAATGATTAACTTATACTTAGACAGTGATAAAGTTTATTATTAATCAATATTCTATTAAATTTTTGAACAGATTAGGTATTAAATTTAATGTCATACATGAACATATCTAATTTAATGTCATACATGCACAAATCTAATTTAATATCATACACGAACACATCTAATTTAATGTTATACATGAACAAACATATAATATAAAATGATAACCAATAATGTCACATGTACATTAACAAACACATTATATATTATGATAACCAATAATGTCATATACAAACATATCATATATTAACCAATAATGTCATACATCAAATAAATGTCATACATCAAATATAAAATGTCATACATACATCAAATGTGTATCAAATATGTCCACTGATGCCTATATATATACATGTCTATCAACTATATCTTTTCCTTCCCACAAGGGGAAGGAGACAAATCTCTCGAGGTCTTCTATCATCATGTGGAGGGAGACGGTGGAGATGATGGGGTCCTCTTGACACGCTGGCTCGTCCTCTTGTTGAGGCTCTTCTCTAACTTGAGCTGATACAAACAAAGTAGATATGAATCAATATTTATTATATGTTGAAATCAAATATATGTACACACAAAATTAATTATTTTCTTACCACCATCAAATAGTCGCTCTATAAGTCCACCTCGAAGGCTCGTGGATGATCAGGTGTGACGAGACCCTACAACAATTCAATCAATATAATCACTTATAAATAACATTAGAAATTTTGATACTAACTATTATAAATAACAACTAAAACCAAGAAAATTCTTTCATACCTCAGTCAATGGCTGTGAGCTAGCCATAGCTGCGACCACTCCACCATTGACAGACTGTCAGAGATGAGGAGTGTCTGACGTCATGAGCTACATCTCATACAATACAAGTTACATGTAACATGAAACATGAAACAAATGTACCTCTATGTAGCTCGTATGATGTCTATGCTCTGAGTCTGTAGTAAATGTTGACAATCTTGTAGAGAACTGATGCACATGCATAATTTTTTTGTCAATCCTTAATATGATTACTTAATAAATATATGTATTAATTTAAATGATTAAATTGATACATACCTCTAGACTCGTGGATGGGACAAAAAATGGGGCCGGAGGATTATTGCTAGGCTCGCCAACACTCTGATCCTAAATTTTGAACAATGTCAATAGATGCTAATTAATTAATCATTCACTATACATATGAAATGTGATCAAATTAGTAAATTATAATTGTAATTTACCTATGTGTCAATGCCAAATGTGTCATTTAGGAACTGATCAGTGATGAGCTCATCATCCTCACCATCTCCAACATGAGTGCCAAATGTGCATAAGGATCCGCATGAAGTGCACATGTGACTGCGATGTGTAGAAGGCTCTCCCTGAACTAATGGACTCATGGAATGGATGAGGGTTTGCGTCTAAGCATTAATGGTCCCTAGAGTGCTAGCCTCTACATGTTCCTTCACAACTGAAGGAATAGTCACATGCTCATGTTGTGGCTTGACCACAGGTGCCTTGACTACATTAGGGTCACGACGTGCTCCTAGCCTCTCAAATGATGACCCCCCACCTCTACCCTGGGAGTCTAATATATCAAAATAATTGGGGATCTCCCCAAGGAAAAAATCACAATATAATTTCTTCAAAAAATACATGGGGACATCGTGATTGTTGCAAGGAGGGGCATCAAAAAACATCCACCATTTATCCCAAAAATAATTCCTGATAGCATCATGTATGCACCAATGGATGGAGAACTGTTTTGTACCCTCTCTAACAGTATTTTACTCACTAGGTTTTCTAAATAATGCACATATTCTACCTTTTGGTATATCTTTTTTTTAACATCTTCATATGACAATTTATTCGCATAAAATATTTTTTGTTCATCCCTCTTAACCCGCCAAATATCTAACTGACCACTAATTAAGGCTATCTAGGTCTTAATGGATTCGAGGGATGATGCCAATTGAGCTCTCATTGGATTGGTTTGTCTAGATTCTTTCAACCAACCAATGAGTCCTTATAATTCAGTTTTGTCTCTTTCTATTTCATTTATTATATTTTCTTGTGTGCCAGGCAGAGGTCTTGCAATTGGTTTAGGTTGCAGAATTTGTTGTTCTTCTTGGGGAGGGTTTTGGTTTTGAGGTTCTTGTGGATTTGCCAGTTGATTATTGAAATTTTCTGATAAAAAATCAATTGAAATCTAAATAAATAAACAAATCTAAATAAAAATTGTAAAAGCCCTACAAAACAATATAAAAAACCTACAAAACAATATGCAAAACGTATCAAACAATGTAAAATGAAGTTCAAATCAGATACGGCATGGGCATGGGCATGCTTGTGATCTCAAATTTTTTTAGCGAGGAGGCATATTGGTAAGGCAGGTGGTGAAAAGTGTTGTTTTATGCAACTCGCATACGCGCTGCTGTTGGAATAAGCTAAAAAACTGAGATAAAATAAATGGGCTGTGGGTATGCTGGCCATTTATAAAATTTTACTTTTTTAAAAGTGCGCACACACTATGCGCTATTCAAAAATGGAAAAAAAAAAGGTTGTCACCTTTTTGGCACCACAACTCGGTGCATATATCCACATACATACATACATACATATGTATGTGCCCTTGTGATCACGACATTTCATTGTCGTGCCCTTGTGATATTTACATCTCGTTTTTGTGCCCTTGTGATCTTTGTATATGTATGTATGTATGCATATACATATATATACATATGAATGTGTGTGTGAGTGTGTGTATATATATATATATATATGTATGTATGTATGTATGTATGTATGTATGTATGTATGTATGTATGTATGTAAATAGAGAGATCTTGGCACAACAAATAAAACAATAAAACTCACTCAATAGGTAGCATGACCATAGATGTGATGGAAACGCCTATTGGTAAGTAGATTCCTCTTTTTCTCTCTCATTTTTCATGTGTTTATTTCACTTAAACTATTATTTCTTAGGGGGCATTTTATAATATTGGATTCATTTTATGTAGGAGGCGATGAGGACATTCCTAGGTTTACTTGTGTGATTAATTTCTCATTATCAATATAGATAGACTTCCCCTAAGAGTAGCAGGAGGTGATGAGGACATTCCAGGTACTTTAAAGATTTTAGATGTTGGTTGGGGGGTGGGAGAGGCAAATGAGCTTTCACCTTCCCGTAGTTGGCCTTGATTAGTAGAGAATATTAAACTATTCTCGAAACCAATTGAAGGTCAACATTAACCTATGATTTTATGACAACTAATTGTGTGAATCTCTTGGTTTTAGGCAATGCAGAAGCACTCCATAGTTCAATATGCAATGTCAATTCATATGTATACAACATCAAGTGGAGCTAAAAAAATAAAACATGGGGTTTGCATTTTTGTTAGATGTCTTTAATTAGGTATTTTAAGTTATAAATCATCACGAACATTGTTCATGATGGTCTATAATTTTAAAAACTTAATAGACCTATTAAATAAATGTAATCATGTTGTGTTTTATCAGCTCCACCTGTTGTCCATGCATTTAAATGCAACTGCACATGCATTCTCGATTCAAAGTAGCATAATCTTATTTTGGATATGTCAGAAAAATAACATGCACTGGATCATGGGAAAGTGAAGTCACTTTTGCAAGTCTAGAACCTTTTTTTGTACGTTAAACATTGATCCCTTCTTAAAGATTTTAAATACTAACGAGGAATTTAGATGTTGGGGGGGGGGGGGGGGGGGGGTGTTGGGGCCAAATGAGCTTCCACCTTTATGTGGTTGGCCCTAATTAGTAGAGAATATTAAACTATTCTTGAAACCAAGTAAAGTCCAATATTAACCTATGATTATATGACAACTAACTGTGTGAATCTACTATGAGCTATGAGAGCATCATACTTTTTCAACATTTTTCGCTAATTTTTTTATTAATACAATACACTGTCGCAATTGCGATGACCACTTTCAATAGCTATTTGTCAGTCCTGCAACATTCCTACCACATGACTATCTCTATTGCAATGACCTTTTCTAATGACTTACCATGGGACCCATAACAATTCTATCGCAAACATGTTGTAATTGTGACAGTGTCTTTGACAACTTTCCATCACAATTGGGATGGTAAAAATGAACTCTTTGCCAGTGATTGAGCTCAACTCATGACACCTATGTCCATGCTAACTATGACAATTGCCCCTACTATCACAAATTGTGACGACAGAAGTCTGATGCTTGTTCGACATGAGCCAATTCCTTATGATGTCAGTTGGGCAATGAATTGCCATCGTAATTCAAGCTGAAATGTAGTAGTGCATAGGTGAGAGTAAGAAAAAAATCCAAAACAACCCTATCCAAGCTTTGCATATGTTGTAAAGAAGCCAAATGGATATCCAAATCTATAATTTATTTTCTTGATGTTTTGGAAAATTTGGCAGGAAAATGCAAGAGGACAACCATCTAAATTGATATAAGTTGAAGATGATTGAATATATTTTAAGGATATCATCAAATCCACAAAAAAGAATATTTACAACATCTAAATATACACATGTTACATGTCTTCTCTTTTTTATATACAAAATTTGACATCTTTTATCAAAGGGTTATGTATTACTACTATACAAAGGTAGATTGAAGGAGGGAGGGAGTGATGGAGAGAATGAGAGAGAGAGAGAGAGGGTGAGGATAGGATAAAGTGATATAATGGGATACAAAGAGGGAGAGGGAATAAGAGAGAGGGAGAGTGAATGGGGGTGTGTTTGTGTGTGTGTGTGTGTGTGTGTGTGTGAGAGAGAGAGAGAGAGAGAGAGAGAGAGAGAGAGAGAGAGAGAGAGAGAGATTATGGGAGATTAGGGGATATGATAGAAAGAGTGAGAGAGAATGGAGAGAATGAGTGAGAGAGAAGGGGATAGGAGAAAGAGAGAGAGGGGATATGAGAGTGAGAGATTTGGAGAAAGGATAGAAAGAGTGAGAAAGAGAGAGAAGGGGATAGGAGAAAGAGGGAGGGGGGACATGAGAGAAATATTAGGGGATATGATATAAAGAGTGAGAGAGAAGGGCATCAAATAAAGAGAGATGGGGATAGGAAAAAGAGCAAAAATGAGAGAGGAGAGAGAGAGAGAGGATGGAGACAAGGATTGGGGGATATGATAGAAACTTGTTTAGTATAATACATAACCTGATCTCTCTCTCTCTCTCTCTCTCTCTCTCTCTCTCTCTCTCTCTCTCCCACAATCTAACCTTGTGAAGTAGTAATAGAAAACCTGATTGGGTTCTAAATGTATTTTTTATTTTCATAACCTAATTTGGTTATTTGAATCCACAAAACCCGCTTAGGAAAATAGCCGAAAGGCTTGGGAGACTGTTTTCCCTCCATTTTTTTCTTTAGACATTTTTCATCATCTAAGATGAATTATCATCTTTGTCTTCATCAGGTACGCTAATGGGAAACTGTGTATCTCTAAAATCACCACCATAATCTTACGTCTTTTTAGCTTTCTAACCATATAATTTTTTCTTTTTTTGGACAACATTAACATTGTAAACTTTAATTACTTTTACCAATGCCTTGACATTCCTCATAGACATATGTCTACTATTTTTTAATAACTTTTGATATACTTAACCAAATTCAAAATAAATTACATATTACTATTCTACACTTGATTATATACACATTTAAAAAAAAAAAGTTTCCATTTTCAATTATTTTACTGCAAGTTATGCTCAACACACAAATAGGTGCCAAAATTTTAGGATGTAGTCTATTCAATAGTTCATAACAAAAAAAATACTCATCATAAAATTACAAAAAAAAAAAAAAAAACTCTTAGATATGACACCAAACTATCATCCTACCAAAGGGATATGCAAAATACTAAATATAACTATGTATTTTGTGCTAAACATGGAAGCATCTATGTTATGTTTTCTAAAAAAATCAAGAACTATTTTTTGTGTGTGCATAAGGTTTGGCCCACCTAATCTTATCCATTTTGTAAAACATCTAGTAGTTTAGAAAGTAGATTCAGAGTACTACAATTTATATGTTTTATGCATCTTGTCATTTTTAGTGGATGACCCTCAAATGTCTCATCCAAGTTTAGGTTAACCCAATTTTAGAAAAAAAATGGTGTCCACTTATACCCCTCTTTTTGTACACCATCTTGGTAAACTTACCCTTAACCCTAACATGGCAAACATATTTGTATAAAATAACTTAGGGTGAGGGATTTCATAAGCTGTGATGCAATAATTGCTTCTTGTAGTGGTATTGAGTTGTAAGGGATTACAAATTGTAATCAAGTTGTAATTACTGGATAATAAAAATATTGGACTCATTGTTTGGTGGATGAAGCCTAGGGATTGAGTGAACCATGTCTTTGTGTCTTGTGTTCTCTTCTATGCAATCTATTATTTTTTGATATTGGTTATATTTGCATGTAATTGTTATTTCCATCCCTTTTAATCCCAACATTAAGATCTAAAAATATTCTTATTCATAAATTAAAAAATAAAATTGAGTTGAACCATTACATACATATTTTAAATTAAAAAATAAAATAAATTTGAACATTGTATATATATATTTCTAGTCTACTTAAGCTAAACTTTAGGCATCTAATAATTAATTCTTTTGTTAGGTTAGACTTTTTTTGGGTTCTGATCTCGTTTAAGGACAATCTCTCTTTGTAATTATTAACCAATTAACTTTTGATAATAGCAATCTATTTTTTGCTCATAAAAAATGTCTCATCTATGGATCTGGGAATTCCAACTTCAATAGATTTTGCTTCTCTCTTTCTGTGATAGGTGTTTGCATGTAGGTGATTCTTGAGAGTCATGGTGTTGAAATTTTATCAACTTCAACATGGTATCAGAGCTCCAGATCTTCATGCCCCTGTTCCATTCTTAGAGATTTGGCATCAGTTTTCAAATTTGAGCTTTCAGTAGTTTTTTATTGGATTTGGGAGGTCACTGATTTTCAAGGCACTTTGAGCCCAAACAGACATCATTGTTGAGCTCAAAGTGCTTAAAAACTCCCATTTCCATATAAAATACATTTAGTTTGGATGTTGTTGAAATCCGAGGCAAATTTTTTTTGCACCTAGGGCGTTTTGACTTGGGCACACAAAATGAGACAATGATTTTTAAATTCTTTTTGTCAAATATTTTACTGCAAATTTATTTTTTGCAAAAATTCTTGAAATTGTATTTGGAAGCCATCATGTGCTTGAAGATTTGCTTGAAAATATGGGTTATTCAATGGCCTACCATTTTTTTTATGCCCATGCCCTCCTTCTCACTCCTCTATGTTGAGGGCTCTTTGTGGAAACCGCTAATTTTTTTCAAAAGGTAGGGTTGTACCCTGCAGCCCTCCTCTCTA
>CM053785.1:169449807-169677307 GCA_028749045.1 Cupressus sempervirens | reverse complement strand
TGCACTTTCAGGTTTCAATACACCAAAAACTCTCATGGTAGTTGATTTCTTAAAGAAGCATAAAGTAATAGTGTTGATCAACTCAGGTAGTACTTCTACGCACCCTAAAATGGTCACCTAGACTATGGGACCCCATTATTCAATTTATCAAATTTCTTAAATCAATTATTTGTAATATTTCATTAAATCAATTCAAATCAAATTTCTTTGATCAAATTATAATTAATTCAATTATTTCAATATTTCCTAAGGTTTCATCATTTTATCCTAAGTCTTATTTAATGAAAAGGAAACTTCTCTTTTAATTAAATAATTAATCCACATTTAATTAATTAAGAGAAAAACCCCTCTTTTAATTTAATTAAATATTTCTTATTTAATTAAAAGAACTTTCTCCCTTTTAATTAAATAAAATCCCACGTGAAAAAGGAAATTAAATAAATAAAAATTAAATCCACTTGAAAATATATATAAATTAAATATAAATAAATAAATTCTTTTTTTGGTCTACACTTAAATGCGCATATCTCTAAGTTGGATTTCTCTTTTTTCTCTTTCCACTTTCTTCTCAAATGCTCCTCTTTTCTCATTGGTGGAATTTTGTCTCACATGGATCAAACTCTATTATTCCATATTAGTTGTGAGAAGTTTCCCACCTCCACATTTTCCTTTATAAGGAGCCCTCTCCTTCTCATTTTCATATAGAGCAATAAAGAGAGATATAGAGAAAATAGCTCATTGTTGTGGTATTGTTATGCTACAGGTTTATAGAGTGATTTTGAAGAAAGAATTTGAGACTTAGGGTTTGGACATTGGAGCTTCATTGCAAATTCTCTCATCTTGTCTTATTCTCTATTGCATCCATGGCTTCCATCATGAGGTTCCATCCTTGCATTTCATATTATCTTAGAGTCATATTTGTTTTCATAGATATTGCATTGTTATTTCCTTTCATAGATTAGAATTTCTTTCTTGCATTGTTTTGCATTCTTATCATTTAGATTAGTTTGCATCTCATTTTCATTCATATTTAAATATTTAAATCTCTCATTTTATGATGTACTTGCACCGGCACAAAATAGGTCAAACTAAGAACCTCCATTACAAACTCTTGCACTCCATGAATAAAGAGTTATGCGCCACCATTCAAGACCTCATTCTTGAGAAATCTTGAATATAGTGACTCATAGATGTGTGCTCACATTTTAGGCATACATTTTTGGCACCCACCATGGGGCAACCCACCTTTACTTGTAGATTTTAGATATTTTTGGAGTTAACCCCCTTGTGTAGATTTGTTTGGAGACAAAAAAACTCTAGATCTGAAAGATTTGATCATATCTTCCAAAGGGTTTGGTGTTTTGGTCTGAATTTTATTTTTTTTAGGGCGGCAACATATGAGACAAGCTTAAGTCCAATTTTTAGATTTTTCTTAGGTATTTTTTATTTTTTATAATTTTTTCCTTGATTTTTCATGAAAAATCATTTTAGGACACAAATTAACAATTTTTTTGGAAAAGTCTACATTTTTGGACAGCTCTCTAAATTCTAAACAGATTTGGTTCGTTATATTTTGATTCTAGAGACCATATTAGGGCTCAATAATTTGATTTGCAAAAACTAGTCTACTTTGACAAAATGGCTCTCTAGGGCACAAATGAAAAGATCTTTTCAAAATTTTGACATTTTTGGAAAGCTCTCTGCTTTTTGATTGGGGTCCCTTTTTTGCATTTAAGTTTTTAGATCTAAATTCAAATCATATAGGTCCAATTTTGTTGACTAGGTCAAAAATCAATATTCAAAAAAGGGCATTTAATGAATAGCTTGCATTTAATTTTCATATGGATCAATACATGATGTGATCTTTCATTTGGGTTATTTGTTGGTTATTACCACCCTTAAAAATTAGATTTTGAGACCTAACCCTAGTTTTGCATAAGTTGGATATATATTGCATATCTTGTTTTTGTTTGTTTTGCTTGTTATTTTGTTTGTTGCAAGCGAGCATTCAAGCGTAAAAAAAAGGTACAACAAAGAAAGGATGCATTGCAAGGATTACCAAAAAAAAAATTTGGATCTCTATAACATTTGGATTTGGAAATAAAATGAACCCTCTCATGTGTTTGGTTTGACAGTTTTTACATGCTTTCATAGATTCACACTTCATTTTGTGCTCTAAAATTGGATCTAGATTTAATTTTACACATATGTATTTCACATAGTAATTAGGCCCTATGAACACTATTTGTGGAGTTCTTGAGAGAATGTTCTTCATTCACTTGCTTTACATGCAAAGCTCTTCTCGATGATAGATCCCCTTGTAGGTAGGGAAGAATATTTGTTATTATCTCACTATTCTACTTGGATTTGTCCTCAACATCCATTAGTACTTTCTCTTTTGAGATTGGTGGTGTTTGTTGTTGGATTTTTCAAAAATTTGGTGAGGTGATTTTAAATTATCATGTCAGAGAATCTTGTTTGCTATGTTTGGGTAAAGTGAAGAGGTTAGAGGATTATGCTTTGTTCCCTTTTAGGCACATTAGAAATGTGGAACCCTTGAATCCAAACCAAGTCATCATGTGGTACAACATTGTGAGCCTTCCTTGATTAGAGGGTTAACTGTAGTGGGCATTCCCTTTATTGGGTCAACCACGTGGATGGAACCTCAAGCGATAATAGCTATTTTTGATGTGATAGTAGCAACCACCATATAAATGTCCTTATGGGGGAAATTCTCATAGGTGTAGTCTTTTTTTGGGTTGTTATATCTCTTCGGCATCTTTGATTGATTAAATTCTCAAAATATGTCAAAACCCTAGTGCGCCAAGATTGGATTTCACCCTCTAGATTGTAAATGTTACAGAGTTCAAAATTACTAAGAACCATAGTCCTGCCAAATTTTCTTTTCTAGGACTATGTGTATGATTGGAAAGTATTTTGAGAATATACAAAGTGGTGGTTTTAGGGATTAGACTAATACTACAACACCATTCTTATTTATGTGCAAGGTTACTTTGCACCTTGCTCATTGTTTGAAGATGTTTTCTTGAAATCCTAGTTTATGATTCAAAATTTATCACACCTAGTTGGATATTGAAAAAAAAAAAAATTTGAGTTCTTGAATCAAGACTTTATGATCAAATTGCTTTGCTATCCTGCTATTTCTAGTCTCCCTAGGTTGATCTAGTTTAGATTAGGCTACTTACCCCATTGTTACAAACTTGTTTGCACCTTGGGTTATTGTGCTTTGACCCCTTAAATTAGTAATCTTTGATTTCACAAGTGACCTTTTTTGGAGTTGGTGTGTTAGAGATCATACTTATTGAGAAAGATATACCTTTGGATTCTTTGATATTATGCTTAGAGAGTCTTAGTAATTTCTTGTCCATCCACTTTCATAAAAATTAAATTTTAATTATTTATAATTTGGGTAAATCATCCTCTTAGTCCATATGTGCTAGGGTATTCACCCAAAGTTGTGGGCACCTCTGTGGCAATGTTAGTTTATGCCTATTGCAAAATTCTATCTCATCACATCTCTTTTGGACAAGTGAGTGCTTTTACTATCCTAGTTTGGTATCAATGTTTCCTAGGGTTATCATATCACCTAGTACCTTTTCCTTCATGCTAGGTACAACAAGATATCAAGTAGATTAAGCAAAGAAACCTCAAGTCATCTTTAAACAATTACCTTTTGTTCAAACTCATCAAAGATGTAAGGGAAAAGAACCTATGTTTGTTCAATCGCCTAAGAATATTTCAGAAGCTTTGTTTGACACTAGTAGTGACCTTATTGAGTTGAGTATACCTTAGCATCACCTCACTTGGATATGGATATGGATTTTACAATGGCTGAAAAAAAGAAGAGTCAAAGTGGTGAATAGTATGTTGACCGCTTGATTGGTGGTCCCACTCATGAAAATAGACCAACCTCACCCCATATTGAGGATAGATATTTGGATGCATACCAAAGGGCTAAGAAATATAAGCATTATGCATATCAAGAAGAGAAATCCGAATATGATGATCAAATTAGTGAGCCTTCTAGCACTCATGTGAATGCAACATTTACCAGTAACCAATTTAGACAGTCAAGATTGTGTGCATCATTTATGACACCTTTAGGTTATGCAAGTGGTAGACTCAAAGTACTTGAGTGTGAGAGAAAAGACCTTCTAGAAGAACAAGCTAAGAAGGAAGAAAAATTTAGACACCTAGAGGAAGAAAGGAAAGTTATTATTGAGATGGAAAGGAAATCCCATCAAGAATCACAAGAGATTCTCATGGCTTCACAACTGGACAATCAATTCAACAGTGCACACATTAGTGGTGAAAACAACTCTCCTCCATCTACCCCTCCTAAGACTCCATGAAGTGGAAGACACTCAAGAACATATTTCCAATCTCCTAGCTAGAGAGGAAGGAGAGCTTCAAGACATGATTATTATAGGAGACCAACACCTCCTAGAGTTTCAAGAAAACCTTCACAAAAAGCTCATCATGGTTTACAATATGGAGATGGTAGCTCAAACTTTGACTGTAATGCTTATGATTTCCTAGCTATGCAACTAGATCCACATTTTCAGCAACATATGGAAGCATATATGGACCAAAACAAAGATTCAATCTTTCAATGTTTAATTAACAAGGGTGCTAAGGTCCCTTACAACTTTTATGTAGACAAAAAGATTCAAAATCATGATCCCTCTATAAAAGAAGAAATTGATCGATTGAAGAAATAGCTGAAGAAAATATTGGCAGCCAAGAGTTCTTTTCACTTGATTCAATTTGTCCTAATCCTATATAAGAGTGTTGATATGAAAGATTTTCCTAGAAAAATTGAAATCCCCCAATATGACACAATATGATGTAAATGGGGATCTAAATGATCATGTGCGCCAATTCTTATATCCCTCTATATAAGAGTGTTGACATGAAAGATTTTCCTAGAAAAATTGAAATCCCCCAATATGAAAAATATGATGGAAATGGGGATCTGAATGATCATGTGCGCCAGTTCTATACTATGAGTTCTAAGTTTCATCATGAGGACTCATATCTTATGAGACTATTTCCTAGGATTCTTAAGGGTCAAGCAATGGAATGGTTTACCAATATAACTCTTCCTATCAAGATGTTCCCTAAGTTAATTTAGAGATTTGTTCAACACTTTGCATACAATCTTTCACAATTTGTCTCACTATTGGACTTATGTCACACAAAGCAAAATCAAGGAGAATGCTTTGTTACTTTCTTGCAAAGATGGAGGCAAAAGTGCTCTCGCTACTCTAGGATTATTCCTAAGAAAGAAAAGATTGAAATCCTCATTAGTAACATGGTTCTTGAGATGAAGTAGGAAGTTAAGAAGATGGTTTTTGAGTCCTTTGATACCATGGTTGAAGTTGCATTTAGAATTGAGGATGTTTTGAGAGAGCAAGGTATTTTGACAAAAAATGGAAACAACAAAAACAATGGTCAGAATAGCAATAATAATAAGGATAAAGGAAAGAACGCATATTGGATTAAGAACAAACAAGTGGTTAATGATGGAGTTGTGGATTCCTCTAAGCCTAAAGACCAAGCTATTCTCCATTTGGCTAGTGCTAACCAACAAAGTAACAAGCCAAAATATCAAGAAAGGCCTAAAGGAGAGAAATGTAATTTTACAAAATTGGGTGAGCCATGTGAATAGATATTCATGAAGCTCCTTGCTCATAATTATGATGCCGCAAAGTTTTGCATACCTGAAGTTAAGTGGTGGTGGGTTGAGAACGCCTATTCCAAGCTTCAAAATGGCATTGGACATGATATTGAAAATTGTGGGAGATTTAAGCATATTGTTCAAGATGTTATTAATAATGGAAAACTTGAAATAGATGGATTAAATACTAATTCTGATCACATTGAATTCAAAGAGCATTTTCCCAAGTATGAGAAAAGGAATGGCAAGGCTATAATCAATTACACTTATGCAAATTCAAAAAAAATTGTCAATATTCTTGATTTTGTAGAAGAAAGTGTCACCATGATGGAAGATAAAGATCTAAATGGTTATAATTTAAATTTGAACTCTCATATCCTTGCTGAAAAACCTATTTTGGTGCTAAGGGGTGCTCACTCTAGAGAGTCATCTCAAGGTCCCCTTGTTATTAGAGGACCCAATTCAAGCCAGTCAAGTAAACATAAGCAAGTGTCTTCCCAAAGTCTCAATGTTGTTATGCAAAGTCAAGGTCCCCTTGTTATCAAAGGACATAGTTCAAACAATCCAAGTAAACCAAAACAAGTGCAATCCAAGTATGTTCCTTTAAGACTACTGCTCAATCCTAGGCCAAATTATAATCTTGTTGATCAATTGCAAAGAACACCCACTCAAATTTTGATCTTTGAGCTTTTAGAGTTGTCTCTGAGACACAAACAAGTCCTTGAGGATGCTTTGCACATGGAAAATGTACCTAAAAATTTAGATGTTGATTAATTCCAAAACATGGTAATCATATTGCTAGACCTCATTACCTTTCCATTTTGGAGAAAGATGATAATCTTTGAGCTATCTCCATTATCTTGCCCTTTATATTGAGGTCATGATCTATAGGACCCGTGTTAGATGTGTGTTGATAGATGAGGGTGATGGGCTTAATATTTGTTTTTTGAGTCTTTTAAAGACATTATGTTATTCTAAAAAAGTTATCGATACTAGAAGGAAGATTATTATCAAAGCCTATGATGAGGCAAAGAGAATTTCAAAGGAGTTGGTCGTCCTTCTTGTTAGGATTGGTCCTATTGAAAAAGATATTTTATTCCAAATAGTTGATCTTGGACCCCTTGCATACAATGTTTTACTTGGTAGACCATGGATTCATGATATGCAAGTAGTGTTGTCTACCTATCATCAGTGTGTTAAGTTCCCTTACAACGAAATAGAAATTTGTATACCTGGGGATAATATGTTGTCTATTAACTCAATTTTAGAAAGTACTCATGTTCCCCTCAATAGAGAAGTAGATGATTTTGATGAAACTCTAGTTGAATATAAAGAGAAGTTTAAATCCATAGACCTTGGCATGGGGGGATATTAACTCAACTCCCTTGCAACATTACCAGTTTCACCTAGGTCTTATGGTAAACCTTCACAAGAGAGGAAACCTTCCTCTTTAGCTATGACATTATTTGACACATTTGTATAGTCACCAATGCCTATTCAAGATGAGAAAGAAGATGTGCCTATTAGAAATTTGATTTATAGAGAAGAGAAGTATATTCACAATGAGAACTTCACTCCATCTCCTAAAGCTTATCGAAGAGGGTATACTTTTGTCAAGAAGATGGGCTATCCTAGACATGGCCTTCTTAGTAATAGATTGGATGCTAGATCTAAACCCCTTGATCATGATCTTTTCATAAACAAGTCTAAGAATCTGGTTGGCCTAGGATATGAAAATCACAATAATGTTGCTCTTATCCTTGATAAGTCAGATAGTGAAGAAGAACAAGAGTACATACCTAATTTGGAAAATCAACAAGATATGTGTGAAGATTGGGTTCCTTCTACTAATCTCCTTTAGGGAGATTCAGATAGTCATGTATCTCATGAGATAGTTGCCAATTTAGAACAAGAGAGTGTGACCCTTGATGATATTGAGGCTTCCATGTCTAGACATCCCAAGCCTTAATGGTGTAAGCATCCTAGTCAAGATTAAAAAATAGATTCTAATGAATATGAATGGGACTCCCTCTCAGAGCCTTCTACAATTGATATGGACATTGATTTTGTTCATATATATAGTTCTCAACCCAAGTTAATCGACGATTCATGTGTAGGATCAGATGATTTGAACTCACATGTTACCTTAGTGGATGATTCTTCACTTGTTAGGAAAAATCCCAATTTTGGTATTTTACAAAGTTACTTGATAGACTCTGACTCTTTGGTCACTAGAGATATCATTCATATTCATAACCTTGAACTAGTCATTGATTTACCCCTTGTTCATCCTGATTTGATTGATTGGTCCCAATGCAATCACGGACTTGAGTTTTTAATGTTTCAAAATGATTATGGGATAGCCTATTATTTGAATTCCATTGAACCCAAAGTCTTTTCCATTAGTGAACCAGCTACCAACATGATAAAGCCAGACATCAAATACCTTAATCAATAAATAAAGAGAAAACAAAATAAAAAGAATAGGAATTTTGACTTTGAAAACCACTAAGTGGTGGTGTTAGAACCAAAAAATGTAAAAAGAAAGGACATATCCAAGGGTGAAAACCTCTTTGAGGTGCCTAAGGATGAGGTACTTTATCATCTCCCTAGTTATTTTCAAGATAGATCTTCCATTCTTATTGAACCAACACAAGCAGTCAATTTGGGTATAGATGAAGCTCCAAAAATGGTACATTTGGCTCAGTCTTTGTCATCACAATAAAAAGAATCCTACACAAGTTCTTATGAGAAAAGAAGATCAATTTTGCATGGACTTATTCAGATATGCTAGGGTTGGACACTAATCTTATTATGCATCACTTATCCATGGCTTTAGGTGTTAAACCAATTAAGCAAAAATTGAGAAAGATGCATCCTCACATAGCTCTTCCAGTCAAGGCAAAATTAGAGAAACTCCTTGGTACAAAATTAATAAGAGCTATTGACTATGTTAAATGGATATCAAACATTTTACCAGTTTCAAAACATGACAAAACCATTCGAGTTTGGATAGATTTTAGAGATGTTAATAGAGCAAGCCCAAAGGATGATTTTCCACTTCCTAATATAGACATGATAGTGGATATGACTTTGGTTATGTGAATTATTCCTTAATGGATGATTTTTTTAGATCTAATTATATTAAGATAGCTCCTAAAGATCAAGAAAAGATTGCATTCACTTGTGCATGGGGTAACTATTGTTGGAACGTTGTGCCTTTTCAATTAAAAAATGTAGGATCCACCTATCAATGAGCTATGACAACTATTTTTCATGATATAATGCATAAAAACATAGAAGATTATGTGGATGACACCTTGTCCAAGTCTAAGAAAAGAGATACACACTTATATGATTTAGAAGTCATTCTAGATTGCATAGAACAATTTCAACTAAGGTTAAATCCTAAAAAGTGTGCATTTGGAGTCACCTCTAGAAAATTACTAGGATTTGTTATTTCAGAAAAAGTAAAAGAAGTGGACCCTAAAAAAGTTCAAACAATCATGGATATACTACCTCCTAAAAACATTAGTCCAAAGAGGAGTCTTCAAGGGCACCTTCAATCTATAAGGAGGTTTATTTCATAGTTGGTAGATAGAGCTCAACCTTTCAACAAGAACTTACATAAAGGAGTCAAATGTGTGTGGAATGAAGAGTGTTAAAAGAGCATAGATCAAATCAATAAATACTTGGCAAATCCTCCTATTTTAATGCCTTCTATCCCAGGGAAACCACTTATTCTATACATTTCAATGACAGAGTCTTCCTTGGGGGCATTATTAGCTCAACTAGATGAACATAGGAAAGAAAGAGAAATATACTACATTAGTCGTACTCTTGTTTCATATGAGGTTAATTACACCAGTATTAAGAAAGCTTTCCTCATAGTTGTATTTGCTTCCCAAAAGTTGTGACAGTATATGCTTGCACAGACTATACACTTCATAGCAAAAATATATCCACTTAAGTGTTTACTAGGTAAGGTTACCCTCATGGGTAGACTTGTTAAATGGATGATGATCCTTTCAGAGTTTGACATAGAGTAGGTTGAGCATAAAGCAATCAAAAGGAAAGCCATAGCAAATCAATTGGTTGATTTCCCACTACAAGATAATGTACCTATTCAAGTTGATTTCCCAGATAAGCACCTCATGTGTATGACTGAAAGAACATGGAAGATGTTCTTTGATGGGTCCTTTATGCAAAATGGTTCTGGAGCAAGTGTGTTGTTTGTTTCTCCTCATGGGTACATAATTCCTAAATCTTACAAGTTATTATTTCCATGTACAAATAACATTACTGAGTATGAAGCTTTAACAAATGGACTTAAGATGGCTATAGAATGGAGAATTATAGAGTTACATATCTATGGGGATTCATAGCTGATAATCAACCAAGTTAATGAAAATTATTTAACAAAAAATGAGAAATTGGTACCTTAGAAACAAATGGTTGATTCCTTGAGATGCTACTTCACATTTGTCTCATTTCAGTAAATCCCTAGAATAGAAAACAAGGTGGTTGATGCTATGGCTATAGTTGCTTCAC
Organism: Cupressus sempervirens; assembly: GCA_028749045.1. Classification (NCBI taxonomy): domain Eukaryota; kingdom Viridiplantae; phylum Streptophyta; class Pinopsida; order Cupressales; family Cupressaceae; genus Cupressus; species Cupressus sempervirens. Next base: position 169,667,055 of record CM053785.1, on the reverse strand, counting down.
TTCTTCAATTAGAGTAACATGAATAAGATTTGAATTCCTAGTGGAAGAGCTACATCACCCTATCAATGATTCCCAAGAAATTCATGTTATTTGTACCCTTGTTGGTCATGAGTCACCCCGTTATGGTGCCATTTATTCATACCTTTGTGATGGCATTATACTTGACACATTTAACAAATCTGAGCACAAAATCCTTATTCAAAATGCCTCTTGTCATTCCCTTATCTCTGGAGATTTGTATAGGACGTGTCTAGATGGAACACTTCTTAGATGCTTACAAAAGGAAGAATCCAATCAAGTGTTAGTTGATGTCCATGAGGGTATCTATGGAGGACATTCCAATGGTCTTTCCATTGCTCGACGGTTGCTTAGGGTAGGATACAATTGGCCTATGATGCAGTAGCTTTTGCAAAGTTATGTGAAAAGTGTCAAAAACATGGTAACCTGATACATGCTCTAAGTAGGGAACTCATTCCTTCTATCTCTCATTAGTTGTTTCAACATTGGGCCATTTATCTTGTTGGAAAAATTCATCCCAACTCATCATGTGGACACAAGTTTATTATCATTGCTACAAATTACTTCACTAAATAGGTAGAAGTTGTCCCACTTTCTGTTGCCTTGGGCAAGACAGTTTCTTTGTTTATTCGAATCATATTATCTATAGATATGGAGTTCCTTCCAAGATTATCACTGAAAATGGAGGCTAGTTTATAAATAAGGACCGTAATCAACTTTGTAAGAAAATCAAGATAAAATAGCATTGGTCCTCCATTTACTTCCCGCAAGGAAATGGTCAAGTCGAAGCATCAAATAAAACCATTCTCAAAATCTTACATAGAATAGTTCATAGCAATGGTAGGGATTGGCACTTACAAATAAATTTGGCTTTATGGGCCTATATAATGAGTATTCATACTCCTACTGGGGCTACTCCTTTTGCCCTTACATATGGTGTCAAAGCAGTGTTACCTTTAGAGGTTGAGATTCCTTCACTTAAAGTTTCCCTCAAAGGTCTAGTTATAGATGAAGACTACCATGCCATGAGACTTAACGAGTTAGAACTTCTAGATGAGAAATTCCAAGCATCATTTGACCATATGAGGGTCTATCAAAAAGTGTATGTCAAAAGCATTCAGTAAAACGGTTCACCCTAGAGAATTCTAGGTGGGAGATCTTGTCCTACATGAAAATCCTAAAAATCAATATAATAGAGATCAAAAAGGTAAATTTGAACCTAATTGGCTTGGAAGTTACATTATTATAGCAACTTCTGGGTCTGGTGCCTATTTACTATCTATAGTAGAGGGAGAGCAACTCCCTGATCCTATCAATGTTTTATACCTAAAGAAGTTCTATCCATGATGGTCATTCTATCTAAGGGCATCTTTATACATATTTATCTTGAAAAAATACAAAAAAAAAATGATATATCTCAAAAATCCAAAAGAACAATATATTTCAAAAATCCAAAAAAAAATTGTATTCTGTCAAAATTCTAAAAATTGGAAAATCTCCTGAAAAAATGATCATCTTAGTAATAAGTGCTTTGATGTATCTCAAAAAAAAATTATATATTCCAAAAAATTAAAATTAAAAAATATCCAAGTGGTGAAAACCTAGAAATGGGCACTGCTTGAGGTCTTTGCAACCTTGTTTCTTAGCACATGTCCTAGACGCTTGGCCTTTCTCCATCATGCCTTGTCCTTATTTCCTTCATTTGGAATTGGTCTTTGTCTAGGGGGCATAATTGTGTTATCTTTGGTCTTTTGGTTGTGTTAGTCTTTAGGACACCTTGCAAATGGTGTTTTTTAACACTAACCCAACTATATTTTTCAATACAACTCCTGACATCGAGTGTTTTTCAACAGTTATCAGTTTGGTCTTGTCTAGTTACATCATGTGATCTTACCTGCCTCCAAGCATTTGATCCTTATCCTCAGAACTTAGTATCAATTAACACACTTAAATTTTTAAATAAAAATACTTAATGTTTGACCTATGTCATGATCTTTTCTTTGCGTGTTGATTGCTATTGATTTTTGTTGAGTGTCCCCATCTGATAAGTCTTTCTAGGATGCATAGCTAGAGGAATTGGGGCATGGGGCATGATTTTATTTTTTTTCTACTTTTGGGTATGGTCTTGAAACTCTAGAGTATCTCTTGTTGTCCCCTTGAAACACTTAGGAGATTTGAGGCATCATCCTTGACTATTTTTGCATAACAGTTCTTATGGTCATCCTAGCATCTATGCCTTGATGCGAGCATGGTTTTGCTACATTAAATTGGGTAAGCTAACGTCAAATTCATCTTGACCTTTATGTATTTGATGCTTATGTTAGAATCTTTCCACATTCTAATATGATAGAAATCACATTCATATCTTCATAGTTGCGCTTGTAATTAGTGATGATTGTGTGATTTTCTAATGTCCTTTAATAATGGCCCAATGATGAAAATAAGTTCTTTTACATTCTCTAATGAATGATAAACACAAAATCCTATGTTACAATTTCTCTTTTGCAAGTGCACCTTTGCATTTTCATGTAGCTTGCATTATTAGACTTCATGTTAGTTTGCATTTTTAGGCTACATTATGAGTTTGAGAGGTTTTTCCCTTCATCTTTCTTGTGGACTTTTAATCAATTGTGGTCATATTTTGATCTTCTTTCATGATCTCAATCAAAATTTATTCCATTTTCTTTTACCCCACTTCTTTTCTTATATATTTTGATTTTTCAATTTTTCGGCAGGCTTTAATATGACCCTCGGACCTACCTGATTCACACTGAGGGATTAACGTGGGCACTCAATAGTTTTGGTTTTGTACTCTCCGTTATTGTTGAAAAAACAAATCCATGATTCATCCCGGGCCTTTGTATATCCTCTTAATAAACTACATCATTACCTTTTTTGGGATCTCCTTATTCTGGATGTAGTATATGGAAAATAAGCACGACTAGTATTACTAGTAGGAATAGCAGTTGGTTTCGATGAAGGAGTGGTTTCATCCCCAGTAGTACCGATATCACATAAAACAAAGGGAGCACCTAAAATTTTAGGTCGGCTTCGCTCCTTCTTATCTACTAAATAGTTCATAGTGAAGCTCCCCCCTATATATCTATGGGCTCAGGTTAGACCTAATAGGAGTGTCACAGAGCAGCTACGTGGCCCTGTCCCAATCCCGGATGTAGTCCCATCATCAGTAGCTAAAGTAAAGGTGGGACCCCCCTTGAAAAGTTGTATTTTATCAGGAGATTGGATGTAGGATCAAAAAGGGCAGCAGCATCACGCCCCAGATCCCTATTCTGATCATAATATTTCATGCTTGATGATCTACCTTGGTTTTGTGATTCTTATATCTTTCATCTTACATCAAAAACTTTATCTTTTGTTCGATTTGATCAAATTTATCAATTTTTTGTTTCTCCTCTATCTCATTTTGATTTCAATCACGAGGGGGAAGATCCTATCAACTTCAATCCTTGATTCAATTTTATCAATTTTATCTTTGAATTTTTTAAGTCAAAATTTATTTGTATTCTTTGTCCTAATGTGTTCCCTAATTGACCACACATCTAGGTTGTTTTGTGATCCCAAATGGGTCTCACACTTTAATTTCTTAATTTGACTACATGTGTTCCCAAATTGATCACACATTAGTTAAAGAGGGGCAAATGTATGCACTCTAAAATGGTTGCCTAGACTATGGGCCCCATTATTCAATTTATCAATTTTTTTGAATCAATGGTTTGCAATATTTTATTAAATCAAATCAAATCAATTTCTTTGATCAAATTGTAATTAATTCAATTATTTCAATATTTCCTAAAGCTTGATCATTTTATCCTTAGTCTTATTTAATTAAAAGAAAACCTCTCTTTTAATTGAATAATTAATCCACATTTAATTAATTAAGAGAAAAACCCCTCTTTTAATTTAATTAAATATTTCCCATTTAATTAAAAGAACTCGCTCCCTTTTAATTAAATAAAATCTCACATGAAAAAAGAAATTAAATAAATAAAAATTAAACCCACTTGAAAAAGGAAATAAATTAAATAAAAATTTCATTTATACTAAAATGTGCATATCTCTAAGTGTGATTCCTCTTTTTCCTCTTTCCACTTTCTTCTCAAACACTCCACTTTTCTCATTGGCAAAAATTTGTCTCACATGCATGGATCAAACTCTATTATCCCATATGTCTCACACCTCTACATTTTCCTTTATAAGGAGCCCTCTCCTTCTCATTTTCATATGGAGCAATAGAGAGAGATATAGAGAAAATAGCTCATTGCTATAGTATTGTTATGCTACAGGTTTAGAGAGCAATTTTTGAGCCTTAGGGTTTGGACATTGGCGCTTCATTGCAACTTCTCTCTTGCATCCATGGCTTCCATCATGAAGTTTCATCCTTGTATTTTCATATTATCTTAGATTCATATTTTTTTTCATAGATTAATACTCCATTATTATTTCCTTTCATAGATTAGATTTCCTTTCTTGCATTACTTTGCATTGTTATCATTTAGATTAATTTGCATCTTCATTTGCATTCATATTTTGATCTTTGAATCTCTGTTTTATGGTGTACTTGCATGGGGCACAAACTAGGTCAAACTAAGGGCCTCCATCACAAACCCTTGGACTCCATGAATAGAGATCTATGAGCCACCATTTGAGATCTCATTCTTGAGAAATCTTGGATATAGTGACTCATAGAAGTGTGCTCACATTTTAGGCATACATTAAATTTGGCAACTCTTCTAAATTGTTTTATATATCTAGCCCCAGAGTTTCAGGTTTTGATTATAGACTAGGGCACATTTAGTTGTTCAGAGAAGTGTCATAGCATCAAATTATCCATGGGAGATTATCAACTTGATACCCCAATGTATGCAATATCTGTGGCTGCAATAGATATTGTTTTGGGAGTACAATAGCTTACTATATTTAAAATAATTGAGATGAACTTCTAAGAACTATTCGTGTGAATTCTATCAAAAGGAAAGGTAGTGGAGCTAAGGGGATTGAAGGAAAAACCCCCACAAACGGTAAGCTCTCATCAAATGAATAAGTTTCTTAAGAAAGGTGCAAATGGATTTGTGGCCCAACTATGTGCATTAGAAGTCTCTTAATCTAATTGTCTTACACATCCAGATTTACAAGCAATAATTGATCATCATTCAGTCATTCTTGATAATGCCTAAAGGACTTCCTCCTAAGAGGGATCATGACCATGCCATACAACTAGTTCCAAGGAGCCAGCCACCAAACCTCAAGCCTTATAGGTACCCACACATACAAAAAAGTGAGATACAACAATTTGTTAAGGAAATGCTAGAGGTGGGAATTATCAGGCATAGCCAAAGTTCCATAGCTGTTGTGATGGTGCATAAGAAGGATGAAACTTGGTGCATGTGTCTAGATTATAGAGTGCTCAACCAGTACACCATTAAAGATAAGTTTCTTAGTCTAGTCATTAATGATCTTCTAAATGAGCTAAATGGAGCTATGTATTTTACCAAGTTAGATCTTAGATTGGGTGATCACCAAATTCGGATTAAGGAGGAAGATATTTGTAAGACAACATTTCGAACTCATGATGGTTATTATAAATTTTTGGTAATGTCATTTAGTCTTACCAATGCACCATCTACATTCTAAAGTTTGATGAATTCCACTTTTAAGAAGTTCTTGAGAAAGTTTTTGTTAGTGTTTTCTGATGACATATTAATTTATAGCAAGACTTGGGAAGAACATTTGCAGCATGTAGATCAAGCATTATGATTACTTGAAGATCATCAACTCTAAGCTAAGCCATCCAAGTGTGCTTTTGTTCTTAAGGAGTTGAAGTATTTGAGACACATAGTTTCACATGAACGAGTAAAGTTGGACCCTAACAAAATTAAGGCTATCATGGAATGGCCTATTCCAAAAACTATTAAGAAGTTGAGGGGTTTCTTGAGATTGATAGAATATTATAGAAGATTTGTGAAGAATTATGGTTGTATAGCAACACCCCTTATCACACTATTGAAGAAGGATTCTTTTTATTGGAATAAATCTACTAATGTATCATTTGAGAAATTGAAGAAGGCTCTATGTACAACTCCAGTGCTTGCCACTCTAGACTTCACAAAGGAATTCATTACGGAATGCGATGCTTCTAGAAATGGGATAGGAGTAGTTCTCATGCAAGAAGGTCAACCAATTACTTTTGAGATTCATCAATTTAAAGGTAAAAAAACAACTCAAACCTATTTATGAGAAGGAAATGCTAGCAATCCTTCATGCAACTAAAAAATGGAGGCCTCATATTAGGTTGACACTTCAAGGTTAAGACAAATCATGATAGCCTAAAATATTTTTTGGAACAAAGACTATCGTTAGAAGAGAAAAAAAAATGGGTCACTATGATGTTGGGATATGACTTTGAAATCGTATACAAGAAAGGCAAGGAAAATATTATGGCTGATGCACTTTCCAAGAAGGATGAAAAAGATGAAGCCTTATTTTGTTTCCTTTCAATATTACAAGAAAATTGGGTGGTAGAAGCTAAAGAAGAGTGGCAAAATGATGTTGCAACAAGTAATCTCATCTAGAAAATAAAAAGTGACCCTAGTAGTTTAGATAAGTTTTGTTTAAAAGCAGTTATTCATTGGTATAAAGAGCACTTGTATCTCTGCAAGAATTCCACTCTTAAACACAAGATTCTCAAAGAACTACATGAGTCACCAATTGGTGGTCATTCAGAATTTTTGAAGACATCATTAGGTCAAGCAAGATTTTTTTTTGGGAAGGGCTAAAAGGTATCTTGTAGCCTTTATCTTTTCCTAGCCAACATTGGGAAGAGGTGTCCATGGACTTCATCACAGGGCTTCCCAAATCTAAAGGTCATAATGTCAACATGGTAGTAGTTGATTGCCTCACTAAATATGCACATTTCATTGCATTATCACATCCTTTTACAACAAGTACAGTGTCAAAAGTTTTCTTGGAGAATATCCAAAAGCTACATGGTACACCTAAGGTTATTGTTAGTGATCATGATCCTATCTTTACTAATCACTTTTGGAAATATTTATTCTCATGTTTGGGTACTCAATTGACTCATAGTTCTCAATACCATCCTCAATCAAATGGAAAAACTGAGGTTGTTAATAAATGTTTGTCTACATTGTTTCACTTCAGAAAAATAATCTCAATGGGTAGATTGGCTACCTCTTGTAAAATGGTGGTACAATACTTCTTTTCATAGCTCATCAAAAATGTCTCCATTTTTGCCACTTTATGGATATCATCCTCCTTCCATCACATCATCATTAAAGTTTTCACCAAGAGTTTAGGAAGTAGATGACCACTTTCTTCATCAACAACAGGAACTTTCAAGATTCAAGGAGAATTTAGGTATGGCACAAAATCAAATGAAACAAGCGGACCAACATCATAGCGAAAGAAATTTTGAAGTTGGGGACTAAGTCTTCTTGAGATTGGAGCCTTATAAACAAATATCAATAAAGCAACAAAAAAAAGAATAATAAGTTGTCTCCAAGATATTATGGACCATACCAAATCATACAAAAGATTGGTAGTGTTGCCTACAAGCTTGAGTTTCCACCAACGACAAAGATATCTCCATTTTTTCATGTTTCTTGTTTGAAGAATGTAATTGGGAAAAATATTTCTACTCAAATAGTACTACCAGAACTTGATGAAGAAGGAAGAATAATTTTGGAACCAAAGTGCATTTGTCAAATACACATGAAGAAGCTGAGGAAAAAAATCCTGACTCAGTATCTCATCCAATGGAAGAACTTACTAGTTGAAGAGGCCACATGGGAGGATGAGGAGTTCATTCAAAAGAATCCACACTTGATTAGCATTGAGGACAATGCTTCTTTCAAGAGAGGGGGCATGCTACGCTCTTAATATTGGTGTATATAGGGTTATGAATAATCAACTTGTGACCATCTTAATCCTTAATTAAGTCATGTTATCATTATTATATTATTATTTAGGTAGGTAGGTTAGCGTAGGTGTTATGTAGGGTTGTGTCTATTAAACCTGAGCATAATTAGGTATATATAGGAGGTTGTGAGTCTTATTTCAACATCATATTGTGACGTGTATTCTCATTGGATATATTTGGAAGTTGCCCCCTCAAAGTGGCCTATTATTCTAAGTTATTATCAAGTATTTATATAATATTTCATCTTATTTCTTCTATTGTGCAAGTTATTTCATTACAAAAACACTCTTATAAGCAATGGCAAAGAAAATGTAGATGCAATACATATATTACTATTATCTATGCATATGTATGTATGTATGTATGTATGTATATATACATATGTGTGTGTGTGTGTGTATACACATACACATATATGTGTGTGCCTATGTATGTATATATACAGAGAGATCTTGGCACAACACAAAATTCATCTAGTTGCATACATATTCCAAAATCCAAATAATAAAACAATAAAATTCACTCAACCTGCACTAAGTGACTTACCTCAAGATCATGCTCAAAAATAAGGTAGACTAGGAAAAATGGGCAGAGTTCACAAGAAATTTTACAAAAACATATCATAGCAGGAACAATCAATTGTTCCTAGCTAAAAGGATCAAATACAATTTTTAAAGGTGATAAATTGTATATACAAATGTATGTATGTGTGTACATATGTATGTATGTATGTATGCATAAATGTGTGTGTATGTATGTATGTATGTATATATGTGTGTATGTATAGGTTTATATGTTTGTGTGTGTCTATATATGTATCTATCTATGTGTGTGTGTATAGATGTGTGTGTCTATGTATATATGTGTGAATATATGTGTGTATATCTATTTATGTATGCATATATACAAAGAGATCTTATGGATTGTGGAGAAGATCTAGGATTTCGTTGTTGTGATCTCTACATCTTGTTGTTGCACCCTTGTGATCTCTATATATGTATGTATTGGTATGTATGTATGTATATAAACATAGAGATCTTGGCACAATAGATAAATAATAAAACTCACTCAACACATAGCATGGCCACAGATGCGATAGAAATGCCTATTGCTAGGTAGATTCCTCTTTTTCTCTCTCATTTTTCATGTGTTTATTACACTTGAACTATTATTTCTTAGGGAACATTTTGAAATATTGGATTCATTTTATGCAAGACACGAGGAGGACATTCTTGGATGTACCTGTGTTAGTTGTATAGGAATCACTAAAGAATTTTGATGAATTGCTCGTGATCAATGAAGATGGGCTTTTCTTGAGAGTAGCAAGAGGTGATGAGGACATTTGAAGTACTTTAAAGATTGATTCTTTCTTAAATATTTTAGATATTAATGGGGAATCTAGATGTTGGGGGGGTGGGGCCAAATGAGCTTCCACCTTCACAATTAATCTCAGATTGCTTTTGACAAGGCAGTGACAAAAAATTTAGTTATTATTCTATCAGTATTTTTGTGCAACCTGAGTGCTCAAAGCAAACTGAGCAATAAGTGTGCACTGAGTGATCAAAGCCAGAAAATATATGTTAAGTAATATACATAGTCAGTTTCGAGCACAAGTATATGTTGAGAAAATAGTTAGTGCCAAGTCACTCGTGATCCAACTAAACAGAGTATGTCAAGTCATTCAAGAATCGAGTTACAGCATTGAAGATATAGTGAATGCTGAGCATCAGAGACTTCAATTGTCGAGTGAATGGTTTTGGACATAATTGTTTGTAATAGCACAAATTTTTATGTAAACCATTTTTAGGTCGACTTAACATTTTTTTACAATTCTAGATGTATATAGATGTATATTATGAATCTCTATGCAGTGCATGAAACCAATCAAATTGAGGGATGTTCTAAGTGGAAAAATGGTTCAACCTCAGTAGTTGATTCTAACCTAACCCTAGACAACTTGCGTTTACTTATGGAGACAAACCCTAAATAGTTTTTAAGTGCATGAAGAGAAGGAGACACAAGAGAGATGAATTCTAAGTGTAGAGAGCATTCATAGTGGCTATGTAGGTTGTGTTAGTGTTATGAATTATAGAATCAATTAGAGAGAAAAAAGGAAAGAAGAGAGAGGACAAAGGAGACATATCTAAACAAAAGGATCAAGTACACAACAGGAAAGAGAAGATCTAACATCTAGCAATAGAGTGCTAGCCAAAGGATCATGGTGTTGAATCATTCTAACAAGTGATGTAGAGAAAATCTTCTAATAGAGCAGTCTTAGCAGGCTTGTGTAAATCTCTTAATTGAGTGCTTGTTTTATTGCAAGTTAAAGTCCTCTAACAAGGCACACTTTTAGTAGGGTTTTTAAATCCTTTAACAAGGTGAGACCTAATAGTATTTGTAAGTCTCTAATAGCGCAAATCTTTCATAGGGTAGATCAGAGTTAATGGTAAAACTTCTTGTGAACTTAATTGGCTACACTTTATAGCTACAATAGTGAAGATTTGTGGGTGTCATCCCCACTGCAATTTTACCTTCTCATTAGAGGTTTTCTAGGCTACAAATTTATTGTGTTATTTGTTATTTGTTTGATGCTATGGATGGTCATGTGTAGTTATCTATTTCAGTTTACATGCTAAATTGTGAGATGGATGTGTGGTGAATGTTTTATGGTTAAAATTTGAAGTACTAATTCACCCTCCCCCCTTCTCAAAGTTTACTTTCTCATTGTTATTTCCAACAATTGGTATCATAGCCTTCTTCTCTGGAAAGGAAAGCTTTGCATCTTTGAGGAAAGATCTTGAAGATGGAAGTCTACAGGTTGGGAAAGACTATTATGAACCAGAAGATTGAAATCCACCTTGCCCTACACCAACTCATGGAAGCAAGAGATGAACTGTGGAATTCATTAAAGAGAAGGAAAGAGATAACTATTGAGCAAAATGACACTCATTACCAAGACGAATACACTACTAAATTGTTTGCAAATGGAAAATGTTGGTAAACAGATTCATCGTCACACAGAACTTCCTAAATAACCCTTATTTTCCCAATAATAAAGACACAAAAAGCTACCAACAGTTGGGTCGCTTTGCCATCGGATTGTGCGAGCACCCTCTAAATTTTATAGGGTACAACTCCCTGATTTAGATATAAAATGAATGAGATTATGAAATTCTTTTAACTTGAAAGTGAAGGCTTCCCTCGCTACTCTTAGATAGGGGAAAATAACTAAACATAAATGAAAAGAAAAAATTTGCACATATGACAATGGAAACCCACAGTCACTCCACTCGTATACGCAATTAAAAAGATCAAGAAATGACTAAACAAACAACAACTCTACCCAATATAAAGATGCAACAATACAAGATGACCCCATAATCCAATCTTGATTCAAATATAAACCACAAAAAAAATATTAAAAGTTTACAATTTGAATAAGATATGGTGCTTTTCATTCATCCAAAATTTATTTGAACAAGTTACACTACTAAACATTCAAAATATTTGTAGAGAACTGAAAATAAAATATCTAAATTAAAACTATTAGCTTTGATCACAATAAAAAATGCTCATCCTTGTACATTATATCCCCCAAATGTAGCACATAGTCTGCCTCTTTCAGAAAAAGAACCCCTTGTCCCTTAGCCAAATCCCCTACTATAGATCATTCCTTAAAACTTTCTATTCTAGTAGCCCTTTCACTTCAAAATAATTGAATCTTGAAAGGGATCCCCACCTGCTCTTTTATTTTCATGTGGTTATTAGGAACCCTATGATAGTTTCAAGGATATGATAAACTAAGACTCTAATGGATTAAGAGAGTAATTAAAAGTTGATTCTAGCTTATAGTACTTTCTTCACATTAACTCTGGAAACCTTTTAGGGATGTCACAAATAAAATCAATCACTAATATTTTCATATGACTTCGTGTGGTTGATGTACTTTGCTACCTAGTATATTCAATGTCTTCCACTGATGGGCATATACAACCTACCAACTATTCAAGTACAAATGTGGCCACCAAACTTTCTACTATCCCAAATCACATAGATTGAGGGTAGTTGCCAATGATGTGCCTATCAAGAGTATGGATGACCACAAGAAATTACAGTCAATTCCTTACCAATGGATTTTGGGTGACAACGAGGAGACTTCTTTGGTATCTAACTTTGATGAAATTTGTGTTCAAGAGTTCTATCGAAAGCTTCTCCAAGTTTCATGCCACCAAAGTATAATGTGATTTTATAAGATTCCCAACTACCTATCAAATGATCACTACCCAAGATGATCATGTGTGCTCAGTATATGGAGGTTTCAACATATTTCTCTCTTGTATGAAAAATTGAACATTGATGTCATTTGGTCAAACAGTTCGTAGAGTTCTCCATATTGAGACTTTTTAGTGATGAGAGGTCGCCCAAGTATTTTGTTGAGTACTTTGGCCAGTGTTCTCCACACATGAAGACCCAACCAATTAGATGGGATCAAAGATCTCACAGCTCATCTCATGTGCAACTCATGGCTATTCACCATACTTTTTCATCATGTGTATCCTTTACCATCCAAAGGTAACTTACTGAAGCTTAAATCTTGCTTTTGCAATATGTAAATGGGATTTGACTTTCAGTTAGTGAGTATTTGGCTTGTCACTATGGTGAGAACCATGCTAGGATCCAAAATGATTTTCCACTAAAACCTTTCTCAATGAGAAATATCTTGATTGCTAACTCCTTCAAAGATCGAGTATAAATGTGATGCACCCCTAATTTATGGACTTATCCTCGGGCCAAGACATTCCCTTCTTAGCTATGTGCATGAAAACACACATTTGACCAAATAGTTTGTCAACAGCTACTATATCCTTTCCATTTCAAGCATAAATTTAGGAGTTTTTCCTTTCTGATAACAGTCAACAAATTTCTCAATGCGAAGAGTATATTTTGAACAAAGGACCTACAGATTTCCACCATGAATCTCCATGTATCCATAGAATGTGGGATAACTTTCCATTTGCAACTCGATGGCTATGAATGTGATCTCTATGTGGCAATAGTGATAGGCTTTGGCTATGGAGGGGCCAAAATGCACCTACATAACCAATTTATTTTAAATTAAAATACATAAATTTGTTATATGTTATTTTAAAATTAATTAATAAAAGTGCATTTTGGTCCCTACATATACAGTACCCTGAAGTGATAATGGTGTCGCTCATTTCAGCTAAACATATTGTATGTATCATGTGTACATATATGTCAATATGTGTGGATTTCTCTTCTTTGAAGGTCTTGGGAAATCAACCAGTGGCCCTATGATTTTTCTCCACACATACTAAAATATTTACACCTATAGCTATCGTGATTGGAACATTCCCAATCAACATCATACTTGATTGGCTTAGTTTCATAAATCATCAAGAATTTTGGGGTTTCTACCAATGAGCTTTATACCCATTTCATGTAGCTTGTTCAGTATAATGAAAAAAACTTAATATATGAACTAAGTCATCGGATAACTCTGTGTTGAATTTGTTTCTAGGTTCCCCTTTCATTGATGCACTGACCTCTTTAAACATAGAGGATAATACATCAAGACCCTCATTTTTACCTTGCGTTCTCCAATTTAATACTTTATATATTAATACCAACACTGAGATTATATTAATACTAGTAATAAAAGTACACAACGTAGAGTGGTGATGACCTAATGATCCAAACTTAGAAACCTTTCATCTAATTACTACATTGATGTAATTGAATTTGACTTGCTGCCTTTGAAAATAGAACTTTGAGTTTTGAGTTGAGTGTCTAAATGTGCTTTTTACTTGAATCACAATTTTCACCTATGCTTTTGAGCTAATGAGCTTGAAGTTTGAATCTGAACTCAGAAGTTGAACTTCAAAACTTTAACCAAAACTAATTTTTGGTATTGAGTCTTGACATTGAACTTCTAAACCAATGAATTTTCCTTTTCAATCGTCTTCTGTAAATTGTATTGTAGCAAAGTGCAGCATCAAGACTACTAAATGCACTTTTGAACTGGTGAAACTAAACCTTGAACTTCAACCTGACCATTTGTGCTCTTAAACCTGCACTTTGAATTTCTAGCCTGAGAACCTTGAAGCTGAACTTTGGATCTATATTTTGACTTCTACACTTATGAACTTTTGAATCATTGTAAACAAGGATCTAACAAAGGTCTTGCACACTCTAGAAACAATCATCAAAACACGCCTATTGTGCCATATCGAACCAATGAACCTATTTGAAATGTAGTTGAACCTTTGAACCTGTTGAACTATCTAAGCTTTGTTTAATGAGTACAAAGTGGTCCAGGACCACTTTGAACCTAGCTAAATATGGTTTTGAAATTACAAACGGAAGATTTGAACCTTGAGCTTGAATATTTTGGTTTACTTTTGTGAAATTTCATCTGAAACCTACTTTACACAATGTGATTTTACATAGCATATTCAATATAAATCAGAGAGGGGTCATTAGGAATACTGAACTTTCAAGTTCAAAATTGGGGTTCAAAACACCAACTAATAGAAACTCAAGTGAGTTTGATGTAGTTGTTGCAAATCTGATGGAAATGAATGGTGCCCTAACTAAACAGGTTAGAAATATTAAGATAGAACAAGAAGTCCAATCAGTATTGGTATGTGGGGTGACCAAGCAGAAAATGAAAGTTGAGGAAGACAAAGTCATAATTGAAGATGACAAAAGAACACTAACCAACAAACTAGAAGAAAAGATATCAGATGTGCAATATATTGCTAACATGTAATTGGATACAATGAATCAATTGATGATTTCTAATCATGAATTGAATAGAAAGGACATTGAGATCACAACCTTGAAGTTATAGAATGAACAATTGAGGAATGAATTGTGAAAAGAAAAGGAATTTGTTGAAAGTTTCAACGAACCTAGTGAAGCCATCAAATACTTGAGAAACAAATGAGATCTCTTAGATCTAATAATGATATTGTTGGATTAGGATACACCAATACTGAGGAAGGAGAATCATCTAAAAGTGGAGAACAAAGAAACAACAAAGGTAAGAACTACAAACCCACTTGTCACAATTGTTGAAAGTTAGGCCATACAACAAATGTTTGCATGACCAACAATGCAAATCATAACCCTAAGCAAAAATTTAAGGGTTACTGTCATAAGTGCAACAAGAAAGGACATTGGGCACATAAATGCAGAACCAAGACCTTAAGCACATAGAGATTTGAAGGATATTGCCACAATTGTTAGAAGTATGGATATAAAGCATATGAATGTAGATATAATACCAAGTGGATATCAAACAAGAAAACAAAGGTACAACAAAATTGAAAATCCTACAATTGGGATTACAATAAATGTAGAATTCTTACTATTGTCAAGAGTATGGTCATGTTCTTAAGAATTTCATTAGAACACATTTAAGATGAAACTACAATAGATGGTTGAGTGAGACTACATGCTTTAGCTATTTGAAGATCGGTCATATTAGCAAAAACTATCCAAACAGATCACCAGCACCAAGCATTGGAAACAATAAAGGCATAGAAAAGATCAATTTTGAGAAGGTCAAAGTGCATATGAACAAGACATGGAAGAAGGAATATTGTAGCACATTAAGTTTAGATGAGGTCACTTCATCTAATGGATTAGGTGATCACATCATCCCCAACTAGGCAATCAAAAGGTATGTGTGGGACTAATATTCGAAAGTTATATTATGCATTAGTTCCAAGAATCTAAGTTTTGAAAAGATAATATATGCATGAATTAAGATGCAATGGATTGGTTAGAACCTAGAAGAAATATATTGTTTTTCTAGTTTTCATGTTGTTGCCGAGCATGAAAGGTTTCATAGTTACTATCGAGTGAGAATGGAATTTCAGTTGTCATTGAGTAATGAAGGTATGGTAGTATTGGCCAAGTTTTCTATGTTAACTGAGTGTAGTGGAAATCATGTGTAAGTTGAGTGAGTTGGAAAGCCTATGATGACCGAGCTTACAATTGTGTAAGCAATAATCATTTATTGCAAGTTACTCAAGGGTTATATAGTTGTTTCTCGACTCATTTGCATTCACCAGTGATTGAAGAGAGCATGAGGAGCATGAAGGAGAATTGCAACATGAGATTCTTGCATTTGTGAACCGAATTCAACTACAACTTGACATATTCATCATATTGGAAAGATATTTTACTGGTGTCAAGTTAAATTTTTGAATTTTCGTGAACCCTAACTATCAAATATGGCAGCTAGCTCTTCTACAAGTGTTAGGAAAGAGGGAAACAGAGTGTTTAATATGAAAATAATTAGTAATGATAGAAGACAACCACCATTCCAAGCAATATCTGAAATTGCATACAAAGAAGACCTGTCTAGTGCATTATCAATGATACCACCAAAAGTTCTTATGATTTAGGATGTCAATTGTTGTTATACATGCAAGGTTGGAAGTATATGAGATATGGAGATAAGGAATTTGTACAGACAACTTTATGATGATGGAATCTTAAGGGAAGGGAATAAAATTGTAGAAAAGAAAGGGTTGACCCATGGCCTAGACTTCCCTAATGTATTCAAGACTGAATGGATAAAGATTGTGCTCAGTAGAATACATGATGACATCATATGGTTGCAAAATGGACCAATTAAGATCACTAAAAGGATCATCAACCGAGTGGCAAGATATTCTACCCTAGACAAACCTAAAAGCATGTGAAGTGATTCCAAAAAGATAATTGAGAAGAACACAAGTGCAATATGGAACAAGAGGGGAATGTCTATAGAATTTATCTCAGACCCCCTAATTTCCTTTGTTGTGAGAGTGATAGCTCAAAATTTCTTTCAATCTAGGAAATGGAATAGTGTATCTTGCATGTTGTAGATTTAGGATACAAAATAGTGAAGAGAGACCATACCTATGATCTTGTCGAGTTGCAACTTCAACAATTAGCTAAAAATTTGGACGCCATTAGGAAAATAAAGAATGCATCTTGCAAGTTTGGCTCTTTACTAGTTTGTATACTCTTTTATGTGTAGAACACATTTCCTACATTTGGAAAAGTTGCTTGGAAGACCAATAGGTCTATTACAGTTCAAATTACAGAATTCATAGAGCAACTTGGATATAACTTTGAGTTAGTACTGACTAGTTATTTTGAGGATTTTAAAAAATCCATGAGGCAGAGGCTAAGGATTCATGTGTCACTAGTGGAGAAACATTACAATGATGTTTTCTTCTTAGTTGATGTAGATTATACATATGTACAGGTAGTTATTCGTAGGGTCAGATGGCTTAAGCCCTTTCCATATGAGATTAATGTAGATGAGACATTTGTAGCTACAATAGTTCTACTGGCAGAAGAAAAAGATAAAAATGCCACCTCATTTGGGAACTATGAGGAAGCCAAGTCTAGAATTTCAATTTTCTTGAAAACAACTTTTGTGGTAAGGAAGAAGAATAAATTTGTGAAGAAGCTAAAAGAGAGATTTGGTGAAGGGGGAGAAGAAGAGGAAGAGGAAGATGATGAAGATGACAAGGAAAAAATGAGGAATTCAATCTAGAAGGTGCAAGGGGAGAAGAAGTCAATGAAGCACCCAAACCAATTGATAAGAAGAAGAGAAAGGCTAAGGAGCCGGAAGTGGAGAAACCCAAGAAGAAGCTTGTAAAAATTTCACAACAGAAGCCAATGGTACCTACTACCAGGTAGCACAAGGGTAGCCACCAAGCAAGTTGAGGTTGTTGAGAAACCAAAAGGAAAGAGGACTATAGCCTCAATAGAGCCGAGCCAGCCAGCAAAGAAGACATACGTGAGGAGAAAATATACTCTAGTGGTCGAGTCGGATGAGGAGAAGATAGAATCTGATGACATGAGTCAATTCAAGGTGGTAAGCCACAATCCATCCTCTGAATAGATAATTTGTGTGAGAATGTAAAATCAAATGCAGATTTATCTGGCTTTGTACACATAGATTTTGATAAGTTAGGAAAAGTTGAACAAAATACTACTGAGGAAGCCATATATGTGATGATGGCTACATTCAAATCAACTCCTATTGAGATTGGCAACTCCCTACCTAAGAGTCTATATGACCGAGTTGAGAAGAAATGGCAATACAGTTTACAAACAAAGAGACGAATCAAGGAATCCACTCTAGCCCAATTAATGTCGAAATTGGATATGAGAAAGATCACCAAGGCTATGGAAAAGCACAAGTCTAAATTTACCCCTAAATATAGAGTTTTTCATATATTTAATAAGAACATTGAGGATGTGGTAGTCAAAATCACATCTATTTCGAGATCTATTTATGGGTTACCTACTTTTGCAATAAAAGAGAAAGGTGAGCAAGATATGCAAGAACCTAAGCAAGATGAGCAAGAGACAATAGAAACAATACAAGAGGTATTAGTAAAAGATGGTAGTGTGGGAGGCACTAAGGAAGCAGTAGCAGAAGAGGCTATAGTTGAAGAAGAGCAGCAAGATGAACAAAATGTACAAAGATGTACAAGTGTCGAATGTCAGTTCCCCAAATGTAGAGTAGTCAACATGACTTAATACAAATCAAGGATGTTTCTGACAATTCTATTCAGAACATCAATCCTTTGACTGATGATGATTTGAAGAAGATATTGAAAGATTCCACCATCGTAGCATAGTTGCAATGGAGTATAAACCTTTAAATACACCAGTAATCTGTATAGCTCGTCGATACAAACTATATATTGATGAGAACAAATGAAATTGAAAAGGTAGAAGTGGCAAGAGCAGGGGGGAAACAAATTGACACATCCAGTGTGCCCCCTACAACTACAGAGACATTAGACCAAAGTGCAAGAACTAAAAAACTAAGTTTTAGTACTGAAACACCAGTAGCATTGTCTCTAGTGCCACTCATTTCAACTAAGCAAGCCTTAGTTATAGTTGAGAAAGATGGAACATAAGTCAAACTAGGTCAAGAATCCATTCCTCTACCTACTCCACAAACTCAAGGTGAAGTTTAGACATAAGTGAGACAACATGACAAGTCTAAAGAATTGAAGGTGACTACTGCTCCAAAGGAACAAATTGCCATCCAGACTTTGGTTACCTTACCATTTTCCATGACTCCTACCAGCAGTCAAGTACTTCAGAGGTCGAGCACTCATGCCACACCATTGTAGATATCAAGGCCAAGTGGAAAAACATAAAGGAGCTCAAAAGAAAGAGCTTATGGAGATGTAAGCCTAGATGAGGTGATTGAACTACTCAAGTTTAATCTTAACACAATCACCGTTCAGCTAATAAGCATTCTACAAGAGGCTCTCCAAAGGAAGAAACAACAAGATTTTCTAAGAAGGGAGCATAAGCAAAAGCAATTTCTTCATGACATCAAAGACATATTTCTTGATGCTTTAAGTCTTCCAGTTACTAATGAAGACAAACCAATTATTGAGCAATTGGTACACATTGTTGATAAGATTATTCATGAAGACCTAGGTTCAAATACTAAACTATTAGAATGGTTTGAAAGAAAGTTTCACATTAAGGTACTTGAAAAGATATCTAGTGCCTTTGCACTACAATGGGTTGATTTAGCAACCAAGATGGAGAGTGTGAAGATGTTGGACAACATTTTCTCTCTTTACACCAAGTTATGTGATGTGAATATTTTCACACATGAGATTTAGATCCATGTTGACCAACTAAAGGGAGATCTAAAGACTACAGGTAATATCCTAAAACTAGCTCCTTGTCAAAGTCAGTCACATTTTCAAAGATTGATATCCACTCAAGGTAAGCTTGCTGAGCTAAAAGCACAAGATACTAACATTCAAGCTACTTTGATCAACATCCAATCCATGTTGACCCCACACATGGCAGTATTTCACAAGGAACTAGCCTATGTTGAAACATTGATGAAGAATGATTCTCATCTTTCCACTCATGATGGCTTAGTTAACCTTGTTGTCGAGCTAGAAATCTAGTATCAATCTTAGAGGTAGTGTGCAACAATTAGAATGTAGCATTGAAAATCATAATGGAGATCCATCAATTATTTTTAGATAAACACACTATCAGTGTACCACCATGACATAAGTGTCAAAAAAGGGGGATAATGATTATAAGGGAGATATAGTACAGAAAGGGATATAGTGAAGTGAAGGGGAGTAATAATGTAGAAATAGGGTATGATAAATATACTTAGCAAGAGTATCAAATTCAAATACAAAAAGGAAACATTTACTCATGGGGAGTAATGGAGGAATTAGGTATGACAGTTCATCATCCATTTTGCAAAATTTTGAAGTTTTTGAAATTTTGTATAAGAAATGAGTCACGGATATATATTGCCCGAGTTATGCTCATAATAAGGATTGTGTATGCATGACAACATGCTTTTTCCACTCATGTCATAGGGGGAGATTGTTAATCTCATATTGGTTTTGACAAGGCAGTGACAAAACACAGTCAATATTCTACCAATATTACAGTGCAAAACAAATTATCAAAGCAAGTCAAGAAATCAATGTGAGTTGAATGATCAAAGCATGCTAAGCATAAGTTGCTAGATAATACATGTTGAGCAATATACATAGTCAATGTTGAGCACCAGTATGTGCCGAGCATATAATTAGTGTTGAGTCACTCATGAGTCGAGTAAATAGAGTATGTCGAGTCATTCAAGAATCGAGTAATAGCATTAAAGATATAGTGAATGCTGAGCATCAGAGACTTCAATTGCCGAGTGAACGGTTTTGGAAATAGTTGTTTGTAGTGGCACAAACTTCTATGTAAACCCTTTTTGGGCCAACTTAACGATTTTTTTATGATTTTAGAAGATGTATACAAATTTATATTACAAATCCCTATGCAATGCATGGATCCAATCAAATTGAGGGATGTTCTAAGCGGCAAAACGGATCAATCTCAGTCGTTGATTATATCCTATCCCTAGCTAGCTTGTGTTTACTTATGGAGACAAACCTAAACAATTTGTAAGTGCATGAAGGAAGAGAAGACACAAGAGAGATGAATTTTAAGGGTAGAGATCATTCATACTAGCTATGGAGGTTGTGATAATGTTACAAATTGTAGAATTAGTTAGAGAGAATAGAGGAAAGCAAAGAGAGGATAGAGAAGGCATATATGATAAGAAGGATCAAGTACACACTAGGAAAGAGAAGATTTGACATTTAAAACTTCTCCTTTAGCTTCTAAGTTGTCAAAGGAAAAATTGTTATCTCTACATATGCATTGTCCACAAAATGCATTGCAACCTCCCCAATTCTTGCTAGATGTAGCCTCATCAAACTTTGCCATGCAAGGAAATTCTCTTTGTTCAACTTTGGCACCTACTCCTTGTACATCTTCATATTTAACTTCAAGTACCTTGAAAGTTTTCTCTACAAGCACTAATGCTCTAATACCAATTATTAGAATGTTTAGAGTAACTGAGAGGGAGGGGATGAATCAATGATCCAAATTCCATATGTATCAATCGAATAAACAAACACTTCAACTACTTTAGATTGGAACATCCATTAGCTCGATATCTGTAGTAAACTTTCAGTAACATAAACTAGCAATCCATTATCCTAAATATAATAATCTTCCAAAATGTAAACATTAACAATAAAGCATCGCAAATAACATCCGCACAAGTTTAACACTAGGATTTAATGTGGAAACTCAATTTAGGAGAAACCACAAGTAACATGTCACCAATCTTTTCACTCTTATGAAGTGGGCTCTACCATGAGCCAACCCTATTAAAGGTTACAAAACATGATGTTAAATGTGACCCTGTTAAAGGATTTAATCACCCTGTTAGTAGTGGCCTTGTTAGACGACTGTAGAACATTCCATTAGAATGCCACCTTAATTAAACAATTTACAATAGTGGCCTTGTTAGAGGACTGTAGAACATTCCATTAGAATGCCATCTTAATTAAAGAATTTCCATATGACTATTAGGTCAACTTTGATTAAAGCATTTCAATACAAATACAATGGTTAGAAAGTAATAGCAAGTTTTAATCTAAATAAGTAAAACTCACTTTGCAAAAATAGATCACAATTTTGTTCATAAGTTGATCCACTGACTGGTTTTCATGCTGATCTCTATTTCAAGAAATCACCCTTTGCTTCTTCATAAGTCTTTTGAGCCTCCTACTTCACTAGTCAAGAGCATCAACATCTGCTCCAACCTTACTAGGCCTTCACGCTCACTCTCATACTCACAAGCTTAGCTCTTGTTCCTCCTTAAATGGGTAATTCTAATCTTTTTCTTCTTAAACACCATTGTAGATCTCAAGTTTAGGTCAGATTCATCTAATCCTTCCAACATTTTTGTCTCCTCTTTTCTATTCTAGAAACTTCTCTAAACTTCTCCATGAATCCTTGCATAGAAACGTGCAAACATGATTTCAATTGATTTTAACGTTCCAAGTCATCCAGCCTTATCTTCTACATGCTTTACATATCCCAAATAATTAATTTTGTTAGCTGAAAATCATGATTTCCTCTTAAACTGTCAAATTGTTATCCCTCAACCAACACTGTGTGTTGATGCTCAGTCTTCACTAGGTTGCTTGGTTACTACTAACTTTCTTGTTCAACATATATATTGATGCTCGATCAACACTATTTCTACTATGCACATATTGTGGCTCAGTCGACACTAGCATCACTCAGCACAAACTACAAGTTCCTTAATCTTGTGTTGTGTTGCTTGGTCAAGCCTATGCATTTGGTCAATCTTTGATTACTTTTTCAAGGCTTCAATACAACTATCTTCCTTACTTGTAACATGATTAAACAATTTTATCGTGTCAAAGTCTAACTAGTCAAGTGCCCACTGTAGTTTTATCTCATAACTTAACCTTTCCTCTAGGTGTTTTTATTATGACCAACTTCTCAAATCCTCTTCATCAATTAGCACTCAAATCAAATAGAAAACTTTCTTACCAATAAGGTTTGACATCAATGACAACATAACAATTGTTCTAATTGTAGCTTCCAACAATTTCATCCCATATGTTTTCTTCCTATGATTTGATAGTAGGGTTTGGTGACTAGACTTAAGATAGTTTTTTTATCATCTTAGGTTATCTCATAATCACATAATTATATTTTCAAGCATGTTTATATAATGGCATGCCTCAAATTGATTTCTCTTTATTCATTCTTATCATTATTTTTATATTCCTTTTCATTGACTAGAATGGTTTCATTTCTTACCCCACACAATGGCAGGATCATGCTCTAATACCACACTAATGCCCCCACTAGCTACGACTAGAATACCTACAAAACCAATGTTAGAATTTATAAAATAATAAATTATGTTTCACTATTCTACCCTCTATCATAACCCTGACCTTAAAGACATCTCCATATTGACATTGATAACCCTCTCGAAGATCCTTAGGTGCCCAATTACTTCTTCGTCTTCCATGAAGTGCTCCCTTTAAGGCCTTTCCTGGAAGAGACATTCTCTTTCTAGGGCTCTTGTCACATATGCATATGTTAACATGTACAAAATATTCTAGCCTTAAACCATATAAAGATCACTCTTTTCCCAAAGGGACTCTCTTGATTTTAAGCTATTAAGATCACACTCTTCCCAAAAGGACTCTCTTGATCTTAAAAAATAACCACATTGAATCATATGTATCATTCTCTTAGTACTCCATATCTACATATACATGTTTACTTTTGTATATATGTATAAGTTTAAATTATCCATTAAAAAGTATATCAATATCTTTTCTTTTCATATATCCTATATATACATACGTATGTATATATAACATAATAATTCATCTTATTAAAAAATAAGATAATTTCAAATTCTTAAAGTTAACTCTTTATAATCTTTCTATTACCTTCCATTTATTATACTCCTTTTTCCTTACTTCTGTATACTCCCCATTTTGAGATTCAAAAGGCTCCCTTATTTTTAACCTTAATACTTCCCATTCTCTTAATTTGTTCTCACGTGTGTGTAAAGAGTATTTTAATGGTATGAACTTTTTTGGTCATTGAAAAATTCCCTTTCTCCATGATTTATACATTTTCATCCTCTCCAATCACAGTCAGTGCAAAGTAGGATGTCTGGTGAAGAGACTTATATGTTTGGTGAGGAGGCATCATCGGAGGAGTATCCCGCAGGGAGACCTCCAAGGTCCAACATCAATATTGGACCTAGGAATACACTGAGAGTAAGTGATAGAGTCGATGACTTGGATAGTCGAATGGAGTCCCTGGAGGACATAGCCGCAGCTCATAGGATAGGGCAATTGGAGGCGGAGGTCAAGGACTTAGTGGATGACTCTGGTAGAGTGACAATGGAGTTGCAGACCTTACAACAGGAGCATAACTCACTGTCCGATGATCATACTCTTCTGGGAGAAGCTCTCAAGAAGCTTCGAGATGATCATGCGGCATTGTCAATTGAATTCCAAACCTTATCAGGGGAGCATAATACCATGATTTCAAACTGTCAGACTTTGGCAGCAGAGGTGCAGAGGTTAGTCAAGGAAGTTGACTTCATGAAGGCAGTCTTCACTCGGGGAGGTGGAAGTAAGGTCGGGCACAAGAGGAAGCCCCCTGATCCCTACGATGGAAAGAGGGATGACAAGGTGTTGGAGAATTTTGTTTTTGATATGGAAAGATTTCTAAAATCTCACAAAGGTTACACCGATGAAGAGAAACTTGATGAGTCGATGTATTGCCTCTCAGGGGAGGCCAAGTTGTGGTGGAGAACCAGGCTAGAAGACCAGAAGGCAGGAAGGCCAATTCCAACGGTGAGCAAGTGGGAAGACTTGAGTGCACTGCTCAAACAATAGTTTAAGCCAGAGAGTGCAGACTTGGAACTGAGATATAAATTCAGATATATGAGGCAAATGGGGTCACTAAGGGAGTACATCCAGACCTACCGTACATATATGCTGCAAATGCCAAACTAGGAAGAGGAAGAGAAAGTGCATTTCTTCATAACCGGCGTGAAACCAGGTCCAATGGCTAAAGTAAGGAAAGCTAGACCTCAAACAGCTGAGGAAGCCATCGCCATTGCGGCCGTTCTTGAAGACCACCAGTTTGGTAAAGAGACTAACAAAAATGGGCCATTTCATAAAGGGGACAAGAAGCAGTTCCAGAAGAAGAATGACGAGAAGAGTAGTGGGACTACCAAGTCAGCTGGATCGTCTTCAAGTACCAAGACGACAGGGTCGTCGAAACCAACACACAAGAAGGATTCGGGCAAGGGAAAACCTGATGAGTCAAAGCCAAAGCCTAAGATCCCTTACAAGGCATGTTTTACTTGTGGAAACAAGGGCCATTGGGCCAGGGATTGTCCAGAGAGGCAGACGGTGTCATCGACATAGGCTGAGGTTGCGGAGAAAGATGGTTCATCTTCACTAATGGGAGTGATTCAAGGTTTGCATGCCATGAAGAACCAACAACCTCAGAAGGCTACGGCAGCTAGGCCCGAGAACTTGAACAGATTGTTGTATGTGGAGACCGTGATGGCCAACAAGGTGACCATGGGAATGATAGACTCTGGTGCCACACACAACTACATCTCAGCTAGGAGAGCTGTAGAACTGGGACTTAAGGTGCAACCAGGCACAAGTTCCTTTAAGGCAGTGAACTCACCTGCCAAGCGAGTAACTGGTGTTGTGAAAGGCTCACTAGTGAAAGTGGGAATGTGGCAAGGCCACATGGATCTTATGGTGATTGAAATGGATGATTTTGAGTTGATTTTGGGGCAAGAGTTTTTGAGGCTGGGTAAAGTGGTAGTGATGCCTCATTTGGAGTCAATTTTGTTCTTAAATCCGCAACACTCATGTATGGTGAATACATCAGACAGGCGGCAGTCTGGGAAGGCTCCAGTGATTTCAGCTATGAGCATGAAGAAGTCAGCCAGAAAGAAAGACAAAGAACCTATGTTCTTGGCAGCACTACTTGGTGGTTGGGATGAGTTAGAAGGAGTCAAGGAGACACCGATTCCAATAGAAGTAGAAGAGCTCATATCGGTTTTTGAAGACCTGATGCCAGTTAAGTTGCCCGCACAACTCCCTATCAGAAGAGCCATAGATCATAAGATTGAGTTGATACCGGGGGCAAGGCCTCCAGCTCAGGCACCATATCGGTTGTCAGGGCCAGAGATGGTTGAACTTAAGAAGCAGTTGGAAGAATTGCTTGAGGCGAGATATATCAGACCATCCTGTTCTCCCTATGGAGCTCCTGTGTTGTTTCAAAAGAAGAAGGATGGAACATTGAGGTTATGCATCGACTTTAGAGCTCTAAATAAGTTAACCATCAACAACAAGTATCCCCTCCCACTCATTGTAGATTGTTTTAACCGCTTATCAAGAGTGAGGGTGTTCAACAAGCTTGATCTGAAGCAGGGCTACTATCAAGTATGGATTGCTGCAGGGGATGAAGAGAAGGTTGCATGTGTGACAAGATATGGGTCATACGAGTTCATGGTGATGCCCTTTGGGTTATGTAATGCACCAGCAACATTTTGCACACTCATGAACGATGTGTTTCGCCCTCTATTAGATAAGTCTGTGGTGGTGTATTTGGATGACATCTTAGTCTACAGCAAGAATATGGAGGACCACAAGCAACATCTAGCAAAGGTTTTTGAGTTGCTCAGGGAGCACAAACTATATGTGAAGAAGGAAAAATGTTCATTTTCTCAAGAAGAGGTGCACTTCTTGGGACATATAGTTGGTAATGGTCTGATTCGTCCAGACCCAGAGAAACTACAAGCAATCAGGGATTGGGAGCCTTCGAACAATGTTCACGAAGTGAGGCAGTTTCTAGGTTTGGCAAACTACTACAGGAAGTTTGTTGAAGGGTATTCCAAGCTTGCGGCCCCTTTGACAGATCTCTTGAAGAAGGACAAGAAGTGGTGGTGGTCAGATAAGTGTCAGGATGCATTTGAGGGATTGAAGGAGAGACTCACTTCTTCACCAGTGTTGA
This sequence comes from Cupressus sempervirens, assembly GCA_028749045.1. Classification (NCBI taxonomy): domain Eukaryota; kingdom Viridiplantae; phylum Streptophyta; class Pinopsida; order Cupressales; family Cupressaceae; genus Cupressus; species Cupressus sempervirens. Next base: position 169,640,081 of record CM053785.1, on the reverse strand, counting down.
CATTGCCCGATTTCACAAGGCCATTTGAAGTCCAGTGTGATGCTTTGGATTATGCAGTCGGAGGTGTATTAATGCAGGACGGACATCCAGTTGCATACGAGTCTAGGAAGTTGCAGGACAGGGAGAAGAATTATCCTGCCCATGAGAAGGAAATGACTGGGATCATACATTGTCTCAGAACTTGGAGACATTATCTCTTGGGGACACAATTCATTGTGAAGACAGACAACGTCTCCTCAACTTACTTCAAGACTCAAGCCAAAGTGACACCGAAGCAGGCCAAGTGGCAAGAGTTCCTGGCAGAGTTCGACTTTGAGATCCTGTATAATCCAGGAAAGCAAAATGTGGTGGCGGATGCTCTAAGTCGAAAGGGGCAGTTAGCTGCAGTTGAGGAGGATCAAGTGGCTCAGCCAGGGGCTAGCCGTGTGACACTATCTGAGGAGGTCTTGGAGACTATCGAAGAAGGGTATCAAATTAATCCTCAGGCAGCTCAAATGTTCAAGCAAGCATCTGAGGGTAGGACTCGCAAGTTTAGTATTCAAGATGGGTTTTTGGTCTTTACCCAGGATCGAGTCTACCTTCCTAAGTGGAAGAATGTGAGGAGGGAAGTCCTACATGAATTTCATGATAGTCCTTGGGCTGGGCATCCAGGGCAGAAGAGGACCCTTGCATTGCTTGAGAGAGGGTTCTACTGACAAAATATGAGAAAGGATGTAGATGAGTATGTCAGGAGTTGTCTCATTTGTCAGCAGGACAAGGCGGTGATGAAACCTCCGGGAGATTTCCTGTAGCCGCTTCCCGTTCCAGTAAGACCATGGGCAAGTGTAAGTATGGATTTCATCACAGGGTTGCCTGATGTGAACGGGTATACAAGTATTATGGTTGTAGTTGACAGATTCTCCAAGTATGCCACATTTGTAGCGTGCAAGGCACCATGCAAGGCGGAGGATGTTGCGGATTACTTTTTTAGGAATGTGGTGAAGTATTGGGGTGTTCCACTGAGTATCATTAGTGATCGGGATGCAAGGTTCATCAGCACTTTTTGGAAAGAGTTATTCAAACTGATTGGGAAAAAGTTGCTCATGTCGACAAGTCATCACCCGGAGACAGATGGACAGACTAAAAGGATCAATGGGATTCTGGAAGATTATCTGAGGCACTTTGTTTGGTCGGACCAATCCAATTGGCCAAGGCTATTGGACTCAGCTCAGTTTAGCTACAACATGCAGAAGAGTGCATCGAGTCAGTTCTCACTGTTTGAGTTGGCAACAGGCCAGCAACCACTGACTCCTCATACAGTTTTGAGTGGATACATGGGAGAAAGTCCAAATGCAAGGAAAAGGTTGCAAGAGTGGCATGACCAAGTAGATCTTGCTAGGCATAATTTGGTCAAGGCTGCTGAAAGAATAAAGCACTATGCAGACTCAGGGAGGAGCAGTGTGGATTTCAAAGTTGGTGAAAGGGTCTTTTTGAAGATGGATCCAGTTCAATTCAAACCACCAAAAGGGTTGAGTACAGCACTGGGACGGCACTATGATGGGCCTTTTTCAGTTGTTGAAAAGATTGGGAAGGTGGCATACAAGCTGAAGTTGCCAAACCACATGAGAGTTCACAATGTGTTCCATGTCAGCCAGCTCCATCTGTATCATCAGGATAAGGAGGACGACAGCAGGAATGTTCCAACATGAGGACCAGGGTTTGTCAAGGACAAGCTAGGGTTAGAGGTGGAGGAGGTAATTGCTGTTAGAGATCGGGAATATGGTAACAGAAAGTGGAGAGAGTTCTTAGTTCATTGGCAGGGCCAGACCAGGGCAGAGGCATCTCGAGAGCGAGCTGAGACCATGTGGAAGTATGAAGATAAGGTTCTGGAGTTCCTGAATCGAGACTCCAACTTATCCCTTTGAACATCAAACTTGGAGTTGGGTGCCTCCGCAGCACAACATGGCCAAGTGTTGCCGGCATCCGGGACGTCGTCTGTTTTAAGTGGGGGAGGATGTAAGGGATGGGTGATTCGCATAAGGGGAAATGTTATCCCTAGGTTGTGACAGAGGTCTTTAAGGGACTTGTCGACTATACAGACAATTTCTAATGCGGAGTGGGTTGAGCACTTATAACTATTATAGGGGGAAGAAGAGTACCCCGACTATTCTAAAACGAACATCTACATGTGATTGCTTTTATTCTCCAAAGCGAAGTGTCATGGTGCAGAAATGCAAGGAGGCACACAACAGCTATCAGTGAGCAGAGTGTTCTAAGATTGCAGTGTGGTGATGTGAAGCAGTGTAGAGATAGTGAAGTGCTCAAGTGCAGTGTGACTTGGGCTCCCCAGCTGGGGGAGGCTTGGGTCTTATCCGTGTAAGCCAGCCAGGGTTCAAGAGAGAGCCAAGGTTGCCTCGGCAAGTTCCAACGACACAGGGTGTTGGGGGTGTGAAGTCTACGTGAAGGACAACAGCCTTGGAGGTGAGGTGCACAAGAGGTGTGCCAGTGTTCTAAGAGTGGGTGCACAACTAGGGGTGGGAACTTGTATTGAGTGCTTGGGAAGCACTCGGGTAGCGATCAACAACATAGTTGAAATTGATGTAAACCGAGCCAAGGGCCATTGTTATAATCAATAAAGCTACTTGTTACCCCATATCTGGTGTTCAGTGTGTGTTGCGTAAATTTCCGTTTTGCAAGTTATTTTGTATTGTGCTAACCAAGGTGTGTGCAGGTGTTGAGCTTGGGGAGTTTGGAGACAGGCATAGTCTGGGATCGTCTCATCTGGGAGAGATCGCCAGTGCCGCACGAAGTAAAAACTTCCACATTCCATCTGCAGCTTTTTATTAATATATTTGGTCTCCTTTATATGTTTCACTCCCTTCTTGATATACACCTACCTCATCGGTTTTAGATTTGTTATAATATATTTATTAGTGTTTATAAATAATGTGTAAATCATTTTTGCCATTGGAATATGGTTTATTGATTGGTAAGGGTAATAATATTTGAATTTATATAATAGGCCACAAACATATATGTGGGTTTATAGGTATACATGTTATGTATGTTATGTATTATGTAATGTTTTTTAAAAATATATGTCTTCTTTATTAAATTAATTATATTAAACTATTTTTTTTCATTCTTGATCTGTTTATAATTAGACCTTCCTTATAACTTTATATTATAATTTAGTTAATGATTTATGTATTTTCAATGTTATTTACTGATATTGTGATATCATTTTGTAGTTACAATTATTTCCTTATTATGTACTTATTTATTAGATCTTTGTTTGAAAGGGGTCACAACAGCCTCTTTGATCACTGTCAAATTATTTCAAATGTTTGGCAACCTATCTTCCAAAGACTTGACATATAATGGGTGTTCAATGTTAGTATACAATAGGTGCTCAATGTTGGCATATTGATGAAAAGGATTGATACCAAGAGCATGAAGTATCAAAGTTGTGTAGCCATTGTTGGCAGCAACACATACTAAAGGTGATGTATCAATCATACCGAAAGTGGATTGAATTACACAAACATAACTAAAGGTGACGTATCAATCATACCAAAAGTAGATTGGATCACACAAACATAATTACTAAGTGTTCATTGTATTGATGACAAATAGTCAATTGTGGAACAAATGATCAACGATGGAGTTTTTCAATGTTTCAAGTTGTGTAGTTCATATGGAATCATTGTCAAAGTCATATCAATGTATGTCTGGAGTTACATTAGCTACTTAAGTACATGCAAACATCTAAGGAAGTGAACCAGTGATAGAGTCAAAACAAAATACTAACAATAAGTTGGATGGAATCGACAAACTTGAGGACAAAAAGTCAAAAGCATGTTTTATTTTCTCATTGAATTGTTTAGGGCAAACATCAAGGAATTTGAGATGGTGGATTGGCATCCTAGCTCGTATGTTTTAGTTGTTTTGGAAGTTGACATCGGCAATACATTTTAGGCTTTCCACTAACATGGAAAAAGATCTATAAAAGCATATGTAAATCATATTGTTAAGTGTTGTGATGCATGATTGTAATTTGTGAAGCTAGGGTAGAAGTGTTGTTGAAGCATTTCAAAGCAGCAAATTGAGCAGAACAATATTGGATCTATCAAGGAGTGAGTTCATATCACCGCCACTTGTTGAATCCTAGCAAGTTTGCAAGTTGTGGATTATTCATTTACTTTTCTTTTATTTATCGGTAGTACCCATGGAAACACCTTGTTAAGAAATTGTTGCAAAAACCCTTACCATGTGTGTTGGTGCATTTAGAAAGATATAAATAATCATATATTTGGACAATTTGTAAGTACCATAGACGGTCTATAATAATGTTTGACAAGCTCCTATGTGCGAATATTGTTGTCAATCAATAGGAAAACCCTAGCATCCCCCCCTTCTAATTGGGACCATATGGTAACACCTAAAAAGCTCCCTAATACTTTCTACAAGTTTGATGATGGCAAGAAGTCAGCTTTGAGCAACAACAAATAGATTCCTCATCCCCCTGCTCTAAACAAAACTTTAATGGTGCTAAAAGATAGGGATTCACAATTGATGGTTAGGTAATTAGAGATTATAAAGGTAGTTTAATTTTTGCTTATACTAGCAACCCAAAGAATTCAACAAGAAAAAAAAATCAATAGGAAACCATGCAAAGGCCATGGCCTTGTCTTCGGGCCTCGAAATTGATTTGTCAATCAGAATTAAATCAATGTTTGTTGAGGTTGACTCCAAAGTTAATTATTGAAGCAACCATTGGGTCCTTAGAATTGATTTGTTGATTAGAGTTAAATCAAAGTTTATTTCAAATACTCCAAGCTAATTATTAAAGTGGCCAAAGGAACTATGAAGGTAACTTACAATGTGGAGGGTACTTTAAAAGACATCAAGTCACTTTTGACTAGGTTTGAAGCTTTTACCATTAGGCACACTTACAGAGAAGTGAATGTTGTTGATTTTATGGCCTCTATATGTCTTACTCATGATGGTTTGCAATGTTGGAGTCTAGAACATTGTCAGTCCTCCAACTTAAAATCCCTTCTAGGGAAGGAGAAAATTTCTTCACTTCATATGGAATCCATTAATTTTTCCTTTAGTAGTCCTTTATGGTCTTGTTTGAGGTTTTGTTCCCTTCAAGGTTGGGGTGTTATTTTAAAAACCTACATGAGTTATCTTTCTAAAATTTAAACTACCTGATCATGTTGAACTTGGAGTACATTCATTGCCAACCTGTCCACATGGTTGTGTTGGTTAGGTTAACATGGCTAACTTTTTAATAATCTTAAGAGGGCCTTTTTGTGTTGTGATCTTAGGTGGTAGGATTTTATAGGATTACAAAATCTAAACATAATTTGTGTTCCTCTTCTTTCTATTATGATGACAGACTTGTCACACAAGACTTATCACATGAGCAAGTAGCCTACTCGGAAATTTAAAAAGAGGATAACATGAATAACTATGAATGCACGAACTACATACATTTATAACATATTTATGTGCCATTTTTTGTTTGCAAATTTCATTTTGGATCTTTTGCAGTCATGTATTCTCTCAACTTTGGATTGTAACACAATTGGTTGTAGCTTTAGATGATATGCCTTTTTGGAATTGTTTTAGAAATCAAAGTGCCATATTCCTCCAACTTTTCCTCCATTCCCTAGAGGCATTGTTAAAGAAATTGTTGAGGCCAAAAGCCAGGTGACAAAATGGAACATTCTATACCAAGGTTTCATGTTTAGATTATATTGTTTCCCCTAAGTCTGTGCCTGCCCAAAGGCATTTGAGTTCAAAAAGCCCTTGCTTCCTCTAGCCCACAGTAAACTACCTTCTTGGACACTGTAGGACGTAGTAAAAATAAATGTTTTAAGAACCCTTCCCTAAAAGCTCAACAAGGATCACCTGACACACCCTTTACCACAATGGCTGAACAAAAACCAAAGGAGGAATAACTCCCTTGTTAAACTGAAAGTCAAGCCCAACAAAAAGGGTAAATTTAATATATAGGAAACATACTCAAATAGTGAAGCTCCTGAAGAGAATAGTACACCTTGTTGATCTACCAGACTGGCTACTAAGCCTCCTAAAAAGGGAAATAATCTAAAGACTGACTCAGAGTTTGATGAGGGAGGACAGAATGATTCAAATGGTAAAAATGACAAAGAGGATAATAGTGTCCACTGAAAAGTGTACACCACACTGATCTACCTGATTGGCTGCTAAGTTTGCCAAAAAGGGAAATAATCTTAAAGACTGACTAAAAAATCTGATGAGGAAGGATATAGTGCTTCTGATGGTAAAGATTACAGACGATGAAGCTACTAACTGCAAGTAGTTCCTCCATGACTCTGAGAACTTAAAAAACGATATTCCTGGACTTTACTAAGAAAGTGGCCATTGAAATGAAAACCTTGTTGCCTACCACTAGCAAGGGCAAGGTCGCAGTCAACAGAGAGGGAGGAGAAAATGTGGACACCTAAGAAGAGAATAACAAAATAAAAAATAGAATCACTAACATGGAGAAATGTCTCCAAGATGTTTCTTTGTTTGTGATGAAGATCATGGACAACTCAATCACCACATTGTGTTTTTGCAAAAAGACGTTTGGGATGGACAATGACGAGGAAGATAACTTTCAAGTTCCTTATTGAAGATTGGGCAACGGGAATGCTTCCTAAACCATGCAAGGCTAAAGAGAACGGGGGGTTGGGACCCTCCTTCCTTTGTGTCATTGTTAGGCTTTATTGGTACCTATAGCCTTGTCTCTAGTACAACTTTACTAGTTTCTACTGTTAATATCTATTTGTCTAATCTCTACTAGTTTGAAACTACATTGTCTCTCACTAAGACTTTATTACAGTTTGGTATTAATCAATGTAATTTGACAGTGTTTTGGTTATGGTAGGTTTAGCGATAACTATGCACATCATTACTCTTTGGATAATGATAGTGTTAGCAGTAGTTGCTATGGACAGGGTTCCAGGCATGGTTTACTCTGTTGATGTTGGCTAGTCTGTTTTTGATATTCAGTTAAGAGTGTTGTTACTATGCTCTAATTGTTGATCTGTTGTTAGTTGTCCATAAGGTTTTTGTTTTCAAGAGGTACAACACCCTTGTTTTGTTGATGTTCATATAAAAAGCAAATCATAGAGGGAGGTGTTGAAGTATAATCTTCATTTAAGTAGCTGCTAGTAATAATATGACAAAATTAGATCATGATGTGACCATATCCCCATTTTTTTGCAATTACAGCTGATGGCTTGTATCGAACAGCTAAACATAATGCTTGGATACTGCTTTGACTCAGAAAATTAGTGTTAAAAATTTGCCTACCATAAATAGATTACTGTGGTCAGCCATAGAATTTACAGCCACTTTCTAGCTTAAAGCATTTTCACTTTTGCTTAATAATAGAACATTAAGGTTGTGAAACTCAAAACTAATATCTTGGTCGTCTCCTAACAAATGGTAGCCTGAACTGTTATTTCTCTCTATAAAACTTCAATCATATAAATATACTTTCCTTCATATATTGGAAAAAAAGGTGGGGAAAAACTACATTAAAGACATTAGGAAAAAAATGTCAACAAATGCAGAGTTTCTGCCTCGATTAGTAAATATTAATAATAAAACAACAGAAGAAAAAAAAACATTTCTGAACAGCACTGATATAAAACTAATCAACAGACATCTCAAGAACACTAACAAATGAAGTAAATATACTCGTTTTGTAAGCCTACCCAAATTTGACCCTTGCACCAACATATATAAAGGCACATTTTATCATGCTTCCAACATTTAAACGTTACATGTACATATATTATACATTTTCAAAGAATTAAGCTGAAACCACTTCCAAGAATTGAGAAGCTTGACAATAATGAAATGTATTTACATCTATTCAGTGCTCAATTTACAAGATTACATCTGCTCCCCTACCTCAAGCTCATGGCAAAGCATCTATCTTTTCCAGCAGTTTTTTTGCCAGTAAAGGATCAGCAGTCAAACTATAATTTTGACCTGCATATTGAACCCAAAGATATTCCTGGTGTGACTCTGGGAGAAGCCGAGCAACCTCTGGCAAGCCAGTACAAGGAGGATTTGGTAGCTCTCTGCCATCTTCTGAGTAAACAATGTCAGCTAGAAGCAGCCAAACAAAATCTTGATCGATGCTTGATAGACCAAGCAAGGCATCTGTAGCGGCTTGATCCAACGTTCGACTACCACAAGAAAAACCCACAGTCAACCCAGTTATCTGTTTGAATATTGCCTCCAGAGCACAAGCACTTTTCTTGTCATTTGCAATAGCTGTGATCATTAAAAAAAATGCTTCTTGCACCTTAAGCAAGGTTCCTTCTGCCATGTCTGTGTGGTCAGTAAGATTGCTACCCTTTCTAAAAGGAAGCAGCATAGATTTTTCTGTCTTAAATGAAACCTTACTCAGGTAAAGCCCCTTAGATAACAATCTTAAAAAATGGGAGCAATCAGTTTTGAAGCGGCGGATGAAAAAATCCCCTCCACATACATGAATTACATTGGCTATTGCACTCAAACATCGGATGACAACCTATTTGGATAACATAAGAAATGCTATTCAGAAACCTTATTTAAGTTGAGGGACAAAACTGTCAGAAAAAACCTTACAAAACATAAAGATTAATTTAATAAGGCTAGAAAAATTTCAGACATCCTGTAGTTGAAATACTTTGCTTCACGTATTAAAGAAATATGCGTTTGGCCTGCATTAATAAAGATCCAACTTTGTTTACAATTTACAAGAATACATTAAGCTATGCCAAAACATGCATGCAAAAACAAAGATAATCAGAATATTCAGCCAACAATCATCACAGTTGCATTTCAGGAAAGAAATAACTACTCATATTTTGAAACAAACAAAGAAAGATTTGGCAATGATTAATAGTCAAGACTGTTCTGCCTCTAATGATTTGTACAAAAATACTTCATTAAGGGAGATTAAGTACAGTTATTCAAAGCTAAAAACCATGACTGAGGTGTTCAAACAATTCCAAGAATGTCACTGAAACAGAATGACCCAATTTTAAGCCAGCATAATTGTTCATATTATCATGCATATTTGACTGCATTTGAAATTACAACTAGTGCAGATAAACAGGAATTAGATTTACCTCGTTAACTTGACAATTATTAGGAAAAACTCAGATGGCCCTCGGCAGAACGGACAAATTCATGGGAGGCTATTATTCATCACAATAAAAAAAGGGCTCAAATCAATAGGAAGAGTGGACTATATAAAAGATCTACAGTGCGGATAAACAGAAAGGGATGAACATATGAACCATGATGTTAGAAATTTGGATACATTGTCTTCGATTTCTAGTTTTTCAAAACTATAAAATAAGCCCAGCATTCCAAAAAAGAATTGTGAAAGCCTGCTACATATCAGTCTGCAAGATAATTTTACTGTCAACTTTTTTTTTTTTTCTCATAATTTGAAACCCTAGCAATGGCCAATATTAAAATTATTTTAACAAAAGCTAAAAAAATTACAGGCCAAAACATTAACATCTTCAAGTCATAAAATACTCCCCATTGCTGAGCAGAGTAATTTTGATAGAATAATTCTCAAAGCATAAACTAGAATGTTTCAAATCTTGCAGATATCAATAAGCATGTTAGAGAAGCCTGGTTATTGAAGATACTGTCCATTTCTCATGAATTGATCCAATGAGTTCAAAATGCCAGTTTCACTAGTCATTTTTTATAAATCCTGAGAAACAAGCATCAAACTTCTCAAAAAGTTAAAAGATTTCCGAATTTGAAAAACTGAAGTTTCACACAGAGTTGGGTGAGGGTGATTAATGGATTTCCAACTAACAAAATCCCTAGTGTTAAGAGTAGCCGCAGAAAGAAATCAGTAATCAATGCAGGTTCAGACAGGAAGAGCACCTGTTAAAAAGATCTATAATGTGGATGAACAGCAAGAGATGAACATATCAACCATAATATGGGAAATTTGGGTACACTTTTAATTTTCTATTTTTTCTAAAATATGAAATGCACAAGATTCTGCAAAAATATTGTGAAAGCCTACATCATTTCAGTCTGCAATTAAGAATTTTTCTGCCCAAATTTTGCTTTTTAGTTAAAGTTGAAACCCTAGCGATGTCCAATTATTAAAATAATTTTGCCCAAAGATGAAAAATTGATAGGTCAAAATATTAATATCTGGAGTCTTATGATACTCACGATCGCAGACCAATGTCTGTGATAGAATAATTCTCAAAGCATAAACTAGAAGGATTTTCAAACCTTGCAGATTATTGTAGAGAAGCCTCAATGTTGTAGACATTATCCATTCCTCACAAATTGGTCACATGGGTTCAGAATCCCAATTCTAATAGTGATTTGTGAGAAAGCCTGATAAATGTGCATCAAACTCAAAAAAGTAAAAGAATTGTGAATTTAAAAAATTACTGTTTCACACAGAATTCAGTGAGGGTGATTAATGGATTGCTATCTACCAAAATAAAACAGTGTGTGGGAATCTCTATGCTAAGCAAATATGAAAGCTATTTCCTAATGAAATGGTGTGGCATGCAAAGGTGACTTAGATCTCATTCAAATAAATATCTGTGAGCCATCCTAAAAATCAACAACAATCATTGTTACAAGGTATATTCTGTTGCTGGTTTATGATCTCGGAAAACATTAGTATACTTTTGAAGAATAAGTATAATTGCTCTGGGAATTTTGTCCAGTTCAAGTCATTGGTTGAAAAACAGAAGAATGGATTCATAAAAATCTTCAAGTCTGATAATCACGGCAAGTTCACTTCCAAGAGAACTATATGAGACAAAATGCATTTAGAGACAATGCGTACACCCCTCAACAAAATGGCGTGGTTAACAAGAAAAAAGAATTGTTGTGGAGATGAACAAGTGCATGAAACACAATAGAGGTGAATATATCTACTAAACAGATATTTGTGCAAAACCTTGCAAGGTGTGACATCTACAGAATCCTTATTTGAGTTGAGACCAAAGGTGAAATTGTGCTTTTGGATGTTTCGCATCTTCATAGAAAATGGAGTAAACAAAATTAATAAAGATGCAGATATTTCTTAGTATAGTGGACAATCTAAAGCATTTGAACTCATTGATACTTCCACTAAGAAAACAAAAGTTTGCCAGGTACAACAATCATGATTATTCTTTGATTGTAACCTTAAACAATACGCTTCCAATGATTAATCAAAAAATAGAATTAGGTTCCCCTAAAAGATGAATTTTCTAGTTCCTCTTGAGCTCCATCACTCACCAATTTGTCAACCTTTGCCTGATATTTCTCCTATTCCAGTATCATATCATAATGAACATCTTTGTGGAATTCTAAGTTGTGACTATTTATCTTCTATTGGTTGTATTTGTCTCATTGTAGAAGGTGGATTCTAAACTGTGACTCTTGATCATCTGAAGTGACATTTTCTTTCTTTGATTGTTGTGGTGTTTTGTTTCTTTGATTGTTGTGTTGAAGCAAGAACCTAAGATTTTGTATAGATCTTCAATAGTGCCTTTAAATTTTACAAAACATGATCATCTGAAGCGACATTTTCTTTCTTTGATTGTTGTGGTGTTTTGTTTCTTTGATTGTTGTGTTGAAGCAAGAAACTAAGATTTGTATAGATCTTCAATAGTCAAATATTACCACTTGGGTTTCCACGACCGTGTAACATGAGAGTCTTGTAGCAAAGTTACATCTTGAGTTTAAGCCAACTTGGATTTTTTTTAATATTGACATCGATTACAAATCTTGTGCTCATTCAAGCAATAGCATGAGAATTACAAGCTTATTCAAGCTTATTCTAAATCTGAATTGGTTCAAAGAGGGTATTCATTATGAATCTTGAAGCCTCCCCTCCTTGATCTGTAGATATAACAAATCCTACTATAACAGAGGGGAGTGAGGGAGCAGCTTCTCTAATGTCTCTCTCTTCCAAATCATCTCTTATAGAGGATTCCACCAAGTCAAAGCCTCCCTTTTCCTTAATAAGGACAATCTGCATGTTTGGAGGAGGATAAGGAAAAGAAGGGCTCTAATTCGAGATTAGATAAGCTGATGTAGGGTCCTCTATGAAAGATCCTTCCACGAATCCTGGTTCTATCCTGGGTGACCTTCCCTTAATGCAAATCTTTAAAATCTTAGGATTACAAATGTTGGCATTCATTTTGGCTATGATAATTGGACTCGAGAACCTCCATTTTGTTTCTACAAAACCTACATATTTCTCTAACTTGTTACCCATTAATTTAAGAATTTCTTTTGTTAGTAGTTCAATAGCGAGATTAGGCAAATTAACAGCCTAATCTATTATGAAGGAGCCTGGGTTGTTCGGGTCAAAGAAAGGCTATCAATCAAGGACTCTAAAAGATTTGCCTTTGAAAACTAGGGCATAAGTTTAAATAACAATTCTTTTTTCAAACTGGTGCTACAACAAGCAATATAACGAAAATCATTTTCCAAGATAGTTACTTCTAATTTCTTATCATAAGATTCATTCAACCATCTCACAATAGATTCTACCTCTGTACCTATTCCTGTCCATTTGGCATAGAGTCCATCCATCTGATTTGAGTTTAGGCAATGGCGATCTCGGAATTGGATCTCTTAGATGCATGAAAGGATTAGAATCCAAACAATGTCTAGACAAAGTCCATCGCAATCTTCTTGTAAAGGGCAGTTTGACCTATGTGAATTTTGAGGATAAGGGTGGGAAGGAATTTGAGTTTTTGGGGGATTAAATGGTACTTCTTGTTGTCTAGACCGTTTAGATTTTACAATAATCCAACCCTCGTCATCAAATTCGTTCTTTACTAGTTCAAAATGATTCTAGGGAACCAAGTCTAGAATCAATATATAGTAAAGGAGATGGCATATTTTAGTCGCCAAAAGATAAAACATTGTCTATCAATTTTTTCCCTAGACACCTAGTCTGCATAGATTGAACAAAACGCAGGATTCATTTTCACAAAAATAACAATAATAATAACAATATAGTGTTTGACAAGTAAAACTCAATATCATAAAATAAAGGTGATATGTTAGAGTTCAGACAAATCACAATTTAACTTTCCAATTGATTGCTTATTATTTGCAAACAAGAATAAAATAATTATTATCAAGTGGATATAAAAATGGATCGATTGAAATGAGACTCAGAAAAATGCAGATTTAGATATTAGATGATAAGTTGAGTAGAAATTGTTATTCGTTGGATGATGTCCATCTTTCTATATTGTCAAAGAATTTGCTGCAATGTAACTTATACTCTCTACCACCAACTACCTATAAATGCTCGGTCTGCTTATCCACGATCTCAAATGCTTGGATTGCAAAAACCCTTGAAATCGAATTAAAAATTCTATGGGAAAAAATGGTCAACAAGAGGCTATCTTCAGCAAATTTTGTGGTGAGGTGGGAAAAACGAGGCAAATTGCGTTTGGACTCGGACTCGACCGAGTCCTGACCAAGTTTTGGCTGACTCGCCGAGGTAGCTACCATAGTTGACTCGCCGAGTCCTACTAGTCGGACTCTACTATCAACCAATGAAAAATAATAAGCTTTTCAGCTTAAGGGTAGGAGGATTTATACAAATATAAAATTCTTATACTTTAAGTTATATTTGTATAAATATCGTCAAGATGTTTGAGAAAGTTTTCAACTTTATAGGAGTTAAAATGCAGATTATAGATTTTGGGGGTTTTCAAAAACTTCCAACTTTAGCCAAATTTCAAGATTTAGCATGCCTTTAATAGTGTTATCTCGCACAACTTGTTTTGGCTATTTGAGGTCAAACTAAAGTTGGAAGTTGATAATCATGTCTTCACTAAATAAGGCTTGGAGTGGGTTGATTAGGTGGATCGAAGGATAGAGGCAGTGATAGTGGCAATGGCAGTGGAGGAGGCTAGAGCACAAGGAGACCCAGTGTAGGACCCTGAGGCCAAGAGAGATTGATCCGACTCTGATGATGAGGATTATGAGGATGAGTATGAGGATGAGGAGGATGATCATGATGAGCATGTCACTGAGGTTCAACTTCACACACGGAGAGATGATGGCTCTAGACTTTAGAGTCTTACATGACCTATCTTATGCATAGTCGTAGGAAATAGGCTACTATGAGCCTTATTTTGATATATGTTTTGAATTTTTGATTCAATGGACTGCATATTCTATTAATACTATAGACATTTGACAGTAACACTATATTTCGATTATGTTATTCAATTTAAATTTACGCAATTTCTTTCAAAAATTTGCATTTATACTTATGTGATCTATGAAAAGTTGTGGATGCGTGCAAAGTAGCTTCTATTTTTCTCAATTAATGTGTATCTGATGCTATGTTACCCGGAAACGCATTTCCACCTCTAAGACCCAAGTTTCGGAAACGGGGACAGTTTCGAGGACAGTGGGACGACAGGAAACATTTCCAAGCCGTCCCCACCTAGAGAGGAAAATCGGAAACGCGTCCTCGAAACACCGGAAACGGTCAACACGTTTCCGAAACTTGTTGACTGTCCCGGGGACTTAATTTTGTTTCCTAGACGTTTCCGGGACTTTCAAAAAAGTTCCCGATTTTTAATTTTTACCACAAAAATAATAAAATTAAATAAGCCGCCTCCTGAACTTCAAATATATTAGAAAATGACTTCTAATGTTTTTTATGTAGATTTATGTTTGTTAATGTTTATTGTTTAAAACTTTAAAACTTTACAAGGAAACGAAATATTTTCATTTCCCATTCCCGACAGCTGAAGGGTTGAAGATCCAACGCAATTCACCTGGTCTGCAGTTTGCAAGTTTGTTGAAGACTCAAGAGCCGAGTTTTGCAAGTATATTATCCTCTTGGTTGTTGACTTTATCAGACGCTATAGAAGATTGGGTGTTTTCATTTCGTCATCTCTATCTAGGGCGAAATTAATCTACACATTGCTGGGGTTGGGCTTGGTGATTTATTTGGCAAATCATGCCTATTTTTGCCGTCTAAGGCTAGGCAACACCCAGCATGTTTTTTAGGGCTTGAATCACCATTAATCTGAAGCGATTTTATTGTGGGAAGCTCACATAATGTCAAGATAATGATAAAAATCGCTGGGCGTTATTTTTAAATTTTTTTGGGGAAGCAATCTACTGGGTAGACCTGCAAAAATTCCCCCTTGTCTGGCAAGCCGCAAGCATTATTCAAGACCTGGTTGCATAAACTAGGGCCCTGCGAGTCATCTATACAGGCTTGCAATGATTTCTTTGGAGTTGTTTAAAACCATTTGTTTTTCAGTTTTCCTGGTTCTAGCTCCTTCAACCGCAGCTCAGCACACCCTATTATTTTTGCATCCTGAAGGACCCCTTCCTCATCATAAATCTTTACAGTTAAATGCTGTGTGACAACATCTTCAACCTCGAACTCAAAATGTTCATTCCAGATAGGATTCAAATTGTTGTTCTTCAATACAAAGAGATCATTGATCAATTAGTTGATTGATCAAATCCAGATGGATGCAACATCCTATATTTACTGTTAAAAATGTCTATTAAAAAGAACTTTAAAAGAGTTATAAATTTATGAAATTATGATTAAATTTTAGCTCAAGAACATCTATCAGCTTAAGAGACATTGTCTAATTAACTTCATGGTTAAACATTTTTGGGATAAGATATCCAATTTGATGTTGAGAAAGATATGCCAAACATCTCTGCCCAGCAGGGAATATCTCAGCATAATTGTGTCAGAAATTTGGTGCTCAGGATGTTTGTCACGATGTTCTTATATTGTAACAGTTCAGTTTTTAGCAGAATTTACTATTTTAAAACTCCTGGATAAGCATACTTGAGTCTTAGTATGGTCTTGCTGTTCTTCATTTGTGCTCTTAATGGCCTGATGTACAGTACTGCAAAAGGATGGGTTTCATAATGAAACTTTCATTCTGAGTTTGGTTTTATCCATATTTATTTATTTTAAGATAATATTATATATGTTAATGTTAAAGTATTCTAAAATTTATATTTAATATTTATTGTGTTAAAGTTTTTGATATTTTAATACTATTTTTTTAATGTATGTCATGACTCATGAGAGAGAAGTCTAATTTTCATTTTCATTTTTGTTGTGAATGTAGAATTGATGAATATTTTTGAAAATTTCGATATGTATATGTATATAAATATACATATATATATATATATATAGCCGTCCCCTGCCGTCCCCTGTTCTTGCCAAAAAAAAAAACGTCCCGGAAACCCGTTTCCCCGTCCCCCCGTCCCGGAAACTTGGGGTAACATAGATCTGATGTTAATTGGCTAAATGATGCATGAAAAAAACTTCAAATCCTTAAAAATCTTTGAATTTCATGGGTTTTTAATTGTTGGATCCATGCCGAGTCTGGCCACCAAGTCCAAGTCTGAGCCTGATTTGGGCTTGCCGAGTCTGAGGCTAGTAACACTGCTTCAGACCCTTGTTGCCTTACTACACACACTTCTCTTTCTCTATTCTTTCATCAAACGCTACACATTGCAAACACTCCTTCACTATTGTGAGAAAGAAAATATTTTAACATAGAACCCATGTTTTTAAATCTACGGAAAAATTTCCTTGTCCACGTTGATCGTGGAATGGGCATATACCATCTCCCAACTATTCACAAATCATACGTGACAATGGAAAAAAATCAACATGAATTGGTAGGCCCATAGCAAGAAATTGCAGGCCTTATAAATCCCAACACATGCCCTGTTTGTGTAATCGCAGGCCTCTAATGATGAAGCACAAGACACAACAATGACTCGAAGGGTCTTTTGCAAATATCAGATATTTATTCGGAATATGTTGCCTTAGATTTTGACCAAAATGGAGCTTTATCAAATAACGCAAGTCTAGTCGGAGTTAAATGTAAAAAGCTTCTCAGCGGTCATTGAGAATTCCTCATTCTATGTAGATTTCTATAGACTTTCATAGTGTTTTCTATAGGTTTCCTTTGGAAGCAAACCCTAAGCTTGTTGTCAGGGAATGAAATATCCATATTTTCTTCCAAACATAGTTCACGAAAGTATCAAATTAGGGCTTATACCTCTTTTTCAAAATGGACTCCAAAATTGTTTAATTGAATCAAAACCCTCATACCATGCAGGCCAAGAAATGAAAAATTTCAATCGAGGGTGCAATTAATCGCTATTTCTATCACAAAATTTACTACACCTTCGTAGATTGAATTTCCTGCCAAATTAAGAGAGCTAGCTGGTACATTAAGATGAAATTGCTATACCTTGTCCCAACATCTCTGAATAATTCTTTTGGACATGAGAACATATCTCATTTTTTTTGTTAAAAACTTAATCAAATTCATTTTATTTATTTTTTCTTTCCTGATGTTCAAAAATCTGATTGTCATTGCTACCCTCCACCCTATTCGTGGCATTTCTCTGCAATGTCCACACTTTAGCAATTGTCCAATTGTGTGACCGTTAACCTATTTCTACATGGTCCTGGAGGCTAACGAAGAGGTTAGTGGGATCCTAAGATGTTTTGGCCTAGTTATTTCCAATTCAAACCAAAACGGAGCTGATTTGCATGGTGTTGGGAAAACTTACTATTTTTAGTAAGTTAACAGGGCATAGGCGATGTCAAAATTAGTGATTGGATTTGATGTTCCTCGATGAGATTTTTCCAACAAGCTATCACTCATATTATTCCAAGCCTAATTACTATTTTATTTTAATGCCCAAAGCTTATTAAAGTAACATTTAAATTAAATGTGAAAATAATAAAGTGTTACTTTAATATTATTCATGTTGGGTTGTGTGTTGGAAAAAGGAAGCCCAAGGGAGACATAAGGTGTTATTTTATTTTATTTTAGAGCACTTTATCCCACATTGTTTGTGAAATGTGGGTCGACCCTATGAAGTAGAAATCAAAAGGAGAGCTTGTGGCCCTTGTTCGGCAAGTTGAATATGAGAAGAAATTGGTGTGTGAGTTGCAGATCCGTTCTTGGCATTAGAGGATGTCTATTCTCTCTTGTGACATTCTAGACATCATTCCCTTGGGGTTTGGCCTTTGGAATCCATTGCTATCAGCTTGACTATTAGGCAATTTGATTGCATTTTCAGCTACAAGCAGATTCGATATTTTGCTCATATCTTCTTCAATACTTGTTCGATGCTTATGCTGCTTTGAGGGAATGATTTTATGAAGGTAGTGGACAATTTGAAAGAAAAAGTACTGTAACAGCACTATTCACGTCACACTATTCACGCAGCTCTATTCACACGATACTATTCACGTCACTGTAGCAGCAAGTTTGAAAGCATGGGCTGGAGTTTTATGCCAATGATATTGGAGTAATTAGTAAGTTGATAGTCTTCCATGTATTTGATTTAATTAAATTCTGAAAATAACATTTTATCGGCAGCAGTTCATTGTCCACTTTGCATATTATTGTAGTTTCTTTCTTGTTTATGTTGTATGATTCTCATTCCATGCATAAAACACAACAAACAAATAAACGTTTGATTCCGAAGTTATAAGGGGTTTAAACATTAAATGGAGAAATAAGAAGTTGAATCCAAATTGTTTGACATAATTGCTTTCAGCAGTTGTTGCTTTCAGCAGTTGGTTTAGTTTTTTGGTGAATTCAAGGGTGCCCATTATAGTGGTATTAGAGCTATAAGTCCAATCATCCTGTGGAGGTCTTCTAGGGAATTTGGAACAGTTGGATAAAGGGAAAAGTGTTTAACAAAATGTCAAAACACTAAAATCAGAAATTAAAAAATAGGCTAAACATTTATGTTTCAGCATGTGACAAGGGCCTTATAATTTCCGCAATACTAGAGTAAGACAAAATAGGATTTCAGACTTGTATAGCAAACAGCATAGTTCATCCGTGCAGATTGACATACAATCCAGTCATACAGACATGAAGGAGATATTCTTTGATCAGGACAGCAATATGGGTGACCGAGATGATAGCAATACAGGATTAGGCAGAGGCGGGAATACCGGGTTAGATCAAGGGGAGGTAATGTTCAAATAGTTATTGGATACATTAGAGTAGGGGCAGCATATGTAGCAAGAGCAAAATAGGTGAATGAATGTGATGTTGCAGCTTATCGCTAGACAAATGGGCATCAATATTAATCCAGGTGATGCCAACAATGGGGGAAACAATAACAATAGGGGCAATGATAATAATGGAGGCTAAGGAAACAACAGTCCTAAGAATAACATTAATGATAATAATAGACATGGCAACAATGGGAATGAGGCTGATAACTTTAGACACGTTGCATGCCCAACTCGAACAGTGAGCTCGAGACCTCTTATACCCACCTTCCCACCCCGAGATCCGGTTCAACCAATAAATGAACCATAGAGTATCAAGTCACAAGATTAGTTCAAGAGGGACTAGGAGGCTATTGGACTGGAGTTTCAAACAGACATTTCCCTTAAAGATTATATGGACTTGAGAATGAGACACATGCCTAGAGTAGAAGGGAAGAATCAAAACTTTGAGTTGAGAAAATAAGTTGGAAAACTTTCTTTACCTTATTATGATGCTTCAAGGAAGATGACTGCACGAGCTTAGGTGCAAAAGGTAGATACATACTTCTAGTTGAATTCTATGCCTGAAGAGGAGGCTATAAAGTATGCGGCTATTCATTTGGATGGCCCAACGCATGAGTGGTGGCACCATGGCATGGTAACCTTGGGGCATAATCAAATCACATCTTACAAGAAGTTCACTAAGAGGCTCATAGACAGATTTGATACCAAGGATCCCGAGTTACAATTTCAGGAGTTGGCACAAGTCAAGTAGGGGGGATCAATTGAGACATATATTAGTGAATTTCAAAGGTTAGCTATGTTGGTCACAAATATTTCAGAGAGGAGGTTAGTAGTGTTGTTTATGGACGGGCTCTCAGATCCCTTAAGGGGTTGGGTCAAGGGGCATGACCCAGCTACATTACAGGAGGCTACTAAGAAGGCTCGTGACTTAGCACCTTCTTTTAGGAGCAGATTTCAACCTAGGGATTCACATATGAAGAAGGATAAGGAGGATAAAAAACATTTTTATCGGGATGCTCAACCAAAAAGGGATAATAAGTTGGATAATGACATCCTGAATGAGTTGAGGAGGAAGAAGCTATGTTTTCATTGCAGAGAGCCTTGGGACTTATAAGTGTCCTCTCAAGGTTAAGGCAAATCAAATAGAGTATTTCTCAACAAAGGAGTCACAATCAAAGAGGGAGGATCAGCACTCTAATTCAGACAAGGGTAGCACTACAGAGGAGAACAGCATTCCTGAGGATGAGAATTCATTGGCACGATTAATGGGGGCTCAGAAGGCAATCACATTTAAGGTTAGGAGTACTATCCAGGGGCAAAAAGTGATGTCACTTATTGACACTGGGACTACACATAATTTCATAGATGCACAATTGGTACCCAAGAGAGGTTTACAAACCAAGGAGCATGTTGGATTTAGGGTCATGGTGGCGAACGGTGACAAATTATTATGCACTAGGAAGATATCTAACCTTCATATAAGGTTTGGAGATGGTTATGAGTTGGAGGATGAGTTCTATGTAGTAGACATGGGAGATTATGATATCATCCTCAGCATGACATGGATGGCCTCACTAGTTGAGTTCACACTCAACCTAACAAAATTAGAGATGAGGTTCCAACATGAGGGTAGAACTGTTGTACTTAGAGGACTTTCAGAGGGGAATTGCAAAGTAATCTCCTTGAGGAGAATGTAGAGACTATTTCGGCATGATGAAGTAGAGTGGGTGGCAAAATGTTTCACTTTTCCAGCCTTGCAAGAGCCACACATGAAGAGTCATCCACTAGATATCCAAGAGATACTTCATAGGCATGCTAAAGTTTTTGGCGAGATTCTGCATGGGGTTCGTCCTGATAGAGAGATAGAGCATGTTATTGAGCTTGAGAAGGGAGCCAAACTAGTTATGATTACTCTCTATCATCATCCTAAGAAACACAAGGATGAGGTAGAGACGGCGATTAAGGATTTGTTGGAGATGGGGCATATCAGGCCTAGTAAGAGCCCCTTTGCTTAAACAGTAGTATTGGTAAAGAAGAAGGATGGGACGATGTGTGCATGTGCATCAATTACAGGGCATTAAATAAGAAGACTATTAAGAATAGATATCCCATCCCGCAGATAGATGAGCTAATTGATGAGTTGCATGGTGCATGCTTCTTTATGAAGATTGATTTATGGTTAGGGTATCATCAAATCAGGATGAGGGTGGAGGACATTGAGAAGACAACCTTTCAGTGTCACTATGACACTTCAAGTTTTTGGTTATGCCATTTGGGCTAACTAATGCCCCTAATACGTTCCAGAGTTGCATGAATCAGGTATTCAAGGGGCAGCTTAGGAGATTTGTCCTAATTTTCTTTGATGTCATTTTGGTCTTCAATAAGACTTGGGAGGAGCATTTACAACATCTTGAGATGGTGTTGTCCATTTTGGAGAAAGAGTCACATATGCCAAGGAATCTAAGTAAGAGTTTGGTTTGACTGAGTTACCATACCTTGGGCATATCATCAACGCTGATGGAGTTTGGGTAGATCCTAAAAAGATTAGAGCTATTGTTGATTTGCCTACTCCTGTGAACCTCACACAGCTTAAGGGGCTCTTTGGTCTCTGCGGGTTTTCTAAGAGATTTGTTAAGGGATTTTCATAGACCGTTGCACCCTTGACAGACCTTACTAGGAAAGGGGCCTTCATATGAACCGGGGCAACTCAGAGATGCTTTGATCATTTCAAAAAGGTGATGTCGCCATGTCCAGTATTAGCTCTACCGAACTTCACGAAGCCATTTGAGCTTTATTGTGATGCGTCAAGGGATGGGATTGGGGTAGCCTTGATGTAGGAGAAGCATCCCATTGCTTTTGAGAGTAGGAGCTCCATGGAGTGGAGAGGAGCTATTCCATCCATGACCAAGAGAGGTTGGCCATTATGCATGCATTGGCCAAGTTTCAGTCCTACCTAGTTTGGGTGAAGTTTGTTATCAAGACTAATCACAACAACATCAAATACTTCATGAGCCAGCGTGCCTTGAATGATAGACAATAGAAGTGGATTATGAAGTTGCAAGCTTATGACTTTGACATTGAGTTTGTCAAAAATAAGAAGAATGTGGTGGCAGATGCTTTATCCAGGAAACCTCATGTTTGTGCTCTAGCTGAGATTACAGGAGAATGGAGAAATAAGATTACAGCAGAGTATGTGAGGGATACTTGGACTTATGGAGTGATTGCAGGCACCATACAGGATTATCGTTATGTGGTGATGGGCGGATTGATCAAGTTCTAGGATAGGATATATTTGATTCCTTCATCACAGTTTAGGGAGCTAATACTTAAGGCATTTCATGATGCACCTACAGCTGGACATCCAGGGATCTTTAAGACCTACAGGAAGATCTGTGAGCAATTCACATGAAAAGGGCTCAAGGATGATGTTCAGAAGCATGTCAAGGAGTGTGCAGTTTGTCAGCAGAATAAGGGAGAGCACACATTTCCTGCAGGGTTGTTACAGGCTTTGCCCATTTTGAATAGGAAATGGGAAAGTATCTCTATGGACTTCATCACCGAGTTACCATGAGTACAGGGGAGAGATTGCATCTATGTGGTAGTTGACCGAATGACAAAGTTTGCTCACTTCTTTGTTATTCCATCGACCTACAGAGCAGCACAGGTGGCAGATCTTTTCTTCAGAGAGATATTCAAGTTACATGGGCTACCTAGTTTCATTGTCAGTGATTAGGATAGTAAATTTATGAGTGCTTTTTGGCAAGAATTGTTTGGGTTGTGTGGCATAGATCTTACACCTAGCACTAGTTATCATCTGTAGACAGATGGGCAAACAGAGATTGTGAATAAATGGGTGGAAGGATATTTGAGGAATTATGTGACTACACAACAGAAAGCTTCGGTCAAATAGCTACATATGGGAGAGTAATGTTATAACACCACTTATCATATGTCCATCAAGATGACTCCATTCATGGCACTGTATGGTTATGAAGCACCTAGCTTCATGGCTCTAGTTTTGGGGGATAGTAGAGTGCCCAAAGCCAAAGATTTCTTGCAAGATTGTCAGGATATCTTGAGGGTGCTCAAGGAGAAAATATAGCAAGCCCAAAACCAGCAGAAATTGTATGTTGATCAGCACTGAATAGAGTGCAGCTTTGAAGTTAGGGATATGGTTTGCTTGAGGCTACAACCATACAGACAGTCATCACTCATGAAGAGCGGATCAGAGAACTTGAAGCCTAGAGTTTATGGTCCCTACAGAGTGAGTCACAGGGTGGGAGAGGTTGCCTAGGAGATTGAGCTTCTAGAGGGTAGTCGAGTGCATAATGTGTTTCATTTGTCAAGGCTTAAGAAAGCCATTGGTCAGGGGGTTGCCCCTTCTGCAGAGTTGCCACCATTGGAGCATGTCAATTTTTGAGCTGCAATAAAAACTTGCATTATAGAATTGAATTCAGCAAGCTTTGGGCATTCCAGATGACATAGAGATTGAAATGCCTACTACCTTATCTGGTAGGCAACAGATTCAATCTATTCAGCACTCACATTAGCAACTCGGGACCTTCCACTTGTAGTGCTATGGCTGAAGTAGGACTAGGCAAGGGGAAACAAAAAGTTACAATTGAAAGTAACCCCATAGCAGATTTATTTATTGCACACATGAAAGAGGAGATAGAGGAAGCCATTGGTAGATTCATTTTTCCTAATGTTGTACCACTTCACATAGCTCAATCTCGTTATTATAAGGAGATGCTGCAGAAGGTTGCGAAAGGGGGAGGACCATCATTTGTGCTACCAGGTGAACACAAGTTGAGGACTATTATCTTGGATAACGAGTGTGCCAAGATCAAACAATGGAGAACATGAGGGCAATTTGGGAGGAGTCAAGATGCAACATTATCATGGATGGGCAGATGAACATTAGGAACCGTCCACTCTTCAATATCATAGTTACATGCTCAAATGGCCCATTCTTTCTTAGGGCGGTTGATTGTACAGGGCATCGAAAGGACGCTGATTTTTAGTTTGACATCGTTGATGAATAGCTTCATTCAGAGAAATTGGATGATAATATAAACTATCTTGATCTGCACATAGCATACATGCATACATACCAATATAACTTAGCATATATTAATACATACACATATATATTAGAAAACAGATCAATTATTTTGTCATCCACTGAATTTGTGCTTTTTTACCCAAGTACAAAGAGTATAAAAAGGATCATTGATGAGATACTCATACTTTCGAAAAGTTGATATCCGTGACCATTATTATATGGCTTTGTTGATTCAAGTATTTAGAATTCTAATATCTATGGTTCAATGTTTAATCACAATGCAATGTTCAAATATTTAAATTTTAAAAAATCAGTATTTTTAAATTTAAATGTCTTATATTTTCAATTTTATACATATTTTCATAGCTGTCATATAGCATAAAGAATATACACCCCCCCCCCCCCCCCACCTCTCATCCCCTATCGTCATCCCCCCGTTGTCCCCAAATTGAGGGTCCTTTATGCCCCCCGCTCGAAAACTTGTCCTCTCGTCCCAATGTCTCCCTGTCCCCTAGGGCGGCATAACTATGGCGCAAGAGCAACCTTAGATAACACACAAAAATCATCTACAAGGAAAAGGTCTTATTAGAAATCATCTAATAATATCTATTTCACTATAACAATACTATCAGATCTTATTCAACAAATAACAACTTGATAGCAACTCTATTCTTAGTGAAGGAATAAAGAAATCATACAAACACCAAAATACTTCAAGGAACCACCAAAATTCAATCACAACTTCATTATCTTGATAGCTCTTAAACAACAATCTCTAACATTCCATGCTTTACAAATGAGAAGTTTATCTTTTGTATAGGTCTCAGAGTACAATGGGTGACCACGATTAAAACAAAATCAATGGCCCACCCAGATCTTACCACCTCAGAGCTAATTAGTGTTAGGGCATAGAAAGAGAATCTACAATGAATGAGCAGGCCCATAGAGACCAATTAGAAGACAACCACTCAGTGGGGAAGTGGTCAAAGTTGACCCATCAATGGAACAAGATTCCCACTAAGAAATAGATGCTGATTTTCTCAGAATAGTTTCTGCTTGGTTATTTTCCTTAAATGCTACAAATTTTGACTTGGAGACCTTTGATTGGCTCATGGAAGTGACTAGGTGTTGTGTCAACATGTTAGGGTGTTTTCCAATTCGATCATTTCGTAACCAACATCCAACTTTCATTACCTTTTTTGAAGTTATATCACTTTCTCCATTTTCCCTTCCATGAACTTTCTTGAGAATTCACCTTCTTGAAATGGATTAGACTACCTTAATGATTTTGTCATTCTAGAATTTCTTCACACTGGACTATGTGGCTATGGTCTTGGATTTTTGGAGGAAATTCAATATGTTACAATATTCCTTCTAGACATAAACTTTGATCTTAGAGGTCATGAACCTTGAGTGATAGTTAGAAGACTCAGATTTGCCTCGGGCATCTAGATTTGGCAAAAACTCAGCAAGGACTTAGCATATTGAAAACCAAGAAATTTAAAGATTTTTAAAAATTTAAAACTTTTTGTACGCGGCATTTAACAAATTCACATCAAAGACACAATAAATGAGATAAATAGAAGCTACTTTGCATAAATACACAAGTTTACATTTATCACATAACTATACATGTGAATTTCTTAAAGAAATAAGTTAAACTAAATAACACATTCAAAATATATTAGTCTCACTATCAAATGTCTACAATATTCGTGGAATATGAAATTCATTGAATAAAAAGTTTAACACACACCAAATAAAAGCTAGAGCCTGGAAGACTAAGGCCCAAAGTAGCCTATATCAGTGAATGCAAGCAAGCAACAAACTTTCACAAACAATCAGCAACCGGTATTTGAAAGCCAATCAATCTGTTGGTCTAATTTCTTAAACCCAATATTCTTTTCTCAATCCTTTTTTCACTTTTCCTTGTGGTTGAGAATAAATAAATGCTCCTTTGGGGTTTGAGAGAAGGCAATAAACACAAAAAAGTCAAAGAAAATCATTACTTTTTTTAATCATTACTTTTGTTTTAATTTATATTGTTGACTGTCACGTGAGTCTTGGGCCCAAGACTTTGCAAGTAAGTTGAGTTTGGATGACTCGGCGAGTCAGCCCAAACTCGGTCCGACTCAGCAAAGTCAAAGTTCAAGGTCAGAAAACCATGCAAGAGTCGACTCATTTCTAGACTTGCAGTCTTATAACTATGCATTGAATGCCTTGAAATGGATTGCTTGAAACTTGGATGTCTTCAATACGAGAATTGAAATTTTGGGACTTAAATATCTTCCTTGAAAATTGTTGAAGTAACTAAGATCGTATCTACAAATGTATTTTTATTGCCATTTTAATTGATGATTTCCAAATGCAGATTTGGATCACATATATGTATAATATGAGAGGAGACATGTCTCTTCAAGAGACATAAAGAGACATGTCTCTATGGTTAATCACCATTTAGTTTATAAATAACAAAATCATTATGTAATCAACATAATGTATATTAGAATCTCTTAGCAACATAAAATATTTCCTATGATCTCTACTTGCACTTAAGCAATGTCTAGAGATGTCCATGACACACTCATGATCTCTACTTGCACTCAAGCAATGTCTAGAGATGTCCATGATAATTTGTTGCTCATGATTTCTACTTGCACTTAAGCAATGTCTAGAGATGTTCATGATAACAGGCCTATCATTTGCAAGATCATCACCTTACAAAGATTACCTTCTGTTTGTTTGTTATCATGGTGTTCGGTAGATTTCGGCCCAAAGAACTATGATAACAGGCCTATCATATGTAAGATCGTCACCTTACAATGATTACCGTCTATTTACATATGCCAATGAAAGATCGTCACATTTCATTACATATCTGAAACAACAATTATATAACCAGATATATATTGAAATTAAATATTCAACATATCAAGTTTTACCTTTGAAATATTTCAATTCAACATTTCCCTTTAGAACTTCTCCTCATAGAGAAGATATCATCCATAAGAGATTGCATCTCAAAATTTCTCCCTCTGAATATTGATCTTGGGTTGTCAAGTCCTCTTGTTACTTCCTCAGAAACTCTCTTTTCCCAAGCATGCTTGTCAAACTCATCAATCCCTCATGATATATGTAGGAGTAGGCCCATCAACATCATGCAGTCACCCATATGGATTTCTAGACTCCCTCTAAGTATCAATCTTCTATGCTCCAGCATTGCCTTCGGAGAAGTGTCATACTCCCTCTTAATGTAGAAGAATCTCATAATCTCAATCATCAAAAATACTTACATCAAGAGCCACGCTTTATCCATCTTGATCATCAAGGTCTTTTGAACTACTATCCTTAGATTTAGTCTTGTACAATATTTGGTAGCATATTGAAGTACCAACCTTCTTTTCCCGTAAGAATATCCTCAAACATAAAGGAAAAGATCAAAGCAAATGACCCTTATAGTATGTATAGAATTACAAATAAAAAAATAGATAAATGTAAAAGATATAAGTACTTATCTGCCCGTGAGGGTCATGGAACATCTCCTTTTCTAAGGATGGTTCAAGTGGGAACGAAACATTGTCTATTATTCCCCCCCACAATGTAAAGTTACCACTCTTATATTAATGAACACTTTCACATCAAATTTGACGACTTCTTTCTAAGTTCCAACTTGCTCTTTTCATCCATTGAAGCTCCGACCATTCATTAAGCTTAATAGTAGAAGCTAACATAAGCTCGTCCACAATACGCCAATATCTTGATTGAGTATGATTGTGTCACTTGAATGACTCTACAATTCATACGTCAAGTATCATTTATCATTTATCATATATCGTAGATGATTAAGATCACATAGTTGCATGAATTAAAGTCCTCTTGACTGTTACAATTTATCGATCATTGAAGATTCTATCACAACATGGTTTACTCCCTCTGAATCAATATGATTGAGATCACTGAAGATTGATTGAATCACATCACCTATCTACTCTCTCTCTTTTAAGGTTGTCTCTAATGAAATGTCAGACTCTCTCAATCACCATCTTCCTGTAGTAACAATCTCAGAGGACAAGATCAAGGCACATAGCTCATATAGATATATAAAATAAGAGGGACTGCAATAGATTAGATAAATAAAATACCCAAGAATGATCAATTTAATAATGTCAAATTTATCAAAGCTCATTATTAGATAAAACTATGTTAATGATATAACAACCTTATGTAACTTATTTCATAAGAATGTGAAAAGAAAACTTTAATATTGTTCCTTACCAAAATAAAAATCTCACTCTACTGATCACTCAATGCAGGACTAGAAATGTGTTCACTTTGAAAAAACGATAGGAATAGGCATATTGTCCTTTCATGATCTACTCCATAATTAATGTTTCATTTATTTGTGCATTTCCATGTCTCAGTTAAATTAATATATTCCAATAGTTCCGGCACTTGATCTCATTTGGAAATTGATCGAATTTCCTATCACTTACGCCTCCTCGTTCCTCAGTCTAGGATCTGGGATAATGTAAAATTCTCATTCTTACATCATGAATTAATTTTGCATCACATCAATTGTGAGAAACTTCTTTATGTTATAATAGATCTTGTAACCTTGGTCTATTTGCAATGTGGGAAGATGCAATAGAAGCGATTGAGCCAAGCTTTCAGCTTAGTTTCAGCACCTTTCAAATGAAGAGAATAATTATGATGAGCACTGTAGGTAGGAAGTTTGAAAAGGTTATAAACTGTCATCTAACTGCCATGCCAAACATAACCTCTATCCATGATGTAACTCTTTTGTTCATCGATGCTGAATTGTTTAGAGAGTTTGGAAGAAGTTTATATACTAATCATAATGGTTGACCATTGTGACTTTTCGAATTCTACTTAATTCCAACGATTGTCATAACAGAGATGGAAGATTATTTTCCTTTCAAACACGTCACTAATTTGGCAGATTACTGTCATAAGTGGCAGATTACAGTCATCATGATTATGAGTCATCCTTTATAATTAAACAAATAACGATTCACTCCTGTGTGGAACATCTGTTGTCTATTCTGTAAATTCTAAAGATATTGAGGAAACTGTCGATAGCAACTGTTTGGTAACCTTGCATGTTATTAAATACTTCCATATTATGCTTGTTGTTACTGTTGTCACGACCTTCCAAAAGAAATTTCCTTATAAAGCCTGACTTTCATATTGGAAAACCATATCTAAATGAACTCTCACATTCGCAAACCATATTTGAAAAAAAATTTAAAATAAATTTTGGAACTCATGTTCACATATAGAAGACTACGCTGCAATCTTTTGTAACATTTTTCCCGGCCAACAATCTTTGGTAAATAGTTGTTGTACATCTGTCAATATTGTGTTGTATCATCCCACTATTACTATGTGAATTTGCTATCCATGAGTTGACTTCAGAATATTTCTTCTATTCCTTGAAGGTTTGCCTACTTTTGTGTTTGATGGCAAAGTCATTCTTCTCTGCCATCTCTACTCTTATGACAACAACCGTATTAGTTGCTTCAACCAATTCTAGTTATCACGCATCTATGAAATGGACTTCCTTTCTCTTCTTCCACGATCACAACTTATTTTCTTATTTCTGTGAATCTTTTAAATCTGCATGTCTTAGACAACCGTTCCGAGATTATGCAGTCTGACTTCACACTGTATGACAATACATCTTTATTTGTTGTATAACGATACTGCTTCTTCTTTGTGGGAAATGGTACAGTTATTTGTCAGTACTGTTTTTGTGTCATGTCACCAATAATATGTCGCTTCTTACTGCTAGTTGACTTAGGCTAAAATATATTATCTCCAACTTTTGCATTGTTCAGTATAGATTCCTTCATCTCTTTCAATTTATTAATATCATTCTCCCTAAATTGGTCCTTATCCTTCTATGACTCTTTTGACGTGTGCCTTACTTTGGTATTCCCTTGATCTTCCCATTCAACAAGTTATTCACTACATTTTACTTCTTCTCTTTTCTATTCTTTTTGTCTCACCTTATAAGGTGTTGCCAATTTATTATGATTTAATCCTCCTTATATCCACGTCAATGTTGTCTTTGACCAATTGTATATCTTTGCCTTCTCCATTGCTTGCTGAATTCCTTTATTTGGAATTCTCTTCCGTCCTAGTCTCGTCACGATTTAGATTCTCATCACTGCAGAAACAGTCATTGCTGCTGACAAGAAAATTAGGTAGCACTTATGGAATCTTATTATTGTTGACTTCTCCTTACTAGGCACTGGTTGAAGATCTTTGATTTCTCACTACTTATTCAGTTTTTCCTATTACTTCTTGAGCAGTCATCTTGTCCACTTTGAGTGGTATGTATGCATCCTTAGTGTCCTTTTCTCCTCCTAATTCTTCTGGGATGTTTTTTCTTCTGCTGGTCATCCGGAAAGAGACATTTTCTGTAAAAGAAGCACTATAGTATCAAGATACTCCTCCCTATTCATGTGATGCCAAATTTGATGCTGACTTGATCTCCATTCATTTGTATCCCTATTCCTATGTCCAATCTTCATTTCTATCTACTGGAATAAGAACAGAAGTCTAAACAATGTGTTTGATATTTCCGTCTAACTGTATTTCCCCGAAATGAATATTATAGCCACTTCACTTGTCATATCTCTTTCGAATTTTTTTTTTCTTCTATTACACTTAATAATCCGTGATGTGTGACTCCCTTTGTAGAGATGAAAATGTTAATCACTTTCTTACATTTGCAGCCTATGCTCTGATACCATGTTAAAGTAACTGAGATCGTATCTGCAAATTTATTTTCATTGCCATTGTAATTGATGATTTCCAAATGCAAATTTGGATCTCATATATGTATAATATGAGAGGAGACATGTCTCTTCAAGAGACATGACGAGACATGTCTCTATAGTTAATCACCATTTAGTTTATAAATAACTATATGCATAATTTATCTTTAACATATATATAATATTAATATATTAACCATATATGTAATATTATATTATATTATTATATTATTATTATTATATAATGATATATAATACATATTATATTACATATATCATATATATATTATATATATAAGATATATAATGCATAATATATAATATACATTATATTACATATACAACAAGATCCAACGAAGCTATAGTGTTAGCATTTGGGGGGGTGGGGGATTGATCTTATGTACGAATTCAGGTGAATTGAAATCTTCAAGGCAAAATCTGCAATATTACATTTATGTTAGTCCCTCGTGAAAAGAAAACTAATTCCATAAAGTTGAAGATTGTAATCAGTATGTAACGGCATCTGCCATATATCAAGTGGCTCAACAGTGTCCTCAACAAAGGTGGCAAAGGTGTTGGTGTTTTAGGGGGGTGTTTCCTCCAGTCTTGGAAACATCCTTATATAGGGGAACCTGGCATGTTTTGGCGAAAACACAAGTCCATGAAATAATGCAAATCTATAACTATTTCTCTGCAACATGAAGCCTTTACCAATTCTTGAAAAAACTAATATTGAACCTAATCAATCTAAATGATGAGGGCTATGCAATTATCCAATATTCCACAAAGTTTTTGCACTTGCTTTCCCTCTTGCTCTTGCTTGTAGTGAACCAATCAAAATTGGCAAATGTTCTCAGCCTCACTGCTGCATTCTTAACTACTTAGGTGTCTCATGACCACAAAACATTAACATTAGTGATACTATTGCAGACATTGAAAATCTATTATTTTGAAAGAAAATGCACCTTTTGAGCTAAGTGATATGGAAGATGCCAAAGCATATTGTGCACATTGAAGAGACATGATAGCCTAAACTAGGGGGAAATTTGAAGATGGCTCTAAAAAGTGACAGTTGGAAAATATTAGAGAGCATTCCCCCATAGTCCTTGCTGCGGTAGCCACTATGGTTTACCATCAAAGTAACGAAAATCGGAATTGGATCAGAATCAGCAAGGTCAAATCAAATCGTGAATAGGCCATGAATCAAAATCGAATCGGCCACGAATCGGCAAATTTAAAAACCCTTGAAAATTTAGAGATTTTAACACTTCAAAACTTATTTCATACACCCTTTATTGAATATAACTTAAACACACTATAACACCATCAAATAGAAGTTAAAATACATAAACATGGAACATAAATGATAAATCCATCACATACGTAACTATGTTACACGTAAAATGTAAATTGTAGGTTGTAGTTGAAGTAAGTAGAAATCATAAGATCATAATGATTCAAATCATAGAATGTATGTACGATGAAGATCCATAAGACATCAAATCATAAATGTATGTAAGAATCTAAGATGAAGATCCTCTCTTCTACTCATGCTAAACAATTAAAAGGTCCTTTAGGGTTAAAACAAAGAGGAATGGTAAAAAAAAATATTTTAAAAACATGTGGTTTTATTAAAAGAATGTCTTCACTTTTGGCTGTCTGTGCCAATTCATCAGGTCGATTCATGTTTTTTTTGCATGAATCGCATGAATTGGCGATTCACGTGATTCATGACAATAAATCGGTGATTCGATTCACCAGCTCCAAAAAATCACCAAGCATGAGTCGAATCACCAAACCGGCAATTCTAGCAATTTTAGGGTGATTCTCTGAACTATGCCTTGCCACTAAGTACAAGAAGCTATCTTTTGATTTGACTGAGTTCGGCAATTTAGTGTTCTTGATGTTCTATGCAAGAGATGAGTTTGGATTTCATGCTAGAGATGTTGTGAAGGTTTTGGATGGCATTCATGTTGCTTATTTGTGTTCTAGGATCATGTGATGATTGCATTGGTGATCCACATTGATTGAGGAGATCAGAATTAATATTTTGGTAGCGTGTCAATGTTTTTTTTCATTTAGGTCCTAATCGATTTGATGAAGTAATGTGTTGCAATTCTTTGTATTACAATTGTGTTTGTATAGCACATTTGTGGGTTGAAGATTATCCAAGTTCTAAACGACTTGTTTTGGATCACATTGGTGATTGAGCATATCTTTTATATCTTTTATTATGCTAACTCGACTATTACACCTTTTAGATGTTTACTCTGTGTAATTGTGATGAGATATCATTTTATAATTGTGAATGTGTGTGAGATATGTAATGTGAAAGTATGCGAGGATGATATGAGCAGAGAGAGATTGTACTTAATTTGAACTTTGTCAGCATTGAAAATGCAATTTGCCAGCTCTTTTATAATGGACTTCTTGTCCATCTTGATATAATTGTAAAGAGATCAGTGAAATCGATTGAGCATCGGATTTGAGATTGTAATGTGACCAATGTACTTTGGGCAGTGTGCCTTGTTTATTTGATTGTAAGCGCCTTTGCATGTACGTGCAACTTTTCTATATTTTTCATGTTCCTAACCGAACAGTACTTTTAACAGAGTACATCATCTTGTGCGTTAGATCCCCACCAAGGTTTTCCCTTGTTGATGTTTGGTAGCTTTAGTCAAATAAACCTATACATATAATATATGAGATAATTTATAGATACGTGTTTCATTATATATGAGATATAAGTTTATTATTATGAAAGAAATTAATATAATAATGATACACACACACACACACACATACAGAACTATGATTTTCTATTATATTAATTAGCAATTTAACAAATAGACATGTCCCTTCATGGGACATGTCTCTTCATGGCTTATACTCATTATAAATTAAGAGTTTTCTGCTTTAGGAACACACATACCAAAATTAAATGGCAGCACTATTACATTTGCAGCGATCTCTAGTTCAAATGTAAGTATATAAATTGAAAGAAGGCAATGAAGCATGCAGTAGGTCCTATTTTAGCAGAAGCCCATGTGGGCCTATGTGAGGCAGCATTACAAATATTAATGGGAAAGCATAACATTTTACCACAACACACGTGCATATGTATGCTCACAAATAGTTTTCGGCAACATAATTGCGCATCTATCTTAGTCAACACCCATTAAGAATGATCGGAAGGAGTTGATAGCACAGTCATAGAGGAGAGATCGAAATAATATAACCATATGAATACGATAGAGATACAAGGAGACTTATTATTAACTCTTCGCTAGTAAAGAAATCAATGTTCCTGAAACATGGAGATCGTAAACTTGCCTATCGAGATACCTTTTCTTATATAGTCGAATATCATAAATAAGTAACTAAGGTCAGAAAGAGCACTACAAAATGGTTATTAAAGAAGATTACATTTAAACCTACTTTTTCACTTAAGACTATTGCTAATATAAGGTTTATAATATTTATAACATTTTCAATGGTTAGCACATAATACTATCACATCTATTCTTTCATTATCGCAAGATATGGACGCAAATAAGGATATATCGTAAGCAACGAATGATACTAAAAATAAAACAGTGCGCCAAACAAGGATTCTCAAGGAGTCCATAAACAATCAACGGACCCGACATTGAATATATAGTTTATAGACAAGGGTTTCTTTAATGATGAGAACCAAAGGTCACATGAGATATCATTCATGGTCGGCCACAATGTGCAGACCTTAGCAATATCGTTGTTTTGATCGGTGTATTGGCCATCTACAGATATCACCGAATAAAACAAAGGAATTATCTCGCATTTTCCTTGCCCAACATTTATAAACTTTTGAAACTGTGGAAAGTCCAATTATACACTAACCTCAACAAACAGTAGAAAGCAACTAATACAAACCCATCAATCAAATATGTGGTGTGTGGCAAACATACCATTGGCACATAACACCACAACACTCGCATAGTACGCTAGTTGATAGGGGTCAAACCCCATTAACAAAGACCGCCTATCGTGCAGGACAGTCAAACAAAATATACGTGAGACATGATAATGTAAAGGGGTCGAGACCCATACAAGTGTGAGGAAAACAATGAACTAATTTTTGGGACTTCTTTGGATGCAACTTTTTTTTGTGTTCTGATTTTTAGAGACGAAAAAATGTTATTGTTTGTATTTACATATTTATAATATGCTCGTCAAATGTTACAATTTTTTAATAATTAAAACTTTTTCTTTATATATGTACACGCATGCACACGCGCACACACACACACACACACACACACACACACACACACACACATATATATATATATGTTTATTTTGATAAATAGCAATATTTAAAATTTAATATTATTTTACTTCATATATAATCATTCTACCATAGCTTTAACTTTTGAGTAAGACAAAAAATTAAGGTAAAAGTGAACTTGTTATTTATTAGATTAGACTATTATGCTTATTTAGTTTATTATTTCAAAATAATTATTTTTAGTATATTTAGATATTTTCTAAATTAATTTATATTTAAAATTTAATTTTTTAAATTTAAATGGTAATATTGTAAATATAATTATAGGTCATAGCTCATGTTTTTTTGTAGATTACAAGTAGTTATACCAACTTATAATTTTGAAGTTATGAAAATCTCCTCCAATAACGTGAAATATTTTGTTAAACATGTGTATATGTTTTCTATAAATGTTGTATTTAGTTATGTCCATATCAAGGGCTTTCAATAATAGTTTTACATGTATGCAAATCATGTTCATATCCATGTCCATGCAACTTTGGCCCTTGCAAGTCAAGGATGCCCAATCTCAAAAATGAATGTTTTTTTTTCCAACATGGATGCATTTGTGTACCACACAAAAAACACTGTCAACAAGTACAAGGCTCATCTTGTTGCAAAGGGATAATTCACATCCAAAGGGATAGACCATGAGAAGATTTTTGTTCCTATGAAACAAAATGCCTCCATTCTTCCATATTGCAAAGCCACCAATAGAGGAACATCTCTATATTCAGGGATATCCTCAGTATATCCAAATCAATGTAACTCAATTTAACGTGATAAACCATAACCAAGTATTGATTTGGGCACAACCCTAGCACCATGCTTGGCATTCCAAATGGAAAGAAATGCTTCTTATTATCCCTAATGCCCAAACCCCAACAAGAAAATCTCTCTTTTTGGGCAGTGTTTGCGAAAATGTTATCCTCAAGATGGCCAAGGGAATTCGCAAACATCCATTGATTGTCTAACAGACATCACAGCATCTCCATCCGCACAATAGAAAACTCATTAAATTAGAAAAGGCAGCACAAAGAACAAGTGTGATGTTAAAATGTTGATATTTCGGTATTTACGGTGCTAATTTTATATCAAATGGGTGTAGTCACCCTTTTAGCCTCACCATAGTTCAAAATATCATTATCAGTAACATATTACTAAGGGTAAACAAAGATATCAGAAATATCAGAGATAAGTCAAAAACTTATCCAGAAAATATCCGTAAAATAAAAACTTGCTTAAAATTAATTATAAATGCATTTGTTTGCAAAATATAATAAGGAGATGCATATAATGATTCACTAAATAAGTACAGAAACCAAACAAGATGATCTAGATATATACAAATGCAAATAGGTTACAAATGGTTAAACTTAAAGAACAAACCAAGTATATTAGAGATGCACCAATCTATTTAACAATTAAAAAGTGATGTCGAAGAATGAAACAAATATTTAATAAAGAACATATGCATCAATTGAAAGTAAGGCAAAAGGAAACATACAAGGTGCTAAGGAAAAGTTCAATCTCACTAAACATTATCGATTCTTTGCTTCAACCATAATTTTGTTCCTTTCGTTGACACAGCTCCAACGAACATAATTAGTACACACAATAAGAGGAAGATGTCAACACAAAGCCAGCCAATAAATAAGTACACACAAGTGGTGTAGACATCCATTTACAGTGAGAACCATAGAGGAACTACCAAAAAGAAAGACATGCGAACCAATCTGCAATGAGTGGCAACAATAGAGGGACTTCCAATACCAAAATTTCTCTGAGATTTGTATCTCATAAAGAAGAATGTTCTTTGTTTGACTAATGCACTAGGTAGTAACAATGGATGATGCCTCACCTCAGTGAGCAATATATTGAATTGCAATCCAAAAATTATGTTTTGACCCTTTTTTGGACCGTTACGATCTATATCCACTTGCGGCCGATAAGTTTTTGCAATATTGCAATAAGTTTGCAACTTATCCCAAATATTTTGACAAAATGTCTACAATATTGTTTTGATTTCTCTATGATAAGTTTATGCACGAAAGTCATGGAATATAAAATGTTCACTCATCAAAGAGATATTTGCTATATTTTGATCTATGATATGGGTATTTAAACATTACAAATTACTACTCTCTAGTGGATAGACAATGAAAGAGCACTTGTTGGAGTGTCCAAAGATGGAGTCCACTTGTCTCTCATAGCTAAAGAGGAGCATATCAACTCCTTAAGTGTCCCACTAAGAAAGAAATGCGAACATTCAAACATTAACTCTTTGGCATCCATTTTTATATATAATATCAAAACATAAATAAAAGGGTGTCATTGGTTAAAATAAACAGAAAATCATAAAGCAAACAACAATTAACTAAAGGTTTGGTCCTAGTCAATGATAGCAAAGACACTTGTTATCTCACCTTATTAATAAGTTCTTTATTCTAGATGGACTTTGAGTCAATGTTAAACGACCAATGCATGAGAGGCTACCAATGCATGAGACACTGTCCAAAAGTGTGAAGCAGATTTCTTTATCCCATTTGTTTCAAAGAAAACATATTGAAGTTCTGAATAGTATAAAATGGGGACGCGTCCCCCCCCCCCAAAAAAACTAGGCCATCTCAAAGACGGGGATGTCCCCGAGATAGAGGGACAGCTCTCGGCATTTCGGGCAGCACCACTTAGAGCGCCACCTCCACCAGAGATGACGAGACATCTCTGAGATGGCAAGACGTCTCCTGTGTGTGCATGCAGAAGGACGCTATGAAGTCTCCTTTATTGTGGTGGGATGCGACGAAGTCTCCTTTATTGCAGGGGGACGCGATGGAGTCTCCTTTATTGTGGGCGTAGGGAGACTTGTAGCTTTTTTTTGCGTTATAATATTATATACTTATTTTGATATCATGATTCATGGCTCATGATACTTATTGTAATCATCTTTACGTCATGACTCACATGATCATTGATTACTTTTAGATAGTAGAATCTAGATACTCATACTATTGATCTGAAGACTGATATATAGACTAATATTTGTTGATGTTCATTGTTTGCTTGTCATTTGATCATGAATCATGATGTTCCAGTTCAAAACTTCAATGCAATGTTCAATTTTAATTTTCTATTGTTTAAGTTTACTGTTTTTTACATCTTTATATGATTATATCAAGTTATATTGTATAATCGTAGTATATATTTTCATAACTAGCATTTTAAGTACCATATGTAAAGTATATTCACCCCTGCCCGCCCCCCATCCCCAAATCAAGGCCCCTCTGTCCCCCCCTCTCGAAAACTTGTTCCCCCGTCCCCCCGTCTCTTCAAGGCGGTATAACTATGGTTTTGAACCATTCAAACTTCTTCTTTTTTAAACAATGTTTTCAATGTGTCTATGGTACTAAAAAAGCTTACAAAACTAGGCTAAATTCACCATTGTCTTAATTGAATCCAATTCAAACGGACATTATATGGATTCATGCTTATACTTTAACTAGATGCATTTTAATGTTCCCATTTTTATAAAAATTATTTTATTTCCACTTACCTATGTTCCTTTGGCATATTTAATTTATTTGAATTGTATACTTTCAATTAGTGATTTTGATATATTAATTGACTAGAAATATTACCCACTAACCCAAAAATCTGGACTGCAATTACAAAACCTGCTCTCCCATCCACAAATCCCCCCATACTTGAAAATTTGAACTTGGAAAATCACTGACAAAGACTCATATGATGAGCATAAGTCTTCAACCAAGAAACTCTGTAGTTAAGCGCGCTCAGGCTGGAGTAGTACTAGGATGGGTGACCTCCCGGGAAGTCCCGGTGCTTCACCCCTGTGAGCATCACCTAGATCCGATGAGTGCTAAGTGTTCCATTTATTCTCGTGAGAGATGGATTCATGTTGAATCACTACTCATGAAACATGGGTCAATGAGTTTGACTCAAAATCACACAGTTAAATCCTGATATTCACATCACAAAATAACTAGGCATTTCAAAACATCAGATCTCACTCGGCCACATATGAAAATTTTAGAACAAATAGTTTTAAAATTTTGTACATTTGTCTCTTAGATACATAATTGTGTTGATTGTAAAGCAATACTAATATGATAATGCAAAATGAAATCATCAAGTAATAGAGATACAATGCATAAAGTCATTATGACACACAAAAAAATATGTTACCTGAGGCTGTGTGTGTTTAAGGCAAGCAACCAACAACGGCCATACATTGTTCATAGCAGGTAGCAGAATGTTACCATCCTTCCCTGCATCTACGTGATTTAGGATATCTTTAAGTATTAAAAAGGAATACTCATTTGCCACCCACTCAATTGCTTCTCTAGATTCTTTTTCTTTAACTAGTGCTGCTTCTATTATAGAAAGAATGGTAATCCCGTTCTGCAGCAAATTTAACCATACATAAATTATCCCTCTTTCATAAACAAGCGTTACATCATAATTCTGCAACCCCTCTAACAGCCTATGTTACAAAATAGAAAATTGGAATATTTTAAATCTTATTTAACAAAATTGCAGACCAGGCATAAAGTGTATAAATAAAATAAAATATCTCAGTAACATAATAAAACAAAATCAGATTGCTTTCCTTCCTTTCCATTACACATCAAGTAAAACAATGTTCAGTTTTGATATGCAATAGTTGCTCAGAATTTCATATCTCTAAAAGAACAGTGCAAACAAAATTTGATTTTCTCATTTGTAATGAACATTTACTTTCAAATAGTTGTTGTTTAAAAGCATTTGCTTACAAGTTAAAAAATCTCATTTTTTAGTTCCAAAAAAAACAGTTATTAATGCATATCTTCCTTAACAGCTCCGTACAATGTTTGTATAGAAGACTGAACCCAGGAAATCACAAAATGTGCATTGACAAGTTGACGCATACATCATACCACTAGATGAAACCATAGACAAGATAAGATAAGATAATGATATTAATGTCCAACAAGAGACCAACAAAGGGTCCAAGGGACTAGAAGATACAATATTATTACAAAAAAACTAGCAAAGAAAGTGAACAACAGTAGACGAGAGGATTAAATATCCTTTCTCGGTGAGAAGTCGTCCAACACCGAAGAATAAGGCCTAGGGCGACCAAGGGAACAAGCTCATCTTTGGGTACTGCTAGATATAGGATGCTGCTGTCTAGTGAAACCACGACAAGGCCTAACAGATGTGGTATGGCCGGAGATTGGTGTAGCTAGCAGCCGCTTCATGCCTTTGGAGGGGAACATCGGTGGGAAAAATGTGGTGATGAGCAGATTTGAGGCCTGGCTCTAAGGAAACATGAGTTATAGAGTGTGGTCGCAGAGATGCGAAGTCTCTCTGAATCAACAATGGAACCTGCCTTTGATTTCATAGTATATAGGGCACCGGAAGATGAAGTGGATCTCAGTCTCAGTCCTTGACATGCTACAAAGGCGGAAAATCTGGCCATCTCCGCTCAAATGATAATTTGTCTCACACCGAAACCAATGAGAGATGACTCTAAAAGACCCCAGAGAGATGCAAAGGGTGTGACTCAAGCGCCTTCTGAAGTAGTCAGGAAGTACAATAATCCCGTCACAGATCTCAAGAAAGTGCTCAAAATAGAAGGCCATCCACGTTCGCAGACACCCAAAAGGGTTAATCCAGGTTGTGGTGATGTATTGTCTACATATGTGGAGTCTAACATGCCCATTCAACTCCTGCTATGAGGGGAGATGGGCGGAAGCATCTAGTGCGAACTGGTAAGGCAGAAGACGATCAATATCAATCCCGATCGCACCCAAAAATGTAGTGGCATGTGTCATGTCCCCTTCTCCGCGTTAGTGGCGGCGCCGAGTTAATCTATCTCCGCATCCGGATAGATTAACGGCATCAATCAGGATGTTTTACCAGTCACACTGAGAACTTTAATTTAAAGGCTTATCTGATATTAATTTGGACATTCAGTTATAAAGTCACTTTATGTTTATAAAGTTTTACTTTATAAAGTGACTTAAGTCACTACAGGACGAAACAGTGGTTTTTATCCCACATATCTCATGCCAACTCTTTTCCCTCATTTCGAGGTTATAAAAAGGAGAGCCTACATTGGGATTGTCACCACGAAGTTGATATTAAATGTTCAGATAAGGCTGGTTGCTTGAATGTGACTGGGAGGACGAAAACCCTCAAGGTTGGGAATACCAAGGGAGTTGGACGTAGCCCCAG
Organism: Cupressus sempervirens; assembly: GCA_028749045.1. Taxonomy (NCBI): domain Eukaryota; kingdom Viridiplantae; phylum Streptophyta; class Pinopsida; order Cupressales; family Cupressaceae; genus Cupressus; species Cupressus sempervirens. The sequence continues at coordinate 169,598,580 of CM053785.1, read as the reverse complement.
ACTTCCTTAAATTTCTTAATCTCAATGATATGGGCAGTTCGGCAATAACTTTCAGGTGAGTGTACAAGTGAATATTATTTAGAAGTGATTGTGTGTTGGGCGAGTTGAATCTAGGGAAAAGTATACGTTCGGTTGTTTATACTATCTGCTCCTGCGAGTAAACGGGAACAGTATAACTATTACGCAAGGAGATTTTGTTGAGCCGAGCAGGTTTTCAGTGGTGAATCAGAAACAAGTGCCATAAGCCAGAGGTGATTGAGTTACATTGCTCACGTCGGGTCTTTGCAAACGTCCACGCCATTCCCAGCGACCACGTATTACCCCGACTGGAGTAGAGCCGCTCACGCATGGAAGGGAGTGGATGAACGAGTGATAGGGTCGACCAAGCCATCTTCCACTCGTGACGTCCCAGGAACAAAGACGCAGTCGGATTCAACTGAATCACATCCACATAGGTCGGGCGAGTGCAGGTGTTTAATTTGGGATTGAAGACGCCAGTTCCAGCTTAGTGCAGCAGCCGGTTATGGAGTGAAGACTAATACACGCAGCAGGTGTACACAGAGGTAATCGGACCAAGGTTATAAAGCCAGTTTAAATCCTTGCACACGTCCCTGAGCATCATCAGATTAACAGGACTGCATTAAATCCACTATTCCAGTTCTATACAAATCGAAGGTTAGTTCTGAAAATCCTTTGACATTCCTGGAGTCATTAATTAGAAATTAATCTGTATGAACACTGAAATTGGTTTCAAGATATTGTGACTCGAGTTCGACTGGCACATTACTGTAGATGCACATTGTGAACAAATTCTAGACTCAGCTCCAGGCAGTAATGAGTATTAGTATTTAATCTTCATGTTGTAACAATCTGTAGTGACAGATATCGGTCACTTGACAACTGTTTGCGGTAATGTCCTCGTGTATTTTTTCCATAGTGCCTGGACTAATAATACAACATTCAGAATTTACAATCAAAGGGGTACTCCAGAAGTTTATGATTTGTTTGGCAAAAGAAAATTAATATTTAAGACTCCTGAAGTGTTCATCAAAGGAAGAAAAATAGATAAGGACAGAACTACCAGAGTTTAACAGTAAATTGCTGTGGGATAGTTGATTAAATTATTACAGTGGTATCAGAGCTAGAGACCCTGCCAGCCTGTGGAAAACTATTATTGCAGGTTTATGAATGAGTAAGAGGCAGTATACATTCCGACATCTTCAGCCGGAAAGGACAGAGTCTTCAGAACATTTGGTAGTGGAAGACAGTTATTCGGTGGATGAGGATATAAGCTTTGGGCCAGAAATCCAGGTTGAACAAACGACTAGAGTTGAACAAGTTCAGGAACAAGTACAGGTTTCTCCTATGGCACGTAATGAGGAAGCAATGGATAGGGAAGTAATGGAGACCATGCGAGCTATCAGGGAAGGACAAAATAATATTGCTGCAGCATTACAACAGCTCACAGGTGCCATGCAGCAGTTAGCTCCGGTTAATAGGAGAGCTCCCAACCACCATAGTGGAGGTGGTAGCATTGCAGGAACACCCCGCACAGTAAGGACTCCTACTCGGAATATAGATAGACCCTTGATGCCTGTTTTTGTGGGAAATAACGCTGGAGAAGTAGTGGCTCATCCTGAAACTCCAGCCTTGTTAGCTGATAATGTTATAGTTACTTATGACGAGTGGGATTTACTTCCGGATCATATAAAACAAAACCTGAATTTTAATCAATATTTGAACCAAAAGAGGGAAGCTGAAAAAATCCATCACGATAGGAGGCCCAGGATGCAAAACAGGGATCTTAAACATGCTATGAACAAATTAACACTTCCCACGTTTGATGGCAGCAATAAAACTACAGCAAGGGCATGGATTCATAAATTGGATACTTACCTAACACTCAAGCCCATGACAGAAACAGAAGCTATCCGATTTGCTACAATGCATCTTGAAGGCGCAGCCTATGATTGGTGGCACCACGGTCTAGTCACTCAAGATCACGGACTCATCACTTCATATGAAGTTTTCAGCTCAAAGCTGATCACCCGTTTTGACAGGAAAGACATCGAGGTTTACTACAGAGATTTGGCTCAGTTACGACAGAGCAGGGCTTTGGATCATTATATAGATGAGTTTCAGCGGATTTCAGTAATGGTACCTGACATGTCCGAGCAACGCAAGGTGATGTTATTCACAGAAGGATTGCAGGACAGATTTAGAGGCTTGGTCAAGGTCCTAAAACCAAACACCTTGGATGACGCCATTAAGATTGCTCACGATTTGGACACTCCTTCGTTGTCGCAGCCTCCTAAGAAATCCTATAAAGGATCCTCTTCTTACAAGGGGAACAAAAAACAGCAAAAAACAAATACCCCCAGATTGGATTTTGAGTCACGCAATGAATTGAGGAGGAAGAAGTTATGCTTTACTTGCAGGGAGCCTTGGACTCCTGATCACAGATGTTTGGGTAAGGGCAAAATCCACTATGTTGAGATCCATTCTGAAGAGGAGGAAGAGGTAGAAGAACCACGGGAAGAGGATAGCAGTAGGGACAGCGAAGATGAGAAGGAAGATGAAGAGCAGATGGGTAAAGATAAGAAAAAGGAACAAACTACTCCTGAACAATCTCCAGTTTTAGCTACCCTATCTAGTGAACCAGCATGTCATCCTTTCAGGGTGAAAGGGGTTGTTAGAGGCCAGCGTATTATTTGCCTTTTAGATACAGGAGCCTCGCATAATTTCATTAGCACACAGATGGTATCTAGGAGGGGATTACAGACAATGGCCATACCTGAGTTTGATGTTAAGGTAGCTGGTGGAGATGTTTTGAGGTGCACAAAGAAGGTAGTCGGGCTTCGGATTCAGTTTGAGGGTTATCTTCTAGAGTCTGATTTTTATGTGGTTGATCTAGATGGGTTGGATGCTATTTTGGGCAGACAGTGGCTGAGTACTCTTCGTAGATATACATTTGATCATGTGACTATGCAGTTGGAGTTTTCACAGGGTGATAAATTGGTGATCCTTAGAGCTATCTCGGATAGTATTCCCCGGGTGATTTCAGCTCACAGGATGGAGGCTATCTTGAGACATGAGGATATAGAGTGGGCTACTCAGTGTTTTATCTCGTCCAAGGAGATACAGGGTACAGGACAGCGATATCACTGTGATATCCAGACAGTTCTAGACAAACACAGGAAAGTGTTCGAGGATATTCCTCCAGGGATTCCTCCTGATAGGGGATTTGAGCATATCATTGAGCTTGAGGAGGGAGCTAAACCTATTATTACTACACCTTATCGTCATCCTAGGCATTACAAAGAGGAAATAGAGAAGACGATAAAGGAGCTTTTGGATATGGGGCATATCAGACCTAGCTCTAGTCCCTTCGCATCTTCAGTAGTGTTGGTTAAGAAGAAGGATGGCACCCTTCGGATGTGCATAGACTACCGCGCACTGAACAAGAGAACGATAAAGAACAGATACCCGATTCCCCGTATTGATGAGTTGTTAGATGAGCTTCATGGGGCAGTTTATTTCTCCAAGATAGATCTTCGCTCGGGGTACCATCAGATTCGGGTTCGGAAAGAAGATGTGCATAAAACAGCGTTCAGATGCCATTACGGACATTATGAGTTCTTGGTGATGCCTTTCGGGCTCACTAACGCACCAGCCACCTTCCAGTCTTGCATGAACCATATTTTTAAGAAACAGCTAAGGAAGTGTGTTTTAGTATTCTTTGATGATATATTGGTTTACAGCAGAACTTGGGGGGAACACATACAGCATTTGGATGAGGTTCTTAGCATCTTAGTGGAGAACTTTTTATTTGCGAAGGAATCTAAGTGCGAATTTGGATTGACTGAGATTCTCTACTTGGGTCATGTGATTGGAGCTGAGGGAGTTAAGGTGCACCAGGAGAAGATCCGAGCGATATTGGATTGGCCGCCACCGAAGGATGTATCAGAGTTACGTGGTTTCCTTGGTCTTTGTTCCTATTATAGGCGGTTTGCTAAGGGTTTTTCACAGGTCGCTGCACCCCTTACTGATTTGACTCGGAAAGGGGCTTTTTCTTGGACAGAGGAGGCCATGATTGCATTTGATAGGCTGAAACAGGTGATGAGTTCATGCCCAGTTCTAGCACTCCCGGATTTCTCTAAGCCCTTTGTTCTAGAATGTGATGCATCGGGAAGCGGAATAGGGGCAGTTTTGATGCAGGACCGGCACCCCATTGCCTTCGAGAGCAGGAAACTTCGGGGCAGCGAGATATTGTATTCCACATATGATAAGGAGATGCTGGCCATAATGCATGCATTGGCAAAATTTAGACAATATTTGGTAGGGAGTAACTTTACAGTCAAAACTGATCATAACAGCCTACGTTACTTCCTTGAACAGAAAGAATTAAATGAAAGACAACAGAAATGGGTCAGCAAGATACAAGCGTATGATTTTGACATTGAATATGTCAAAGGGAAAAATAATACTGTTGCTGATGCCCTTTCACGCAAACCCCCAGCGCGGGATTGTTACATCATTTCTGAAATTTCAGCGGATTGGAAATCACAACTTCTAGTGGAGTATTCCAAAAATGTACACGCTTGTCAGATTATGGATGGCATACTTCAGGATGAGAGGTACAAGGTGCTGAACGATATCATTTACTACAAGAATAGGATCTACCTAGTACCTGATTCTAAATTAAAGGAGGATATTATGCGCACCTTTCATGATGCACCCATCGCAGGGCACCCAGGATTTTTCAAAACCTACAGGCAAATTAGAGAGAGATTCTCTTGGAAGGAGCTCAAGGATGATATTCTTCAGTATGTTAGAGAGTGCCAGACTTGTCAACAGAACAAGTCAGAACAGGGATTTCCTGCTGGATTACTTCAGCCTCTTCCCATTCCAGCCCAAAGATGGGAGAGCATTTCTATGGATTTCATTACCGGGTTGCCGAGGGTCCAAGGTAGGGATTGCATCTTCGTAGTGGTGGACAGGTTGACCAAATATGCACATTTTTTTGCGATATCAGCAGATTGGTCAGCTTCTCAGGTGGCCGAATTGTTTTTCCGAGAGATTTTTAGACTCCATGGACTACCCAAAACCATTGTGAGTGACAGGGACAGCAGATTTCTCAGCACTTTTTGGCAGGAGATCTTTAGATTGACTGGTACACAACTGACTCTGAGCACAAGTTATCATCCACAGACTGATGGGCAGACGGAGATAGTGAACAAGTGGGTGGAAGGTTACTTGAGGAACTACATTGCAGGACAGCAGAGAGCGTGTGTCAAGTGGCTGTATTTGGGAGAACACTGTTATAATTCCACCTATCATATGTCTATTCGGATGACCCCTTTCCGTGCTCTCTATGGTTATGAGCCTCTCTCTTTTGTTGATTTGGCATTATCAGACAGCAGAGCACCGTTAGCCAGAGATTGGATTGAGGAGCAGCAGGACATCCTTCGAGCACTCAGGGATAATATCCAGCAGGCGCAGAATCAGCAAAAATTGTACGCTGACCGGCATCGTACCAAGAGAAGTTTTGAGGTTGGGGATAGAGTTTTCCTACGTCTACAGCCTTACAGACAGAGCTCCTTAAAGAAGAGTGGATCCGAGAAACTGAAGCCCAGATTTTATGGACCATACTCCATCACCAAGCGGGTAGGAGAAGTTGCTTATGAGCTAGAGCTGCCAGGTGACAGCCGGATTCACAATGTGTTCCATGTTTCGTGCCTCAAGGAAGCTGTGGGACAACGAATTGTGCCTTCTGAGATTTTACCCCCGCTTGATGAAGAGGGTAAGCTTATTTTGGTGCCGGAAGAAGTAATTGAAAGCAGAGAGAGGAAGCTGCGAAACAGAACTGTCAGGGAATTTCTAATTCGGTGGAAGGACTTGCCTTATGAGGACACCACATGGGAAGGCGAGTCTATATTGCAGCATCCAGCTTTGAGATTGCTTGAGGGCAAGCAATTCCGGGAAGGGAGGACTGTCATGTCCCCTTCTCCGCGTTAGTGGCGGCGCCGAGTTAATCTATCTCCGCATCCGGATAGATTAACGGCATCAATCAGGATGTTTTACCAGTCACACTGAGAACTTTAATTTAAAGGCTTATCTGATATTAATTTGGACATTCAGTTATAAAGTCACTTTATGTTTATAAAGTTTTACTTTATAAAGTGACTTAAGTCACTACAGGACGAAACAGTGGTTTTTATCCCACATATCTCATGCCAACTCTTTTCCCTCATTTCGAGGTTATAAAAAGGAGAGCCTACATTGGGATTGTCACCACGAAGTTGATATTAAATGTTCAGATAAGGCTGGTTGCTTGAATGTGACTGGGAGGACGAAAACCCTCAAGGTTGGGAATACCAAGGGAGTTGGACGTAGCCCCAGACTTCCTTAAATTTCTTAATCTCAATGATATGGGCAGTTCGGCAATAACTTTCAGGTGAGTGTACAAGTGAATATTATTTAGAAGTGATTGTGTGTTGGGCGAGTTGAATCTAGGGAAAAGTATACGTTCGGTTGTTTATACTATCTGCTCCTGCGAGTAAACGGGAACAGTATAACTATTACGCAAGGAGATTTTGTTGAGCCGAGCAGGTTTTCAGTGGTGAATCAGAAACAAGTGCCATAAGCCAGAGGTGATTGAGTTACATTGCTCACGTCGGGTCTTTGCAAACGTCCACGCCATTCCCAGCGACCACGTATTACCCCGACTGGAGTAGAGCCGCTCACGCATGGAAGGGAGTGGATGAACGAGTGATAGGGTCGACCAAGCCATCTTCCACTCGTGACGTCCCAGGAACAACGACGCAGTCGGATTCAATTGAATCTCATCCACATAGGTCGGGCGAGTGCAGGTGTTTAATTTGGGATTGAAGACGCCAGTTCCAGCTTAGTGCAGCAGCCGGTTATGGAGTGAAGACTAATACACGCAGCAGGTGTACACAGAGGTAATCAGACCAAGGTTATAAAGCCAGTTTAAATCCTTGCACACGTCCCTGAGCATCATCAGATTAACGGGACTGCATTAAATCCACTATTCCAGTTCTATACAAATCGAAGGTTAGTTCTGAAAATCCTTTGACATTCCTGGAGTCATTAATTAGAAATTAATCTGTATGAACACTGAAATTGGTTTCAAGATATTGTGACTCGAGTTCGACTGGCACATTACTGTAGATGCACATTGTGAACAAATTCTAGACTCAGCTCCAGGCAGTAATGAGTATTAGTATTTAATCTTCATGTTGTAACAATCTGTAGTGACAGATATCGGTCACTTGACAACTGTTTGCGGTAATGTCCTCGTGTATTTTTTCCATAGTGCCTGGACTAATAATACAACATTCAGAATTTACAATCAAAGGGGTACTCCAGAAGTTTATGATTTGTTTGGCAAAAGAAAATTAATATTTAAGACTCCTGAAGTGTTCATCAAAGGAAGAAAAATAGATAAGGACAGAACTACCAGAGTTTAACAGTAAATTGCTGTGGGATAGTTGATTAAATTATTACAGCATGTGTATACCAGCAACAAGCCTTGGTCGACAAATCAAATATGGCAATATCAATGGAGGAGCAGTATGCAAGGTAGGAGTATCTATGGTGACCATCCGTAGAGGCCGCAAAGCCCCTAAGGTGGTAAAGGAACCGGATCAAATCGAAGATGGCACTAAGTCTGAAAAGGTAAGCATCGAACTCAAGCCAAAATGATACTATACAGGGTGTACTAGTGACATCTGATAACTCGACGGAGGAGAAAAATCTTGATCCACTCAACTGAAGCCCAATCCAAATCAAGAAGAGAAGGCCCCCAAACCACAGAGAAATATAAAACTATTGGTCTACCTAATGAGTCCATGAGAGATACTCGGACTCATTGTCCTGAAAGTGATGTCAGATGCACTATATACTCGGACTCATTGTCCTGAAAGTGATGTCAGATGCACTATCTCTCTAGAAGGGTGAGGAACTCATCCCCTTGGCAACCCTTGGCAAGTGGGTGGGTTTCAAGCTAAAGCAGAGACCAGAGAACTTTACCACAAAATAAGTGTACAAAGAGACAAACTCAATTGCCTAACCCTGGAAGCTAAAGTGAAGATGTGAGGTCTTTAGACAATCGAAGACCATAACCCAATTCTTGCTCAGGTTCACAACGACCTACCTCTGGTCATAGAAGCCGTTGGTCATACAAGGAGGCCAACCCATCAATGAGCCGGTGGAGCCCCTCAGGAGAGGAGGCTAAAAGGACTGCATCATCGGCAAAGAGAAGAATGGAGATTAGAACCTAGTGTAAGTGGCAACCATCACCAAAGAGCGAAGCCACACTGGGGAGAGAGGGCAGCCTTGCTTCACCCCAATGGTGCTCTGAATCCGATCGAAAAAGCCCTCTGGAGCTCTAAATCTACCGACTACAGTCTCATAAAGTCTCATAATCATTGTCAAAAGAATATCAAAAATGCTAATGTTTCTGAGCCTTTGGAAAAGGGGGCCCCGAGGAGCTAAGTCAAAGGCTTTACGAAAGTTGACAAAATAACAATAGACTTTCCTAGTGTGATGTCGAGCTTACTCGATGATAGTCCACAATATCAAAATGTGATCCATAGACTGGAAGATAGTACGGAACCCATCCTGTCCGCTAGCACAACACCCTCTACTGTTAAGTTGTCCAGAAAGAATGGTATTCAAGAGTACTCAGGACTATGGCATAAAGCTTGGCAAAGGTATGCTCAATCATAATGGTCATGTAGTTGTCAGGGTCCGAAACCAACCTAGACTTATAGATTACATAAATCAAATGTCTCGACCATTAATCTAGGAGCTCAGTACAAACCACACTGTTGAAGAGCATCGGAAGAAAGTAGCTCAAGATCAGGATACTGAGTTTAAAAATCTCTGCTTGAAATCCCCCTCTTCATCGACAGCTCTTTTGCATCTCATGAATCTCACAGCCTCACGAACCATAGGAATGAAAAGATGGCAGTGGGCGAGGGGGGTAGGGTGGACAGGTAGTTGGTTAGGGATATCGTAGAGAGCAGAGACATTGGACACCAAAGAGCGCCAATCAAGGGTGGAGGGTGGGGGAGGGTGGCAGGGGAACAAGGTACGCCAAAATGTTTTCAAGCGACGAGCAAGAATGGGATTTACATTGCAAACCCACAAACAATCGTTTCTTGTAACCAAGAAGACAGCCATATGAGGAATGCAACTAGTTATAGGAGGTGGAGTGAATAGAGAAGGACACACGTAGGGAGCAGTGGAAAGATTAACAGTTGTCGTCATACCATTGGTTCATGGGGTAGGATTTTCGACTAGCAGGACTGAGGGGGGAGGGAGAAGTGTGATGGGGGATGGAGAGGAGGGCAAACTCCCAAATACCAATAGCTAGAAGGTCAAACAAGGACAAAGCCTGGGAGAAATCCAAAAAGCGGTCAAGGGGAGAAGTCCTCTAAGGTGGAGGGTGAAGATGAAGCAGTCACACTCTGAGAAGCAAAAAGTGGTATGGGCCCTAAAAGTATAGGCGAGGGATGGAGTGGGAAGGGTGAGGGTTAGGGAACGAAGTGGCTAATAAGGCTAAGGATGAAATGGTCAGCCAAAGGGGGGCGAATGATGGAGAAGTGGCTAACCAAGGGGATAAAGGAGGCTAGCATCAGAGCATAGTCGACATTACTTGCACCACCACAATAGGGCCAGCAAGTGAAGAGTTCGGAACCCAAGAAGCAGGGGAGGTCATTCAGGATCTACAAATTAGAAGCCTCACAAAGCTGGATGAGATGATGACCATAGCATTAATGACGCCCAAGGTTGTCCTGAGAGTGGCGTTGAAAAGCCATATTGGGAAGATCGATTTCCCAAGTACAAGTCAAGTTCAAAGTGCAGTCATAGAGAGGGGTTTAAAGATCTCTAGTCCGTGCAATGAAGTCACCCAAAATGATGATGTTACCAAAGCTTGAAAATTTGGAGATCCACTCATACAAATCGGAGAAGGGGTCACCATCCATCAGACTATGAATGGCATAAGGAGAAGTGGCCAACGGAAAATAACAAACAGCTATAAAGATGTCCCTAAGACAATGATGAGTGTGGCAGATCTGAATCCACATAAGTCAAACCAAGGTGTCAGAGTGAACCACAGACATAGCATTGATGTGGTCGTCTCTGATCAAACAAGCTACACCACCAAAGCCATAGACACCACCCGTTGCCGAAACCTCCTCTTTGCAAACAACTAGCCACTACTAACCGGAAAATCCTGGGAGAGGTCGAACCTGACTCATGAGTCTCTGTGACAACCAAAATGTCCACATAATCAACCACATCCGAAAATAGACTAGGTAATGACCAAAGATTGCCATTACCATTCCAACAACTGACATGAAGACAACTGGAATCTTTTCCATGCAACTGCTGGCAAGACCGTCATTTGGCTAGAGGAGCCGGTATCCCAAATAACAACTTTGAGGTTTCGGATCACCACCCATTTCTCAGCTTGTCTCACCTTACTAACCAATCCCTATAATGTCTCAGCTCAGCAACCTGTGCTCTAGTAAGGTCTTCATCCAAAAGATCTTTGAGGGAAGAAGGAATAGCTTCCTCTTTGATCTACGAGCCCATAACCTGTCGGAAAGTGAGAGGAACCGCAAAAAAAGGGTACCATCTAGTCCCACCCAACACTTGTCTATAGTGATATCTAAGATGCCTATCTAATTTAGGAGAAAGGACAGCCCAGCTGTCATAGGATCAGTAGTGGAACTAGGGAGGCCCTGGACACTAAGGTTAAGTTCACGGGCACGTCTCCAACACTCCTCTGTAATCTGCCCCTCGACAATCTTTTCACACCCACAAAAGGAGCAGAATCGGGATTGGTGCAAACAATGCCTATGATTTGGCCTTCTTCTTAGTCTCGAATAGAAGAGAAGTGTGTTTTACCACAAGTTCATTCCGTTCTCTGGAAGCGTCAAGATCTGCCTGTTGCTCTATGACCATGTCAAAGTGGGTTTTGATGTCTGTTCTTTCAGACAATAAGGGTGGCAGAGAAATTACTTTAACGAGTTGGAATCTACATGTACTTTAATAGCCGTGATGGTTTCTGAAACTGTTTGGACTGTATCTCTCAAACATTGGTTCTCTAGCTCCATTTTGATCAGTCTACCATACAGCCTCTGGTATGTTAGAGAAAACGCAAGGATAGCACGGAAGTAAGAACAGATAAAGATCCAAGCATGACAGGAGACTAGCAAAACACGATAGAAGGACCATGGATAGCATGAGTAGAGGTTGTAAGGAAGCAGCAGTAAACGTTGAAAAGGTGGACTACTGCAAAATCACCAAAGCTTGTAGCATACAAGTTCAGGATGAAGAAACAACTAGATAAATAAGATTAGGATCACACACATCAACAGCAGATACATGAGTGACAGAAACCTCACAAGAAACAACAACAAATAACAGGATCAGGATTATGCGCATCTACAGCAGAAGAACGAGTGGCAGTAACCACTCCAGAAATACTCGTTGAACCAGACCCTGAAAAAGCTCAAACAAGCTCAAGCAAGCCTGCAAAAGAGAGAGACCCAGCAACACACAAACCAAGTCACGACATATAAGTATCAATGATCGGAAAAGTGCAAATTCGCAACAGCAGTAGTAGTTTGATGATGATCTATCCACACCCACAATTCAGATACGATAAGAAATATTACTTCAACTCGACATCTGTAGCCCCACAGGTGCAGTAAGCCTTGCAAGCCTACTGCAGTAGAAGAAATTCCATGAACGAGTGTAACTCGAAATGAATACTCAAAGATCCTCCTACGTGTGTCCTCTATTCTATGAGTATGAACAACCAGACATCGAACCATTCATTGCTTGGAACCCCTATCTCTGATGATCGGAAGAGAAGGGGAATGCCATTCATTCCCAACAACGGCATCTACCCCCGCCCCCCCCCCCTATAAAAACCAATTGAGGTTTCTAGTTGCTCACCTGAACGCCCTATTCGTTCGAAGGTGAACACTCATCTGCCCGCCCGCCCATTTTTCTAGTAGGGGAGAAAGATGAGTAACAGTGAAAAGAATGTCAATCGTGAGGAATTTGGTCCTCACAAACCCTTCAAGAATAACTCTCAAATATTTCATAGAAGATCTTGGAAATTTATTGAGATATTTGTCAAGCTCTTGTTTCTCACCCTGTTCAACAAGAAATCCTTGAAATAACTACAATATTCTGAAGTTCTTGGCCAGCAAAGTTTTGCCAGAATAATAAATGCTATCTTCCAGTTTGTTGCCCGATAAATCCCGCTTTGCATAAACTGTGATTTATTGTTTGTATAAGCAATGCTATTTGTCTATCAATCTTTCTCGTTTTTTTCTTCAATTTTATTTCTGATTTTTAGTGTTTTACAGAAATGATTTTTGGGGATTCTGAACAAGCAGCAAATTTAAGGACTTTTTTGTTCTTTTTTTTGGAATTGAGGCTAAAATAGCAGTAACAATCAACAGTATGCGACGCACATGTCCAATCCAGTCCGTTAAATCACTCCATGGGCTCTCTATTGTATGTCATCATCCTCTTCCTTGGTTTAGTCGACTGTAGGTAATGCTTGTTCATGCATTTTGTCATATCTCGGGTCAGTGATATTTGAATCGTCGTGCACTAAAGGCATTTTCAGTTGAAAAGTAACAATCTGTGACAGTTGAATTCTGCAATAATCTATTCTTCTAACTCTGCTTCATCTGGGCAATCTTCCCAAGAGTCTTCAAGGTGAGGGATAGGCAGAAATTGAATATTCAACTGGAGGGTCCATTTGGCAAAGCCTTTATCGTCAAATCCTTCTCTGTCATGACATTATTTAAATCTGAAGCTACGCAGATCATACCCTATGCTGATGGCATCAACTAGGGATTTGCAAGAAAGTCGACCCAGTTTGATAAGGAATACAGTATCCCATTCTTCTTCAGGGAGGAACCTTTTCACTATCTGAGATAGTGGTCTACATAATTCAGCTAACACAAAGCAGACAAGAGAGTACCTGGCTAATTTTACATCTTCAAATCATCCTACCCAAATACAAATGAAATGGGAGTACTATATGTAGAATCTTTCGTATGCTTTCACCAATTTTCGGGCTTCTTCTATCATCCTTTTATTCAGGAGTCTTGCTCACTCGAATGTAAACTACCTATAAACACATCATGTACCCGCTTGCAGACTTCCAACACCCTACGTCCTTGTATCATGGAATAGTACTCATAAATGGTGATATTTTCAATCCAAGGTTCATGGGGGATCCCTATCAATTCCTCAGTGCAAGCTAAGCAATATATGACATATGAAGTCATAAAGAAATCCTTTCCATTCAAGTGAGACATTTTGAGTTGTTCTCTCATTGAATCTGCTATCACTTTACCCCAATCTAAATGTTGTTTGCCTTCTAAAATGAGTTGGATAAAGTACATCCATTTGGCAAATAGATGGGCCTGTGAAGAACCCTTTACTTTGTGTAGCAACACCATTAAATCTTGGACATAGGGCTTTATCTCGTCTTTGGTGAGGATTTCAGCGGCTGAGAACCTCCTTTCTGAAATTTCAACAACCAATTTCTTGCGATAACACTCCAATGTTTATCAACACATTCATTAAACTTAACAACGGATTGGGTGGGAGGAAACTCAGAACACACCTTCTCAGGTATTTTAAACACACTGTTGATAGTCTCTCTATCAACTAGTAACAAAATCCCACCATCATTCTTTCCAATAAGCTAGGTTCAAACATCATATTGATTTATACACTCCACCAATTTTGGACATAGATCAGCTGGCGGAAAAGCGACAACCCCCATTAAACCACTTTGCACAATCTGTATCATGGAAGGTTCAGCTGTCTGATTTTCCAACTGTTCCTTAAATTCTTCCAAGCTGAACCCCATGATGTTTGTATTACTGATAGTTAGTTAGTCCCTCACAGGCCAAACTAGTAGCATTCCCAAAGAGGTGAAATGCAAACTTCATATTTTATTTCAGACACTATTCTAACCAGTCTGAATCCTTTCTATACTTCATCATAAGCATAGACAAAGAGAGGGCTATCAGTACTCACCTTGACAATGAAGACACTCTGAACAATCCCTTGCACCCAATTGTTTTTACCTTCCAAACAAAACGAAGCAAATATTACATCTTAGTTATTGTATCTCCCTGTTTGTGGCAAAAAGACTTGGTTCATGTTTTCATGGTGTATTTCATTAATTATTTGTAATCACTCCCACCACCTCATCAAGTCATGATTGTCGTAGCATTGTCAACTCACCTTTCTTACGTCATTCTGGGGAGTACAGAACCTTTTCGGAGTGCTCAACATTAAATGTTATTTTTTTAACCTTTCCATAATGCCTCAGGTAACCATCCTGAACCACCTTGAACCTGTATCAACCTCGGTTTGAAATGGTTCACAATGGTTCGTAATGGTTCATGCCTTTACCTGTGTCTGAAGTCAAAGACTTGTGTGTCTGCAAATCAGGGATGGAACCGCTTAGTGGGCCCATCTTACCAAACTCTTGAACTGGGATGAATCTTGTCAAACCTACTTGAACCTCACTGAACTTGGTTTGAAGTGGTTCACAAAGGTGCAAGATATTTCACATTTGTCTTTGTTTGTTTAGAACTATGAGCCCCCCATGTTTGTATGTGAGAAATGAAACTTGATTGGTAGGTCAGCCTTTATTGGTCTTTGAACTTCCTATAATCTTGTTGAACCCACATGAACTCGGTTCAATGTGGTTCAATGTGGTTCGTCGCGGTTCACAGGTATAAGGTAATTTACCTATTTTGAGTGTTGAGATACTTAAGTACATAATAGAACAAGTTACAAAGGTAAAAGACATGAACCGACTAGACGAACTCATATGAGATAGGACCTTCACGACTAATGAACATAATTTTCATGGACCATCCATACTTCAAAATAGGAATAGGGTGACTCAATATACAAGGAATAACACATTGTTAGGCATTTAGAGCTTCCTTGTTCAAGATCGAATTAGAGATTTGGTAATTCATCTTGAAATAATAAGTGTTTCATCCTGCACTCTAAGGTGGTGATAAAACTCACATCTACCGGTACTAATTATGGAAGGTCGTGACCTTTGAAAAGGCCAGCCATGATGAAGAGTTGTGACTCTTCCTCACGTTGTAGGATATAAACAGGAGAACATTCCATTTGAAGAGCAATTTGGGAATAATATATTATTCTCAAAAACAAACAATGAAGGTGGTAACATATTTAATGCAAATTAAATATTATATATGCTAACCAACTTGATTTGATAAATCGTATTGTTTGGTGAAAAGGTGGCTTTTGGAAGGTATAGAGGTATGTTGAGAATCATTTGGGCATCCAGTCAACGCAATATCCTTCTATTTAGGAACAAACTTATAAAGCAGATATGAGGTCATAAAAAAACGAACTTTGTGGGAATGAGAAGGCCTGTGAGCAAATATGAAGGGTATGAGCAGACCTAAAGAGTGAATTGTTACAGACCTACAACCTAAATTGAGAGCAATCTAAAAGGTCAGATTTATAGTAGAATAAAGGAAGACTTAAGGCAATGTCTAGAGGGACTTATTTGAAGAAGACCATTGAACACTAGCAAAGGGAAATGCATATACAATAGAGACAATTAATACAACAGAGAAAATCAAACCTATGGATTGATTACCCCAAGAGATGGATCTGGTCATGGTTGGGCGTTCCTACCTCTTGTTAGATGTAACACAAAACTCCATGATAAATTGAGTACCCTAAGAGATGGTTCTGGTCCCAGTTTAACGTTCTTGCCTCATGTGGGCTAAGTGATGAATTGATTACCCCAAGAGATCGATCGAGTTCTAATAGGACATTTCCACCTCTTGTGAGCTAAGTGATGAATTGTTTACCCTAATAGATGGATCTGATCCTCGTTAAACATTCCTACCTCTTGTGGGCTAAGTGATGAATTGGTTACCCAAGAGATGGATCCAGTCTTGACTTGACATTCCCACCTCTTGTGGGCTAAATGATAAATTAATCACCCTAAGAGATGGATTTGGTTACAATCGGGCATTCCTACCTCTTGTTGGTAAGTGATTAATTTATTGCCTAAAGAGAAAGTTCTAATCCTAGTTGGAAATTCCTACTGTTTGTGGGCTAAGCAATGAGTTTATTATCCCAAGAGATGCATTTGGTTTTGGTTGGACATTGTCGCCTCTTGTGTGTTAAGTTATGGATTGATTTCCTCAAGAGATGGATTTGTTCCTTGTTAGATGTTTCTAGCTTGTGGGCTAAATAATGAATTGATTACCCTAAGATATGGATCTAGATCTGGTTGGGTGTTCTTAAATCTTGTGGGCTAAGTAATGAATTAATTACCACAATAGATGGATCTTCTCCTAGGTTGGCGTTCCTACCTCTTGTGGGCTAAGTGATGAATTGATTTCCCTAAGAAATGGATCCGGACCAAGTTGGAAATTTCTACTTCTCGTGGGCTAAGTTATGAATTGATTACTCCAGAGATCGATACATTCCTGGTTGGAAGTTATTGTGCTAAGGAATGAACTGATTACAGAAAAGGATGGTTCTGGTCCAATTTAGACATCCCTGCCTTTGTGGGCTATAAAGCAAAAGGCTGTAATTTTATGATTTGTTCAGAGATGGTACCCCACACACCCTACCAATTTGAGGACATTACAAAGGAACTCTGTCAATGATATTAGTTATATCATATGATTGAGTTAATGCTTCTAACCCTAGTATGAAAGATATTTTATATTGATTATATTCAAATTTGTAACTTCAAGGCAAAAAACCAAGGCATTGTCAAACATAACATTACATAAATCCCAGCATGTGAGGTTCCTATTTGAGTTTGTCTTCCTGTGCCTTCACTAGAGTTCTAGCAGAGTGACATTCTTCACTCGATTGCTCTACTGCTTGGAGAACCTATTGTCTCTATGTTTCAAACTCATTACTTATGCCTCCATTTGTGTTGAAATTGATTTAAATAACCTCTTTTTGAATTATATGAAAATTTACCTTGGATCCTCTTCTCGGATTCAACAACTCGACTATAAGATGCTTTTAAACACATGTCATGTCTTTCATGTGGATGGGCATTAATGAATTTAGTAACATAGATCTAATCAGATAGCTGCTGCAATTTATGATCCCTCCTCCTTTGCACCTAAGATTGATAAAGGGAAAGATCCCACAATAGATGGTGGTGCATACAAAGAGGGTTTCATTCCTACTAAGACTTACAAAAGGAGAGGGGGCAGAAGAGAACTAAAGGACAGGAAATGATGATATTTTCAATTGGTGGTTTGAGGCTCTTATAACTTGGTCCAACAAGAGGGACTTCCAAATGAGCTACCTCTAGATGTTAGCTTCTTGGAAGCAATTATGGCTAATGATGGAGAGAAAAATAACTGAACATCAATAGCTTGCAAATTGGGCAAATGGATATTGACTAACCTTCTCAAAAGCAGGTTGCTTCAAAACCAAGTGAGACCACAACTTTGAAGGATGCTAGTTAAGGAAGTTTGGACCCTAGGGGAATAATAAGAGGTGCTTCTTAGGTGTTGGGCTTGTAACAAAGACCCCTTGAAAAGAATCCTTTGGATAAAGTCATGTCTCTATGAGTGTGGCTGGAGAGGGAGGAGTAAGAAAGATCAGGAGAAGGTAAAGCTAACCGGATGAACATTGGTAGAATTTGGGTCAACATAGACCATTGATTACGGTTTCTTCCAATCTCACAAATGACTGTCCTACCATGGAATGTAAGGAGTATGAATAACACCCCTAGACAAAAGGTTTGGGAGTTTACAAAGTCTCATTCTCCTGATATTATCTTTATTAAAGAATCCAAATTGATAATGTATGGTATGTTAAACAGTCCTTAGATCCAGCCTCCTGACTAAGTTAGGGTGTTGGTGCTCATGGTAACTTTGGTTGTGTGTCTTATTTTTGGGATCTAAAGGAAGTTATTACCATGTGGTGGCTATCAAATCATTCTTCCATTTCTATGGTTGCTTCTAATTTGGACTCAAGTGAAACTTATCTTTTCACTAATGTCTACGCTCTGGCTGATCTTACAAGCATGTCACAACTTTTGGCTCATTTTAGATTTGTTTGATCTCTTGAGCCTTATCTTCCTTAGATTGTGACTATAAACTTCAATGAAATTTCTACCTTGAAGGAAAAAAGATAAATCTTACTCAGATTGGATCATTCTGCTAATCTACTTAGGGATAATATTGCTCTCTTGAATGTTATTGTTGAGAAGCTAAACAATGGTATATTTAATTGGAACAACAAATAAGTGGTGCACATGCTATTTCTGAGAAGTTGGCTGATTTCTTGTCTCTTGATTTTGGATGGGGGATAGGTGGACTACCAACTCAAAGATTCTGAATTACAGAAGTTTTTGTCATTGGTCGATCAAACTCTCAAAACAACTTCTTTCCAGGTCTCAAAGAAGCCCTCTTTTAAGTTCCAACATATGTGGTTGCAAGACCTTTCTCTTCACGTTTTAATAATGGACTTGTGTGTTACGCTTTTGAGGTAGACTAGAGTAATAAATAGTATTAAATATAATGCAGAATATGAGGCAAACTAACAAAACATACTAACACAAAGATTTAGTTTAGTTCACCCAACATGGGCTACATCCACCAAAGAAATTGTCGTCCACTACTTCCATTATCTAGCAAAGAGAAAATAACAATATGATGTCTTGTTAGTTTACAAAGGTTGATTTATGTGTCAAAACAATGGTTGACTCCATCAAATAATAGGCCCCCTGCACTTCTTCAGATGTGTAGTGTCATGGTTTAAACACTTTGTTGGTGAAGCAGAAATTGAGGTTCAAATCCCTATTGGGCCACCGTGCACACGTCTTGGCCTGCATGGGTTGTTGAGCTTACATATATGAACAAACCAAGTGTCAGGATGAGATCCCCCTGTTTGTCGCCTCGCCAAGTCATAGCTTTGAATTCAAAGCATTTCATGTGGAGCCAAAAGGCGTGTCAAGCCAGCATTACAGATGACTTTAAAAAAATATTAGGTATTTAAAAAAAATAGGCACCACTACACTCCTTTGCTGATTGATTTGGGGGGGAACATGGCTGACAAAGTCACCAAAGTTTAAACCCAACAAAATGATCAATCACCACAAACCAACAATCGCCCACTTGGAGAACGCTCAAGTTCACTCTGAATAATCTCCCATTTGGAAACATATATTTGACAAATAGTGCTGCCCATGTAACTCCCACTATATTGACAATTTTAATTTGGAACTCACCATTATCGTATCAGATTACTTTAATCGATCGATATGCTATACTGTTTAGTCCCTGCAATCTACTTTGGTCATTTATGGGCAGTTCTATTATTTCTTTATTTCTTTTGGTGGTGCATAAGCATATATTGTGCATGATCCAGCTAATACGGGACATTTTTTACTTTAGCCTGAAAAACTTTATAATGTTTGTTGATTGTAGGACAGAAAACATAATAAAAAGATACAAATATTATTCAGCTAAGAAGGATTAACAAATGATTGGTAATGTTATATCAAAACAATATAAAGCCTCCTGACGTGAAGTTTTCTGAGTCATTTAAAATAAACTGTCAATATATGTCAAAAAATGGCCGCAGGCAGAGAAAGCAGCATCAAAACAGCATTATTTGAACCATAAAATATGATTATTTGTACTAGACAATTTTAATTTGGAACTAACCAAAATTGTATCAGATTACATTAATCAATCAAAATATGCTATAGCATTCAGTCCCTGCAACCTACTTTGGTCATTAATGGGCAGTTCTATTATTTCTTTTGGTGGCGCATAAGTATATATTGTGCATGATCAAAGCATTATTATGCCTTGTCCAGTTCTAGTGGTACTTACCAATTTTAATTAGAATGAAGGTGAATTATTTTGCTTCAAAGATTGCTAGCAAAACCAAAATCAGCTCCTTGAGGCTTTTATAATTGACTTGACTCGCAATCACTTCAATAATTTTGAAAATTGGAATGGGTAAAGCTGTTGTGACTTGCAATCACTTATATAATTTTGAAAATTGGAATGGGTAAAGCTGTTGTGACTTGCATAATTATTTAGAATCAAGATAATAAAAAGAATCCATAATATTTTCTTTCCACAACACAAATCATAGAGATGGAACAAGTCATCTATAACATATTTTTTCTGGAAGAAAGGCACATAAGCTCCATACCTCAATAATTCCTAGAGATTTTAGAGAAGACACTTGTCCCTTTGAACTTAGAAGTGGGATACAAGCTTTCAGACATAACTGTACAACATTCCCCAGAGAATGATAATATCTTTTTCTATCATCTAATGCCAACAAAGCCTGTTCCCAATGCTCCAAAGATAAATCATCTTCAGTGACTTTGGTACCCTCACTACAGTCTGTGACAAAGAAATCTAACTGTTAGACATTCTGTTAAACTAGAAATACTTTACTTCATTTAAAGGAAGGCAAATAATGTATCAGTTCTTAGCGGGAGATGAAATTATTACTTCGGTAGGTTCCATCAAAAACAATCAGAAAATCCTAAAATTTCACACATTTCTCAAGCAATATTCCAAGGATATCTACAAGTCAAGTAATCATTCCTGGAATTCTGTCAATCAAAACCATGCACTGCACAAGAAAAAATAAAGATTCATCTGCTTTGAATACCTCTTTCAAGAGTAGTATCTGCATCTTTGTTGTTTGCACCAGAAGGCTTGCCCAAAGATAATTCAGAATCGCTTGAGTGAAATTTCTGTATCCTCTCTTTAAGATATTCAACTTCTGATTGAATATGCTGAAAATAATATGATGATTTTTGTATTATTGAATTTGCTTCCCACCTTAAAGCTTTAACAATTTCATCCAAAGCCTGATAAGCACGGAACAGACAAAACATGAGCATATTATCAAATATTTGCACTAGTAAATCATAAAACAATTCCTCTATACACATATACAAGCTGACAAATGAGAAAAATGGAACCCAGAACTTTACTAAAGATCAAGAAATATGAAGCATGAAGAGCACATCATCTCAAATATTTAACCATTTCCAGTGTGTCTAAGACAGATTCTTGAAAGAAAGCTCTTTCTCATTTTCTGTTACCTCTAAGATCTGATAAAATAATGATCCACTTTAGAGTTCATCAAAATATATGCATTCTATCTCATCTATCCATATCCCAAAATGTTCATCGTATGCTGCAGTGTATTAATGTTCATCTCAGCTTTTATATATCCTCACAATGTTCCTCATATGCTGCACACAGTATCAAATACTAGACACTCCCCAGCTTCCCCATTCTTGTTTGGTGACAAATATCAATGTCCAGAAAAAGGACAATACATCAGCTCATAAAAATGAAAATAACAATGTGAAATCAGTTTGGGTGTGGGGCATGGTTAACACAGAAACACATAATGTATGTGCTAGCTAATACTGAATGTCTTCTCAGATCCTATGACAAAACACTGTCATGATTGCAATATCTATTATAAAATATTTATTCAGTAAGTCAAGTCCTTTACACAAGGGCTCTCATACAGAGCCATTCCTATAAGAAGCCAAGTCCCGAGATATTTGAGATGCTGTAAACAGTGGCTGAAGGCAACCCTCAAGAAAATCTGGCTTTGCCAAACTGACAAACGATCACAACAAGTGAACAAGAAAATAGATTCAGTGAAGATTAATTTAAATGACCACACACCTGGCAACAGAGAAAATTGAAACAATTTGGAGCTATTGATCGAGCACGTTTTTTTATAAAGAACATATTGTATTTGTTTTAAGTTGTAATAGAGGGATCTGCAAACAAAGTTAGAGCAGCTTCAAGAAATTAAATATAAGCATAGACTACGATGATCAGTAAAGAATTATTGCTGAAGATTCCACAGGAATTATTGCTCCTTTTAATCATATGGGAGATAAGTAGAAGGCAAGTAAAACCTGACTCCTAAACAACTAAGAGTATTTATATAAAAGATTAGCTGTGTGTAGTCGGTCTACAATGTCTATTATTATGTTTCAATCTAAGTTACCAGTTCAAGATTGAGAACAGTGTGGGTACAAGAACCCAATACATGGCTTCATGAAAATGTTTTTTTAAGGGGTTTTGGTACATGTATGTGTTGGGTGGATATTTTGCAACCGACAATTTTGGGTAAAAATTCAGTCGCAAAATACGATGACCAGCCACAGCATGTGAGATAGAGTCTCTCCTACCTTAAAGGGAAGGCTCCCCCTTCTCACTGTTCCTTGGATCAACTCAAGGTAAGAAAGAAATTGAGATATTTATAAAGAGGGTGTTACTATTATCCTTTCTTCTTAACTTTCAAGAAAGTATCCACTTATTTGTAAGGCGAATAATGGGCAAGGTGAATCTCTAATTACACTTCTATCTCGAGCTGGAAACAGTGATACCGATAAATTTTAACTAACTCAAAGGCTAGCCAAAACGTACCAGTTTGGCTCTAAGTCCTGTTGTACTTCTATATTGTAAAAGTTTTACAATTAGGGCACAAAGACTCCTAAAAGTAAGAACAATCTAACTATTTTGCGAATTAAGATGAAAATACAAGTCACAGACAAAGCTTCTAGCTATGGATTTTCACAATTGTTCCTGGTCAAAGCTCGAGCTTCAATTGTTTCTTAACTCTCTATGCTCTTTTGTTGAACACACAACAATAACATGAATCAAGACAATAGGAACAAATTATAGTCAAAGCTTCGAATCCAATTGCTTTTTTTATTCACTTTTCTCCCAAATTCGTACTACACAATCAAAGTTATGCTTGCACAAATGTGGCAGAGCTTTCTTGCATACAACAAAAGATATTTTTTACAATGAGAGGGCACTCCTTTATATAGGCAAAGAAGTTGAGAAAAAGGGGGAGGAAAAAGTGGGAGCAACTCAACCAACTTTGACCAAGTCTAACTACAAGAGAAAATACAGGGTTACATGCAATTGCACGTGCAACTCGCATTACATCTTTTACATATATGTAATTCGCATTACATGCAATTATACTTTTTCATATAATGCATCTTCTCCAACTACAAACATGAAAGAAGAAGAAAGAAGACAGACGAGAAAAGAACAATTCTGAAGGGCCTTGTACTTGACGATACAATCCTAGATGATAACAGGATTGGGAGTTCTTGTACTTTGTATTGCTGCATTCACGTTGATAACCATAGTGTTGCGTCTTTTGATGAATTGTCTATTATCATGTGGAAACTTGATGTGATCCATCTTTTCTCGCTCAAGTTGTCGTGAATTCTCCTTTGTAGATCAGCACAAACTAGAGTCTTTGACACTTTGAAAACCTTCTTGAGGATGTTCGGATGTACACTCGGAACAATTTTCCATCAGCACCTTTAACTCTTTTTTTTCTATGAAGTAAAGTGTTTCGTCCATGGGAATGCATGTAAATGGAGATTGCCGATTTTCAAAAAGTGACTTGGGCTTTCAAGATGTCACTACACGAAAAATGGATTATATGCAAATGCAACATCTAATGGAAGGTGGAGGGTGAAATGAGATGCAAGTGTGAGTGAAGGATACACTTTAAATGCATATGCGGATTAAGGCTAAGATGAAAATCATGGAAAGATACAAAAACATGTATTTGCTCATGGAAGTGCAAATGCTTATATGAAGAGGAGAAAATGACATCATTTTGACTTTTCAAAAAGTGACTTTTAGTCAAATTTGAACTTTTTAGATGCAATTACACGTAAGACATTTCATGTAATTGTGTCGTGCAAATGGAAATGAAAGATAAGATGGATGAAAACGGAAGTGGAAAATGGGATTACATGCATGTGTGTATGGCAAATGAGGTGAAAAACATGTAATCACATTTGTCGGATGAGATGTGAGGTGTAATGACATGGAAACGGAATGTGAAATGAAATGATAATGCTTTCGCATGTAGTGAAGGAAAAACAAGTTTTTGGGAAAAAACTTGCAACTTCTCCAAAATGGAGAAAAACTGGCAACAAGCACACAAAATCAAAACAAAAGAAAAACATACTTTTGAAAACAACTCAAAATATGCCAAGATGCAATACACTCCGAAGATGAAATTCGAATTTGGAACTTGGGGAAGAACCAAAAACATCAAAATGAAGGAGAAATTCATATTTAAAGGAAAAATGCACATTCTAAGGCAAAGATTCTTACGAATGACATCCTTTCAACAATTTCATGCATAAAATCAGCAAGGATAAACATGAATTAAAATGCAAGAAAGAAGAGATCCACTTACATGAAGAATATGTGCCAAAAATGAAGGAGAAAGAGCTCAAATAGCAAGTTTTATAGTCTTAAGACCAATTCTCCCTTAAATCCGGATTTTCAAACAACCTTTTGACTTTTTCAGCACTTGCATGTAATGGACATTCAATGGTCGGATTTGACATGAAAGTGTCAAATAAATGGTCTCCAAAAACAATATCATGCATTTAAAACTCAAAAACAATCCCTTTTGATCAAATGTAAGGGCTGAAAATGAAATTTTTTGAGTTTTTTGAACAAAAATATGACTTTTTAATTCAAAAATCTGGGCCGTTTTTGCAAAAACGTGACTAAAAAATGCATGTT
Organism: Cupressus sempervirens; assembly: GCA_028749045.1. Classification (NCBI taxonomy): domain Eukaryota; kingdom Viridiplantae; phylum Streptophyta; class Pinopsida; order Cupressales; family Cupressaceae; genus Cupressus; species Cupressus sempervirens. The sequence continues at coordinate 169,573,879 of CM053785.1, read as the reverse complement.
TTAAAGTCATTTTTGACTTGTGAATGCAAAAACGAATTTCCCCAAATGCATATACATGGATCAAAATGCAAAAAAGTGACTTCAAAACGCATAAAAGTGGATTAAAACCCCAATTTTTCGAGCATTCTAAGCAAAAACGTCTCTCCAAGCAAAAACGATTTGGTGTTTTAACACCAAAATAATGATCACAATGAAATGGAATCAGCAAATAAGGTCAAAATGATTTGATTCCAAACAAAAACATGTTCCAAATTTGAAGATTTATGGAGTTTTTCCAAAAAACGTGCCCTAGCTTGGGAGTTTCAAACACGTTTTTGGGTGCAATAACTTGATTTTTGATGAGGGCAAAATGCTCACCACTCCAAAACATGATGAATGCAACTGATTTCATTCAAATCCATAAAGAAAATCAAAAGTTATGATCAAAATAGGAGGTTTTTGGAGCAAGAACATGTTTTCTTCACATAATAGGACATTTTTATGTTCATTACATATTTTAAAACATGTTGGAAGGCAAAAGAGGACCTTTTAGAGTCCATTACATGTTTTAAAATATGTCTTGAGACATAATCTCACTTTTTGAAGCCCATTACATATTTTAAAATGTGCAAGTCTCCAAAATCCCACTTTTTGGAGTCACTTATATATTTTATAAACATATCTCACATTTTTCATGCACAAGCATGAAAACTCAACTTTTCATGTCATTGCATCAAAAAGGTCCACTTTTACAAGCATTGATGTAATGACTTGAAAAAGGTCCTCAAAATGAGTTTTCATATGCATTAGCATGAAAAGTTTCCACTTTTCATAGTTTTTTACATGCATATGCACATAAAATGTCCACTTTTAGGCTTTTAAGTTATGCATTTCACTTATTTTTATAAAAATGTCAACAATATGGGTCAAAAATAACATTTATGCATCATATTGATCAATATAATACATAAACATTATATTAAAGTAACATTTATATAAGTATTTGATTTAAAAAATCAAAAATTTAAAAAGTAACTATATAGTTCTATAGTCACTTTAAGTGAAAAATTAAAAAGTAACTCAACTTATAATTATAACATAAAGTGCACTATAGTCACTTTAAGTTATAAATTTAAAAGATAAAGTAACTTAAAAACATAACAAAAAGTGAGTAAAATGTTATATTTTCAAAAAGTGAATGTCAAAATGAAAATATAACATCATTTTTTTAATTCGTGCTGTTGCACCTAAAATGTCCACTTTTCAGGGACTAAAATGACCATATCTCTTGACTGACAACTCTGATTGACCTCTAGGTTAGACCAAATCGAAGGGGAAAACGAAAGACGTGATATGAGCAAAACCAAAGGACTAAAAACAAACAAACTTCAAAAATCAAGCAAAGGCTCGACAGAAAGCAAAACGAAAATGACTTGACAAAGGCCTTCAGTAAAAGGATTCATTGTATCAATTGGTAGCAATTGGTTAATCAATACTAACCAATTAAATAATGAAATAAACTCAGAGAAATGCGAAACTAATTTGAAAAAGTTTCGTACTGTTACCTACATTTTGTGGTGACAAAATGCAGGACAACAGTACGTATATATATGCATTATATATACAAAGAAATAAGAGAAATATGCAGAATTCTAAAACTAAATCATTTCATAGTATGACACTTGATCATTGATCAATGCCACAAGTCAAAGATAAATATTAAATGCCAAGTAATGGTGGGAAAGTAATTGAATAAGCATATACATACCCACAACAGGTATCATGTGTGCACTCAATAGGTACCCATACACATACCCATACCAGGAGCGTACCTGAACCTAGTACAGGCTCTGTGGGTACAAACTCAATAACATAGTTTTTGATAATAGTGGTTATCTAAATATGCATTAATTGTTTGTCAGCTTTGCCCAGTTACAAGTGTCAGTTGGTTGACGATTGTGGTCTTCCTGGTAACCATCGAGTGTATTATCAAGCAGAGCAAACTGATCTAGATGGATCAACTCTGACTCCTAGCTAACCATCTCTAGTCTTCTTCTACATTAATTTCATGTACAACCAAACATTTATCTCTTCCTATATTCGGCATGCATTGTCATCCCTATTAGTAATTCATGTATTTTCTTTTATGAGATAGAGCAGTAAACATTTTCCATTGTTTCTTTAAACAAAATCAAGTTGTATTTTAAGTCATTCATACCCTCATATAAAAATAAAGACGAGAAAAGGCCACAATGTGGTCAAGGCAATTGTTTACCGTACAGGGTAAAAGGATACTTAATGCATGTAGTATAGTAAGATATAACACAAAACAGATACTTTATTCATATATGCAATATGCACCTCAATGCTTATAATATGATTATGCTCATTACAATGATTCTAATGATTACAATGACAATTTTCCGAAGTCCCTTTTGGACAGTGTACATACACTTTTCTGAAGGGATGACTCAACCATCACGCGCCCATTTGGATACTATTCTATCCGTCGGCTACAATATAGAATTTACTGACAACATCATCCCCCCAAAAAGTGAAGTTGTCTCCAAACGACAATTACAAAATATTCGAGACAAATTAACAAAATAGAATATGATTGTAACTAACTATAACAGGATAGATCTTTTTCCATCACATCACATTCACATTTCTCCCGTGCCTGCACCAAACTGGTCTCTAAAACACATTGCATCTATAGCCTCTGCTAACACAATACTTTCTTCTTAGCCAAGTTGACCTTGATAGCCACCCGTGCCACCTTCTCTGCTTCCAACACCTGGGTACGCTAAGCCAAGTGTCGCTCCACTGCCTCCAACTGGATGATCAACTCCTCCGAGCTCTCTATGCATCCAACAAGACAACCTCACATCCAACACCTACTCTGAGTGCCTCAAAGCATAGCACCCCTCTCGAAAGGCTTGCTCCAGTGCTCTCTCCACCTCTGACATACAAACACTCCATGCCTGCAGCAGCTTCAAGTCTCATCAACTAGTCACACTTCCCACAACTGATAACTTAACTGGCTGGGGGTCTAGAGGCAACGCCCCCAGCGGGGTTAAGGGGCAACACCCTTGCAAGGTGCTGGGCCCAAGACCAAATTAACACCCTTAAACTCATACAGAAGTGCATGGAACACACCATTTTTGTGATTTTCTTCTGATCCCATACTCTTCTTACCAACCACTTATGTTTTCTTCCTTACCTATTGATGTCTTTCCCTCTGGTACCGTACGTTTTCCATTGTCAATTGTTATGATTTGTCATCGGTCTTTTTTGTAAGAACATCCACGAGTGTCTCCTACTCGACCGTACGGTTACGACACTTCACTGCTCTTGATACGTACGGTGCTTCCTCTTTTTATACCACAACATTACTTCATACGTTGTGCGGCCACATGATGGATTGCTTTTGCCATAGCCGTACAGCCGTACGGTCTCCTTACTATCGTAGGATCTACCTGCTACTATAGGACCTCCGCACTCTAACTATTGCTACCATACGAAACGTACAGTATGGTTCTACTGCTATTGATGTCCGTATGTGTTCATGTCTGTATGTGTTCATTGTACAGTCTCTCTCATTCGTCGTACGGTCACCCAACCTCCAAGCAATACGGTCGTACAATTCACTTAAGGGCCTCTCCTTGCAACTTTCCCGATCGTACAATGTATCCTGATTTATTCCTCTATATGGTCATACATACTCCAACCTTTTGCCTGACCGTATGGTGTCTGTTCCCCTGAATGTATTCTTTAAGTCCGTATGGTATCCCTTGCACTAGATGGCCATACGGTATGCCTTTCTTTCTACTTTGAGTGTCGTGCGATGCCTTGCAATGTCTCTATTCTTTTGTCTTCCGTATGGCACACTTTTGTGCCACCAAATTGTCGTACGATGTTTAAGTTTCACCCTTCCCTCATTTTAGTATAGCACCTCTCCCTTTTTCATACGATCGTACAAAGGTTGTTTGTGTGTACAATTCCTCTTTGCAATTTCACGAGCCATACGATAAACTGTTCCTTCCCAATAGTCGTACGGTTCCAATTTTCTCCTCTTTATGCTATTGTACGGGTCTCAAAAGTCGTACGACACTTTAATATTCATGTTCTTCATACTCATCCTTTTATTACTTCTGTGTCTGTACTAAAAAAGTATGCTCAATTTTATATATTATCTACATTTTCATATATACATTAATAATTACTACTTTTACACTTTCTCTCAATTGTCCATCCACAGAGGTGCATTATTTCTTTCATGATAGACTTTGAGCTTCAACCCATTCACTGCATTGGCTACTTTCTTCCCGTCAAGCATCCATAATTTTATTGCTCTGTTATCGCCCACTTCACGGATTTTATATCGTCCTACCCAATTTACTTTGAACTTTCCTGGTTTGATCTCGTTCCACCCATTATACTTCAAAACTAACTGGCCTGATTGAAATTTATTCAATTTCAAATGCTTGTCATGCCATACCTTTCGCCTATTTTGTGTAACTTTCATGGCCCATTGTGCTTGCAATTATTGCTCATCTAGTTTATTTAAATTGTACAACCTTTCTCTCAAACTTTCCATATCTCCCAATTTGTTCTCAATCATGATCCTTAAACTCGATACCATGAATTTCGTCAGCTGCCACTCTTTGCCGTCAATAATTGTATTCTTGATTCTAGAACCTTCACTTTGTACAATTGCAGATTTTATTAATCCCTTCCTCTTTGTTTTTTGTACAGACGGTACGATGTGTTTTCCTTGCTTTCGGCACCTTTCTACTATATCCACGGTGCGGTGTAACCCTCTCTTTCCGTGCAATCCGTTCATCGGGTACCATACGATTGAATCTTTCCTTTTGCTAGGTTCATATGGTATGTTCTTCCCTTCACCTTCAACCGTAACCGCCTTTCCTTCTTCCACTTCTCTATATTCCTTCGGACATTCATTTTCCTCTCCTTTTTGACCTTCGTCAACCCTTAACATATTATAGCTCGAAAAGAGCTTGTAATCCTCCATTTGCCAATGGAGTAGGCCATTCACTGAGTCTAGGTCGTCATCATTCAACCCTCCTAATCTCAACACTCCTTCATCCGATTCTATTCTATTCTTTCCTTCATCGTCACTCTCACCTTCACCTTATGAGTGACGACGTTGCCTCCTCACCTACCATCTATGCGTGCAAGTCAATTATAAATCTTTGGCCTCCATGTTCCATGGATAGGGTATTTCGTTTCCAGTGCTGTTTCACTTTTGCTTGCACTAGCCCCGTCCAAAGATAGTGTCATACCCTCTTCTTTTCAGTGGAATGACCACAAAATCTAATAAACATGGTTGCGTTCCAATAGTTACCGGTTGTGCCATCAAGGTTCCCAACGGTTTGATTCTGTGTTGGTTCGCCATGAGTAACTAGAATGTAGGTGGCCACAGCGTAGGTTGCCCTAACTTTTTCCATATAGAAGGTAACACATTCACACGTGACCCTTTGTCCACAATTGTGTCTGTAAGTACAATTCCCAGAATACCGATCTCGACAACTTTCGGGTGCCTTCCCGTCGTGAGTGCCAGTAACATAGGGTTTATTGCCGTTGTTCCACTACCGTCCTTTCCTATTTCCTCTGTTGCTTTCGAAAGCGGTGTCATATTCAGAATGGTCGTCCTTAATTGGGGCATTGTAAGGTGGTCATTTAATTTAATAGGGACTTCTGTTTGCATTACTTGTCTTATCATGTTTTGTTCAGCTAAGTTCCTCTTCGAGGTATCGACAGTGTCTTTTACTTGCAACTTACCTTTTTTCATCTATCTTTCCAGCTCTGTTCGTGCTTGCTGTAACCTCTCGTTTTCTTCTTTTGCATCAGTGTATTTTTCCTTCGTAGCTTGCTCACATGTAATGGCTAGTACCTTCTCATCACATGCTTTGATGCTTAACAAATTTACCCCTTGCTTTGGGCATTTTGAATCTTCATGGTCTCCCAAACCACACCATCTGCATAACAGTTGTGGCATCTCCTTTGTAGTACAATCTCTAGGGAAATGCCCCCAGAGGTTGCACGCACGGCACTATATCATTGGCCGTCCATTCACGTCGTACTATATCTGACTCCGGCCTCCATTGTTATTATCGTTATTATTATTATCACCCCTTCCGCATTGATTATTGTTGTGATAACCCCTTGAGGTTGCATTGTTGTTTGTGTTTGTTCTGGCAGACACTTCTTATGCCAGTAATAATTGTTGGTGTCCTTTTGACTTCATATTAAACGGGCACTCCTTTATGGAATGTCCTGCAACCTGGCAGATATCATAGAATTGTTTCTTCGGGCATGAGCCCTTTATGTGGCCTTCCTCTGAATCCAACGATTTGTGCTTCTTGTTTATTTTTTGTTCGCTTTCCAAATCCATCGCCCTATTATATGCATCTGTGTACAATGTTGGAGGCACAATCTTCATTTTTTTCTTCAGAGCTGGTCGTAGCCTCTCAACAAACCATCGTTTCTTTAATCCGTCACCTGGTGGGCTCTCCATCTTTCCCACCAACTCTTTTAGCCATCTTGCATAGACACGAACCGTTTCGTTCTTTCCCTGCTTTGTGCCATATATTTGTGCTATAATATCGTCATTGTCCCTTAGCAGCCGGAACTCTGCTACGAACTCCTTAACTTCTACCCATGTAGTAAGCTTCTGAGGATCCGCGTCTACAAACCAATCAATTGCTATGCCCTGCAGGGTCGCTACAAACTGTCGGACCCAATCAGCCTCTTCTGTTACACCATTTGCTATCCATAATTGTTTCACACATCTTGCAATGTCTAATTGGATCTATCGTTTCGTCACCATTAAACTTCAGCAATTTCTCCTTTGATCTTGCCATTGCTACTTTATTTTGATTCTGTGGTACTTGTGTACCCACGTTGTTCTGAGTACCCACACTATTCTGAGCACCCACATTGTTCTAAGCACTCGCGTTATTCTCAGTACCCGCGTTGTTCTGAGTACTCACGTTGTTCTAAGCACCCGCGCTATTTTGCACAACCACGATGCTTCAAACAATCACCCTGGTTCCAACAACCATGTTACCTAGTGAAAGATCTTCCTCAAGCGAAGTTGTTTGATTCTCTGCTTGTATATGTTCGTCAGGTGTATCGGGAACGAAAAGTTCACTCCACACTCGTGCTCCTTCGCACTTTGAGTCGTGCGAGTTGCTTCCCTTCCATTCGGATGCTCTACCCTCGACGTATACAAGTTAAAGAACTCCTACCTTGTCTCTTCCACCAAATTTAATCGCTATCGAGTCTCTTCTAGCAGTTCCTCAGCACTCCTCAATCTGCTAGGTGAATGCACTCCCTCCCTCTATGCTCCTTCACCCCCTCGGTGTCCATCGATAATCTATTAAAGCTTCTATCTGCGATCTGCCTATTGTGCTAAAATTGAAACTTCTTGTGTTGTGAGCATTTCATCCTTATCTTTTATCTTATTCCTATCCTTATTAAGCAGATTCGGCATTAATCTTCATAACATTTCCTTCATACAATGTTCGATTGGCAATGGCGCCAAATATTTACCATACAAGGTAAAAGGATACTTAACGCATGTAGTATAGTAAGATATAATGTGATGTCCCCTTCTAGCTAGAGACATCACTTTAGCTGGTGATTAGCCTATCAGAGACCCTCGTAGGCTAATAAGATTGGATAGAGGGTCACCTTGGTGTGGAGATCTTCCAAGGACCAGAGCAGAGTACTCTTCTGGGTTGCCAGAGTTTGTTTATGATGAGTTTTCCTTTGAGTTTGGCTTGGTCAGGCTATTTTTAGCAGTTTTGGAGTTATATACGTATGTGTATATGCATGTACAAGTAAAGGTGGATACAACACGGTATCCTTATATTAACACATTGAGAGCAATTTATAATTCTACCTTTGGGAAATGTTATAATTTATTATTTTGTGCCACCAACCCTTTTAAATATTTTCCAATGACCATATTCTTTTTATATTCTTCATCACGCCTTTATAATTTCCAGCGGCCTATTTGATGTTGTTGAATTAGCCATATGTATTATCGTCTCTTTCAATGGCTCTTGAAAGTAACTCATTATGTAGAACCTTTCCTTATCTTGCTTTTAACCAAGCATGCTCTTGAAACTAGAAGACAATCTCTTTGTATAAGGTTGCATTCATACCAGCAATTACTTTCCATATCAGTGATTACATTTGCATTCACTATTCGCGATTTCATTTTCCATTTTTCAGATTCCATTCATAATGTCGTACTCCCTATTTGTGATAGCATTTCCATATTACATTTGTCCTCTTCTGCGATTTGCACCTACAGTGTTGTAATCCATACTTGAGATTGCATTCCATATTTCATTTGTTCTCTTCTGTGTTTGCACGTACATAAGCCTAGGCTCATATCTACGATTGCATACACAACAGCCTTTGTTCCTCAACTGCAATTTATTTATACTAGCGATGGCTAGAACCTATAAGCTAGGAGCCATACCAGGCATTCCTGTTTTCACTAGCACTTGAGGGTGATAACACCTCAACCAGGTCGTGCATTCTTTCTACATTTCTTTTTCCATTTATGTTATATAATAAGGCTCTAAATCCTAGTTTGGAAATCTAAAAGCAACACTGATAATATACATAGCACCAAACGAACAAGCTTTGTATTCACTATCTTGTTTACATGAATTTGTTTGTATAAAACATGCATAACAGTCCAAATTATCTGTTGCACTTGTTATGATTATTCTTTTCAGAACTTAATTTAATTTGGAAGGATCTCCAACTCTGTGCAATACTTATACAAGGGTATCTAACATATGCCTCTGAGATAAAAGAAGGCACACTTAGAAGGAAATTGTTATGAAATATCATGAATCTTTTATATAAATGTCTATCATAAGCACAGGCTGGCAGAAAGTACTTGACTATGATAAACAAATATTGTTCAAGGATATAGACAGCCACACTAAGATTCATCAAGGATGACAAGCAATTTTTGGATGAAGAATGTGGGTTGATATCAAATGATCGGCAGGTTATACTTGCAAGGTAAAAGAAAGAATTCAAAAACAATCAAACAAGTAATGAACATAAGCAAATATAATTAAAGCAAGCCATCTCATGGTGGTCAATAGGTATTAGTCTTGATTTGAGCCAAGGTAGGATTAGTGGCTCATGATTATTGCTATGATCACTAGAGGTCAGGATAGCTTACAATCAGAAGGATAGGTTGATGAAGGGTATTCACAACCTAGTCGGTTGTGAGTTTACACTCTGCCTTAGGAACGAGAAAGAGAATAAGGAATAGATAGCTAGTCCACCAATCGAGATATGGAAATAATCACCCCATCCTTTCTGAGTTTCCGACGTTGAACCTGCTGCACCAATAGATTACAGAGATGTTGAATATAGAATAGCTGGTTTCGATGCAGGGATGGATAACATCAAGATACTTAGTGGAAGGATAAAGGTGTCCCATGCCCAATCCCAAGTAGGGACGGCCTTCCTCAATTGAGATTGTGTGGGCATACTTAAGGGTCTGTGGTCAGGAGGTTAAGCCCCTGATAATGCTTCTCCTCTCCCCCAGATGCTAGGACTGGCGCAAGACAAGGCAAAGATATGCATTCTTAAGCCTTCACGATTATCGGTATATTCTTTTTTATGTTATTCAAGTTCAGTTAATTATGAAATTATTATGAGACGGTTGCAAACATTTTCTTCAGCATTAAAACAGTTGAACTAAGTAGGAAATGATCTCTCTTTTCATTAAGTAATGGTTAGTTATGATGGCAATTATCCATATTGCATTTGTTGTTTGAATGCTCTTTCAATTCTTAGTTAAGATAATTCAATTAATTAGTTATAAATGTAAATCTCTTCCATATGAACATGTAAAATAGTTGATTTAACTACCTTCTCATGCTCATGAATATGAAAATGTAATTCTGATCAATGATATGATGGTGGTTAAGACTGGGAAAAATGGGATGTTACAAAAGTAGTCAAGTTGAAAGGTTGAGTTAGCCTTCTCTGGAAAAGGGAAGTTGGGAACAAAGTCATGTTCTTTTATTGAGTTGTCCAAGAGTAGACTTCAAAGCATCAAAATGTTGTCAACCAGACGAGAAGAAGTCAAGACAAGGGTGTATAACACATGATCTAAATGCAAAACATGTGTGTTGAAGGCTGAAACAAAGGAAAGAGTTAAGAATTCCTAAATGGCCGAGTCTATGAAAGAAGCATCGGAACATCTAAATCAAAACCCCCTCGCGAACAAATTTGATGCACTAGGTTTGCATCAAAACAAAATCGTGATAAGCTCTAGTGGTGAAAAGAAAAAGTTGCCCAAATTTACACTATAAGACATGAGACAATCTAGCAAAAAATGGGCAAGATGATAAAACAATTTGGTAATAGTCTTTTCCAATCACCTTACGAAGTGCCGTAATTGATTTGTGCAACAAAAATTGACCAAGCCTTCATAAATACATGGGAGGGACTAAAGAAGGTGTTCTCAGAATTTTATTTTATTTTTTATATTGAAATCATTTACAAATCTTGTGCTCATTCAAGCAACAACATGAGAATTACAACTTTATTCAAGCTCTTTTCAAGCAACCAAACTAGAAACAACATTTGGAAGACCAAGAGTCACAACTTAGAATCCACTTTTTTACAATGAGACAAATGCAACCTATAGAAGACCAAGAGTCTCAACTTAGAATTCCACAAAGATGTCCCTCTTGGGATTTGAACCAAGGTCTCCACAATGAGAACTCATTGCTTCGTGATGATAATGAAAAAACAACAGAAATTACAATATAAAACAATTTATTGTAAGAGCTTATAATCGTAGACTTAAAGAATCGTTGGTGAAATTGGAAATAGAACTGACAATTCCTTATGCTTAAACAAAAAAGACAAGTCCTTGGGCCGACATATAGAAATAGAAAGGCTAGTGAAGCGATGGCTAATGTGGAAAATGCTATGCTAAATGAACAATGCCACTCCAATGCAACTACAAGTAGGATAAAAAGTCAATTATAATCCAAGAAAAACAGTATAAGGTAAGTATCTCAACCTATTGTACCAATTAACATAGTGGACTTATTGCGAAGTCGTATGAAGGGAACATGGAATATTGCATGCTATGACCCAATATAAGTCTGGTGATAATAAAGTTCCAATAACCCAACTTTCATTGTTGGGCTACTAGGTGATTGATCCCATTATAATGATATGTAGCACAACAAAGAAGACAATTGAAGTCAATATGGAGATCTCTTGAAGAACTCTCATGAATAAACTTGTTTATGGTAGGTATGGCATGAATGTGCTTTGGAAGACACGTGATAAAGTCTTGACAAGCCAAGCACTCAGCCTCAAACTTTTCCACTGGTGGTTTCACATCAATAAGGTATTAAGATACATTGAGTAGAAATGGGACAAAAAGGTAATTATTTGAAACCAATCATTTTTCGTAAACTTTTTCATAGTTTCGCTGAGGAAAGAAGTGTATGATGTAGTGTTCAATTGAGGTTGGATGGTTAACTTACAACCTCTAACTATGCCTCTTAAATAACATGCATTTATGTCTTAGTTGTACTGTGTGATATACATCAATAATTTGTGATTTTCCACATACAGTGTCTATATATAGTTTTTTTTTTCCCTACAATCGTCAAATAAATTTATTAGGACCTAATCTCTTAGTTACCCGGGTTCACCATTTTGGCGCAGGAACCCTACCTGGGTTCAAACCAGTTCAAAATTATGTTCCGATTCAACCTAGGTTTGAATTTACCTGGGCTGGTTCGACCCCGCAGCCCAGAATTCAAACCCGAGCGAATTTGGGCTGCCCAATTCGAACCCGTGACGAATTTGGGACAAATTTCGCTGATGGGTGACTTCAAATCATTTTTTTATAACCAATTTTATAATTTTTGAGGTCTAGTTGCCCTAAAAAGTGAATGTAAAGAGGTGGGATGTAGATGCAGAGTTGGCGGACTTGGATATTTCTACTTCTCGGCTTACAATTGAAGACTTAGAAGATTTTGATGCCCATACTATAATTGTTGGTGTTGATCCCATTGGCCTTTGCTCCATTGGTGTTGATGAATATTAAAATCTTATACATTATGATTACTTGACTTGAAGTTGAAACAATGATACTTCAACTTGCTGTTATGATTCATGGATAATGATTTACTTTTAAGTTTTAATGTTTTCAACCTCTAGTGTTGATCTTTATTCATGATGCTATGACTACAATTAACGTGTATAAAGTTTATGCCTATGGTGTTTTTGTTGATTAAATGATTAACTTAGTTTACATCATATGATTTTATGATACTCTATGCTTCTAGGCCTCATAAATATGTATATATATAATTTTTTATAATTTTACATGTTTTCTGTATGAATGAACCCAAACGAACACAAAACCCTTTCCAAAATTTTGTTGTAATGGCGAACTGACTCTTCAAATCCGTATTTCGGACCAAAAATTTTAAAATTTTCATCAATCTTTAAAAATATTTTTCTGCATTATATCATATGTTTGGAACAACCTAAATCTAACACTTGTTTCTCATCACCTCTGTTTTCAACTTTGTTGCATGAAAGAAAGTAGTGAAACATATCTTTATTTTAACCTTTATAGACTATTGTAGTCTCGTGGACCTCATTAAAATCGCATTCATTTATTCATTCATATGCTATCTATGCATTATTGTTTTTCATAGTTTGTTTTCTCCTTCATCATTTAATCCTTAAATCTATGTTCTCTCTACATGACCAAACCTATTTTAAAGCTAACACTATATTAGTTTCCTTTATACAATAAATCAATCTTTCCATCTTCATAAACCATGGCATCTACTTGGTCTTCTTCATCAAGAATTACAACTAACTCTTCATATGCATTCTCATAGTTTGAAAAAGTCGCAGAGAATCAATGAGAAAACAATTTCTCACAAGTAAGACAGACTCCACACATTTTGAGGGCTTTTACTTGCCCGAAAAGCTCACCGAGTTTGACAAAAACTCAGATTTGGAGCTTTTACAAAAACTTCACAAGGTATGTGAGAACTTCTCAGCTACATCTATATAATGCATATCAACGTCAAAACAAAAGGCTTATTTGGTTGTTGTGACTTCTTGTTTTCTGCTCACACCACAAAGCACCCTTCCAAGGTATTGCAAGGTCATTTGCAAGGATCATACCCAAGCTTGAGGTAGGAGACCTCATTGTGTCTGAATTGGACATTTACTAGAATGCAAGGGGCAAGCTATTCTTTTCAAACTTGGCCAGGACAAGAATTCTAGAGTCTTTCACAGCAAAAATTACATTAAAACCTCCCAATTACAATGGTTTCGTTTACCGAAAAAAGAAATATACAAGGCTGCATTATGCCAAAATCAATAAATGTTGCCAATATAAATGAGGATGAAATTCATTAGTATTAAAGTGCTTTAATTTGTATCATATCAAAAGTATAATGCAACAAAGATATTTGAAGGGAAATTTCCCAGATCTTTTCATGCCTGAAAAGGATCATGTAGCAGTACGTCTTCTTCCTAATATAGAAAGACCTTATTTGCTCCTAGATCACACACAACTTTAGTTTTTAAAATTATTAGTATATAGTATATACATCTACAAATAGGGTCTTCCTACATTTGCAGAATAGATGTAGCATACAATTATTTCCAACCTTAAAAACTAAGCTTTTCGTAATGAATAAATTTCTTATGCAAGATTAAATCTTATATCCAATCTCAAATTCTATTTACCAAGCCTACCTTCAGTATAGGAACTGTCAAATCTGGATGTTGATGTCGTGCAAGTATCTCAAGCTCTAATGAAATAGAACGCACCTGTAAGATTCAAATGACAATATATGAGCATAAGTTTGTCTCTAGAAAGGTTGTATTCTGACAAATATCAGCTAAAGGTGAGGATTCCATCCACAATTGCTCAAAACACTATAATTATAATAAGCCAAGTCACAGGATTCGCCGAATTTCATCAAGTTCGAATTTCAGTGAGTTTTTACCCTTTCCGAACTTCTTCCAAATTTTATGATATTTAATATAATATTATTATTTTAATATTAAAATAAAATTGAATTATTTGGTTTAATTATTTAGCAATGCCAAACTGTTTTGACAGTTTTGTGGATATATTATTATAATTAAAAATAAATAAATTTATATAAGTAAAAATTTAATTATGTTTTTTCCGAAATTTTACCCTTGCCGAATTTCATCCAAATTTTATGCTCGACAAACTCAAATTCAAATTCGAACCTTGTGACTTAGGTAATAAGCACTACAACAGCAAGTACCTATACAATGTAGAATAAAAAAAATCAATACAAAGCTCATGTGTGTAATTTGATTCCATGCTATGCAGACATGACAACCTTCTAGTATTTTACTGAAAGATGTTGCCAATTGGGTGTATTATTGAGCTACATTAAATAATTTCACTAAGGTTGCCATTTTAATTAAAATATTTTATCATGCACCTCATTGTTCTAGCTCATTGGATAGAGAACAGAAAGTTTTCAATTTCGAAAGGCTTTAGACACTCAAAAGTGACTTCAAGTGCCGAAAATGATTACAAAGTAAATTACATCACCTTTTAGAGTTACAAGGCTTAATAAATTGACAAAGTGATTTTCCAAGGGAGTCTTCCGAAAGTTCCCTATAAAGCATATAAGATGGGGGAATGAGAGCTCATTTGGTTATTAATTTATTATTTTCTAATCTCTTCGAGAATATCCTAAGTGGTTATGGAGATTTGGACCGGGTCCATCTGAATCTTCCTGATGGAAAAAACTTTCTTGAAGAAGACTAGCTATTGTGGTGAAAGATCTACTATAGCCAGAATTTGTTGGAGATATCTGAGGTTATCCACAGCGTTTTCAGATTTGGTATTTCTCTGTGTGGTATCTCATAGAGTCTGGATTACAGGAGATTTTAGCGCTGGAGTTTGGAGGGTTCAATGGGGATATGATGCAAGAATCACCTTCCTTTGAAGGTTGTACAATTTCAGCGAGAGGCCGTACCTGCAAGAGGGACATAGGGTTTTAATAAGGTGCATCTAACTCTATTTGAGAAGGGTTTCCTGTTCATTTGGGTTCACCCAGCATGGAACAGCTCAAAGGAACCTTACTCGTGACAAAAAGATCAAAATTTGAAGTTTGGCATCCGGAGTAAGGGTTTCCTGTTGCTGGTTATAATTGCAAAATAAATATTACATACTCCAAATTTCATGGGTATGTTTGAAATATAGATGGACTACTAGCAAAGTACTCTCCGAGTTACAAAAACTAACTGAGTTTTCTACCTTGGCAAGTTTTTATGACTTTTACCGGCACGAAAAACTTGTAAAATTTTTGGCAAGAACTTGTCAAGTACTCGCCGAGTTTTTGTTAAAAACTCCGTCATTGTTCTATAACAGCAGCTAAAGGCAAAAAACGGCCCAAATCAGTTTCATTTCTCATTTTTTCACTTGTATTTTGCGGAGAGGGGAGAAGTCTTCCAAACACTTGCAAACTGATTTCAATCGATTTGAAGCAGACTTGAGGCGGGTTTGAAGCACATTTGTAGTGGGTTTGGAGTGGAGCTTTTGAAGAGGATGACATAAATGATTTGAAGAGGCAGGCTATGGAGGAAGGCATGGATTTGGTTTCACGTTGGATGATATTGAGTTGAACGAGTAGTCACTGCTAGTGCCAGGAGAAGCTAGAGGCAAAGCTATATCTAGGATTCAGGACAAGCCACAAACTGAGTTACACATACCAAGCAAGAAGGTAATCATGGCTAGTGCAGACTTCTAGGATTAGACCCTCTAGTTATACCTCTCCCTTAGTTTTTATTCGAACTAAGAAAAGGAAGATGCAACTGAAATGATGTATTTACTTTTAGTTTTACATAATGATAAAGTACTTACTATTTTGCTTCCAGCCATGAGTCTTCCTCAAGACAATGCAATTTTGTACCCTCTTTGTATTTAAGCTTGTGTTCTCATTTATTGACTCGTTGGATGTATCTTCGCATTGGGTTTTGCAAAAAAATGCATATCTAATTAAATTTAAGCAATTTTTTAAGTTGCCGAGCTTTTTCTGATAAGTGGTCATGCTTTCCCGAATTTATTTTTCAGACCTTGGCAAGTTTTTGGCTATGGTCAGTTTTCCGGTTATGGTTTGAAATGTCCTGTTGGTGGTTATCATTGGAAAATAAATATTACATACTCCAGATTTAATGGGTATGTTTGAAATGGCATTGTAATGTGTTGATTTGGGTAGTGTTTATTTTTATACAACATTGTGAAATTAGTTCTGAAAATACTTGCAAGTTGTGGGTGATTCTGGCGTAGTGTATTTAATATATTTTTATTCTTTTAATTGCTGCAAATGACTTATTATTAAAATAATTCCTGTATATCCGTCAATCTCTCCAAACAAATAAAAACCAGTAAACAAAACAAAAAGTAAACAAGTATTCATATTGAAATCTGTTATCACTTCAACTATGATGGTTCGAACTTGCGATTAAGGACTGTAAGAAACAACTAATGGTAAGATACACTTGACTCTTGGCTACTAACAACTTGTGGGAGACTATTTGTAATTGTTCTTCTAAGGCAAACGGTTAACTAGTTTACCTAGGTTTTGGATTGTAATTTCTTTAGCTGCAATATTTTCTGCTGCTACAGATGCCTCTCCTTATTCAACTGTTACTAGAATTTCATTATCATTCTTAAAGAACTTTCAAAAGGGGACTTGTTCTCCACCACATGAAATATATCAAAGCCAAAATGCCATCCTGAATAATGTTAGTGAATGTTTTGATAGTTCTAGTGTGGGTTGTTAATCCTAAGCCACATGAAATAATATTAATCTAAGGAAAGCAGCAAAAACTAATTCATATCCCAAAAGTTCTAGAGATTGATAACATCACTGGCATTTGCACCAAAAATGTTGAGTGCTACCAGTTCCCTCTAAACCTACTACAACTCACACTCGCATACATTTTAGGTATTTGCTACTGACAATATTTCAATATCATATATGTTCCGTATTTCAAGATTTTCTGCATGCCACAAGCATGTTTTAATTCTTTAGCTTGACAAGTCATGGTCTAGTCGAAGGCATATCACAGTATGCAAAAGAAAATCATATTCCTCATCTTAAGATGCATTTTTGTAGATCAACAACAACATTGCAAGTTGAAGGTATATGTATTCTGTTTAAACAACAAATCAATTAATCATAATTGCATTAAAGGCAGTATCGTACTGGCTCCTCTAGTAATTGCAAGATATCCTGAACAGCACCAATAGAGGAAAGTATAGCAGCAAGTATGTTCGGCGCATGAGGATTGAGTGTCAAGTGGCGTAGTTGACGACATAACGAATTAATTATATAATCCAAATTTGCCACCACCATATCCTTTACCTGTTGGCAAAACAAAATGAATCAACACAATTCAATTAAGAGGAAATAAAATAGGGTCAATTCCAAAAGATCCAAAACCCACCGATGAATAACCAGCAAATGTGGAAAGCACTCTGAGTGCAACATCTGCTGCACCCCGTATTTGGTAATTTGAACAGACAAGCTTCTCCAACAACAAGCAAAGGGACGAATACAAGAACCCACTGGTTTCAAAAGATTTCCCAAGTGATATTCCAAATACACCAAACCCCTCTAATATAACCTGTACAGTGAAAATAAAGTGTATAACATTGGAGAAACTAAGATGAAGTGATACAGAAGTGCTTTTGACTTTTTCATACACATAAAAACGATTCTAATCTACACAAGCAATGTGGTCCCAAAGCTACAGAGAGAACAAAACTTCCATAAATATGTACACTAATGTACCTGTTGCAGCATTGCAGTATCCTGGAAAAAATGCCAAGGCAATTGCTGATTGCCTAAATTTTGTAACATACCAGGTGACGATAAATCAATAGGAAGATCCCAAATTTCAGAAGATATGTACTCATCCAATACACTACAAACACACTCAATAAGATGCTGACATAAATCTGTTCCTGCATTCAATTCCCACTTTTTTTGAGAACATAAAATATTCTCTTTTACATAGTCATTCAGACCACACTTATCACTGTCTGAAACTCCTGTCATTATCCCTGTGCTCTTTACTTGTAATATGCTTGTACTTTTGAACAAACTTGTGTATGTGTATGTAGCCCTACCTGATGCACCATAAATAATCTCATTTAAAACACATACTGAAGTAGCTGCATCACGTAGAACACGGCCTGAACCATGACTGCTATACCAAGTCTGCCAATCTTCTTCTCTGTAGTCTCTTAAGCGCATCTCTGAAATATTGTGACGAAGAGACTCTAGTGGTGTCTCTATTAGATTTGATAAGGAAATTGCATCTGGACAACCTAGATTTTTGGAATATAGATAAAATTCAGAAAGAAATATAATTACAATATTGTAATGAACAATGATCATTAACACTTTATTCAACTGAAAAGTAGAAGTATTAACACAAGTGCTATACCAGTCACAGCAGATAGCCCTGCAAGCCTTATAATCGCTGCAATCAATTGATAAAGTTTGTGACCACCAACATGGATAAACCAAGGAGGCATTCGGGGTAGCTGTTCATCTATTGGTGAATTTTCAAAGTATCTAATCAACTCTAACTCCTCTGATTGCAAAGCGTGAGAGTCCAACTTCTTGCTTGAAGCTCGCGATAAAGAAACACCATTTTTCTCTGTAGTAATATCCGAGTTCAGCTCTGAAATCACATGTAGATGCCCTGATGACTGTGTCTTATGATGTACCAGTTCTTCAATTGGACCAGTAAATGCTGAAGAGTGGCTCAGGAATTGCCTCATTACGTCAAAAAAGCGACCTATTGCACCCTGCATGAGCTTATTTAAACATTACAAACCCATGGGTATAAAGGAAAATGAACAACGCATCACAAATAAGAAAAGTATCCCATTATTCAATGAACCATTCACGGCAAGTAGAGAATCAACTAGAAACACCAGAATTGACCTAAACTTGGCTTGTTCTTGGTCTACAAAGTTGCGATTGAGAAGATGGACTGAGAAAACCATAGAAACATAATTCATCAAGCAGAAATATGCCAATACAAGGGAAGAAAGCCAGTGCAAACGGAGCCATTCCATAGAGGGCATGTGGGGATTTGAGCAAATGGATTAATGCAAGGACAGTTAAACAAAGATACAAACATTTTGACATTGAAGATCATACTTTTAGTTGTAGAGCTTTTAATTTATCAACCTATCACTAAAACAAAATATCATCCCCAAAGCAGTACAGATTACAATCACCAATGGATACCAATCGAGAAAAATCCCCATTACAAACTTGCTAGGTACAAACACAATAAAGATGTAGTAATTACATTATAAGGACTAAAAAACTAAGAGCATACTTACTGGTGAGAATGAAAAGATAGAGTGACATGTTATATAAATCAACGGACACATGCTCAAGAAAAAGCCCCATTACAAACCTACTAGGTACAGACAAAATAAATTAATAGTATTTACATTATAAGGACTAGAAAACTAATAGAAAACTGGTGAGAACGAACAGATAGAGTGACATGCTATATAAATCAAGGGACACATGTCCCATCAAGGTGAAATTTGGATCTCTTAATACGATTAATAACTAGTTGTGATTACATACATCTATAACAATTTCAACAGCCTAGGACATATAATACTATACCAAATAAATTGTTATGCATATACTAATTGGTAGATATAACTTCATGTGACCGCCCCCACTACAAATAGGTATGGGTGCTAGTCCTGGTTCAAGTGCACTGGAAGTTCTCCTAGGGTCTATATATGCGAACACAAATCCGCTTCCAAAAAATGCATTGAGAAAAGAAAAACAGTTTTTTTCAGCATAGTTAAGCTTTGTAACTTCCAAATACATGGTTTCAATATTTACCAAGTACATTTGAGTTCATAAGGTCGTCAAGTGACTCGCACTTGAACACATATGAACATAAAACCCACACTGTAATGTTCCTGTCATAAAATAAATTATTAATTAAACTTTCGTCAATGGGCCAATTGATTTAGTATATCTTGGACCCATTTTTGTTTTAGTTTCCATAGGTAAGTGTAGCCGTCGGCTATCTTTATACACCCTCGAAAAGGTTTTGTCCACAGGTATTTAAACATGGCTTCTAGGTAGTCAGTGGTATGAGATTTGAATTATTTCTTGGTACTGCAAATTCCCATTGGGATTCTCTGTTGTTCACTATTTCAGAAGTGAAAGATCTTCCCTACTTGGCTCACACAGTTTGGTGGGATTCAACCCTCACCCTATTTCGTTGCATGTAATAATTCTCTCAAATCCGGCAAATCGGAGCACATCTTGTAGCAAATATAAATTGAAGGATTATATGTGTTCAAATCTTCATTCTTGTTTGGATTTCTTTCATGAATTCGGATCTATAAGTTTTTGGTTGTAGGACTTAGCATTCCCCTTCGATCCGCACACCATCCGTTACCGTGGCTTAGCACAACTCACCATACATCTGCCCACCACCACACTACACGGCCATTTGGGCCTACCGTACGGCCATCCACCCCTATTGTCTCCATCGTACGGCAAACATTCTATTTCACCACAGTACAGACTATCTCAACAACCATACAGCCCACTCCACCGACCATATGGCCTTCTTGTGTGCCTATTGTTTGACACCGTACGGCCTGTACCACCCTACCATACGGCCTAGTGCCTCATCACTGCACAATCTTACCATTCCTTTCCCCCACAGACACGTTTTCACCTCTAGGATCATCAGACTCATTTTCTAAAGTGATTACTAGATAGGAACATTACAGTGGTATAAGAGCTTCAATCCTACCAGCTTGTGGATAGTGAATGAGAATTTATAGCCAGAAGAGAAGATGTCATTCAGTTGATAGAATGGCAGCAGAACCAGAACCCATGGCTGCCGAGCTTGCAACACTACTAAAAGAACTTGCAAGGAATCAAGCACCGATCAATGATACTCACGACTCATGGAAGAACCTCTCAAGAAATTGGCAAACAATAAAATATACAGTCAATGAAATAGTCATAGAGCGGATTTTACGTCGAGAAAAGCAAACCCTCATCAAACATGCTCACGACCTTCCATGTCGTTTTTTCCCCCACGGACAGAGGCACCACATGGATGGAAGCAACCAACCTGTGTGGAAGTTCAAGAACAGTTGAGAGTAGACTAGAAGAATGCAAATTTTGATTAAGATATATCTTACAAAGACTATGCATATCTGAGAATGAGATATTCGAGAAGTGGAAACCGAGGATATTTTAACGATGATCTCAGAAGGAAGTGGAGCAAAGTAAATTTGTCTCCATTTGACGGATCTGGATCCATATCTGCACAAGTGTGGGTAATAAAGGGCAATACTTACTTCCAGCTTAATCCTATGCCAGAAGAAGCAATTAAATTTGCGGCATTACACTTGGAGGGAGTAGTGCATGAATGGTGGCGTCACGACATCATCACATTGGGGCATGACCAAATTAATACCTATGTGGAATTCACTAAGAGATGGATAGATCAATTTGATGGTAAAGATCCAGAACTTAATTTCAAAGAATTGGCACAATTGTAGCAAACTACATCGGTTGATCAGTACATTGTGGAATTCCAGAAACTCTTTGTTTTGGTCACGAACATTTCCAAAAGAAGACAGATAGTGCTCTTCATGGACGGACTAACAGAACCATTGAAGGGTTTGGTAAAAGCGTTCAATCCTACTACCCTGTCAAAGGCCATTAAGAAGGCTCAAAGTATGGCATCTTCATCAATATCATCCTCTTGAGGCTACTCACATTCCAAACCATCGGTGTTTCCCAGAGAGAAAGATAGTAAACCTTCGCTGAGGAAGCCATCATTAGACAAAGCTACCAGATAGGAGCTCCAAAGGAAGAAAGTATGTTTCAACTGCAAAGGACCATGGCAACCTAGGTACGGATACCTTGGAAAAGGAAAAATTCACTACAATGAAGTCATGTTCGATGATGAAGACAAACAGGGAGATCTACCCTCCGAAGACAACCATCCCCACGAGGACACCAAAATGGTTAGTCTGAACTGTACAAAGAGATTTGCAGCATTAGTACAGCACAGAGGAACTATCACCTTAGCTGGGAGCCCAAGGTGTACGGTGTTTCATGTTCAGGTAACCCTTCAAGGACAAAGAGTCATGATGATGCTTGATAGCGAAGCCACTCTAAACTACATAAACTCATCTATGGTGAAACAAACAGGTCTACCTACTAAGACACACACAGGACTCCAAATCAAGGACGTCGGAGCGACCCTTCTACCCTATCACACCTTGTTCCCCAACTAAGTATCACCATGGCTAACCACACGGTGACAGAGGATTTCTTCATAGTGGACCTAGATGATTATGGAGGTTATTCTAGGCATACAGTGGATGGAGACACTTGATGAACACACTCAGAGCTTCAAACGAATGGACTTCACTTTTGTTGTCGATGGGAAGAAGGTTGTTCTCCGCGGAATGGCCAATGAGGGACCGAAGGAAGTTCAACACATCTGATGGAAGCAATCTTTCAGCATGATGACCTTGCTTGGGCTCCACACTATTTTGTCTCAGCAGAACCCATGAAAGGACAATGGACACCTCCCCAGGATGGCAATCTTCAAAATATCTTGAGTGCTCATGATGAAGTTTTTATGGACATTCCTCCAGGCATACCTCCTCATTATGGGATTCAACATACTATCGAGCTAGAAACAAGCACCAAGCCAATCATAACCACACCCTACTGCCATCCCAAGAAACTCAAATATGAGATTGAAAAGACGATTCAGGAACTACTTGAGAAAGGATGGATCTGTCCCATTTCTAGCCCTTTTGCATCATCGATGGTATTGCTCAAAAAGGACAAGACGATGTGCATGTCTGTGGACTACCAGGCATTAAACAAAAACACAATAAATAATAGATATCCTATTCCCAGGATCAATGAGTTGTTGGATGAATTACATGGTGTGGTTTATTTTCAAAAATAGATCTTTGTTTCGGATACCATCAGATCTGCATGAGGAAAGAAGATGTGGAAAACACGGCCTTTTGTTGTCACTACGAACATTATGAGTTCCTGGTCATGCCCCTTAGATTAATGAATGTGCTCACAAGATTCCAGTCATGCATGAATCACATGTTCAACAAACAATTGCGTAACTACTAACTACTTACTGGTATTCTATGATGATATCATTATTTATAGCAAGACATGGGAAGAGCACCTGAAGCCTCTGGATGAAGTCCTAAGGATCATGAAGGATCAATCTTTGTTTGCCAAGAGATCAAAGTGCAAATTCAGTAAATATGGAGTACAGGTTCATCAGGAGAAGATTCAAGCTATCCTTGATTGGCCTCCCCCAAAATCATTCTCTGAGTTGCGAGGGCTATTTAGATTGTGTAGTTATTACCAGAGATTTGTAAAAGGATTTTCTCAGCTCAACAGCCCATTCATGGATCTGACAAGAAATGACTTCTTCCAATGGAATGAAAAGGCGCAATGCACTTTTGATAAGTTGAAAGAAGTAATAAGCACTTGTCCAGTACTCACCTTACCTGACTTCACTCAACCATTCATTTTGGAGTGTGACACATCTGGAAAAGGCATTGGCGTGGTACTGATGCAAGATCGACACCCCATAGCCTACGAGAGTTGGAAACTTACACAAGTTGAGTGTCTATATTCCATTTATGACAGAGGTGTTAGCCATCGTTCATGCACTAACCAATTTCCAACAGTGTCTGGTGTGTGCAAAGTTTGTTGTCCATACTTATCATAATAGTTTAAGATATTTTCTAATGCAATGGGACTTGAACAAAAGGCAAAAAAAATGGGTAAGCAAGGTTCAGGCTTTTAATTTTGACATTGAACATGTAAAGAAAAAGAACAATGTGGTTGCAAATGCTTTATCCAGAAAACCTGCTATCTGCTTACTGACTCAGATCTCAACGGACTCGAAAGCACATTTGTTGGTGGAATATTCCAAAAACACATTTACTTGTGAGTTAATGGATGGCAACAGAGGATGATCGATACAAAGTGGTGAATGACATCATTTATTATTAGGATTGGATATACTTAGTGCCTGAATCCAAACTAAAGAAGAAAATCTTGAAGGAGGTACATGATTCACCTTTGGCTAGGCACCCAGGCTTCCTCAAAACTTACAGACAACTCATGCAAAGGTTTTCATGATAAGGTCTTAAAGGAGACATATTGCAGTTTGTAGGAGAGTGTGCGATATAAACAAATCCGAACATACTCTACCCGTCAGGTTATTGCAACCTCTGCCTATACCAGAACAGAAGTGGGAAAGTATCTCGATGGACTTCATTAAAGGACTCCCTAAAGTGAATGAGAGGGATTGTATCTTCGTGGTGGTTGATAGACTGATAAAGTATGCACATTTCTTCGCCATCCCCTCAAATTTTTAGGCCGCAAAGGTAGCTGATCTATTTTCCAAAGAATTCTTCCATCTACAAGGGTTACCTCGAAACATTGTTAGTGATCGGGATGGACAATTTATCAATATCTTCTGGACAATACTGTTTCGGTTGGCAGAAACAAAATTGTCACCAAGTACTAGTTACCACCCTCAGACAAACAGATGGATGGAGATTGTGAACAAGTGGTTAGAACACTACCTTTGGAACTATGTTTTGACACAACGGGCGTAGGTCAAATGGATGCACCTCGGGGAATATTGTTACAATACCACCTACCACATGTCCATCAGAATGGCACCTTTCAAAGCACTATATAAGTATGAACCCCTTTCATTCATCGACATTGTACCAGGTGACAGTCATGCACCACGGGCGAGGGATTGGCTACAAGAGCGGCAAGACATCCTGAGATGGCCGAAGGAAAACTTATAAGAGGGCACAAAATCAACAAAAGATGTAGGCTGATAAACACCGCATCGAGAGAAGTTTGAAGGTGGGAGATTTGGTCTATCTCAAGCTTCAGCCATTCAAGTAATCCTCATTGAAGGTAACAGGGAAAGAAAAACAGAAACCACGATTTTATGGCCCTTATCATGTTGTTCACCGCATCGATGAAGTTGCTTATGAGTTGGAACTTCCGAAAGGGAGCCCCATTCATAACATTTTTCATGTCTCCTACCTTAAGAAAGTTGTGGGGAAAAACATCAAGGTAGTTGCAGACCTTCCACCGCTCATTGAAGGGCAGCTCATATTGGAACTAGCCGAGATCATTGAAGTTCGCGAGAAGACCCTGCGGGGGTGAAGTAATATTTGGTACATTGGAGACACTTGTCGTTGGATGAAGCAACGTGGTAAGGTGACCACATTTTAGAGCATCTCACACTGTGTTTGCTCGAGGACAAGCAAAATTTGGGACGGAGGGACTATGATGTACCTATCATAAAATAAATTATTAATTAAACTTTTGTCAATGGGCCGACTGAATTTCTATATCTCGAACCCATTTTTGTTTTAGTTTCCGTAGGTAAGTATAGGCACCGGCTATCTTTGTACACCCTCGAAAAAGTTTCCCCAACGGGTATTTAAGCATGGCTTGTAGGTAGTCATTGGTATGCGATTTGGATTTCTTCTTGGTACTACGAATTCCTGTTGGGGTTCTTTGTTGTTCACCATTTCGGAAGTGAAAGATCTTCCCTATTTGGCTTACGCAATTTTGGTGGGATTCAACCCTCACCCTATTCCGTTGCATGCAATACTTCACTCGAATCTGGCAAATTCAAGCACCATCTTGTGGCAAAAATAAATTAAAGGATTATAATTGTTTAAATCTTCATTCTTGTTTGGATTTCTTTCATGAATTTGGATCTATAAGTTTTTGGTTGCAGGACTTAGCATTCCCCTTCGATCCACACACCACTATCCCTGTTGTCTCCACCGTACAGCAGACATTTTGCTTCACTACCGTACGACCCACTCCACCGACCATACGGCCTTCCTATGTGCCTATTGTCTGACATCATACAGCCTGTACTACCCTACGGTACAACCTAGTGCCTTATCACTGCACAATCTTATCATTCCTTTCCCCCACAGACACTAATGGAGCCCTTCTTTTTTTTGCGAAAAATCAGGGCCTCCATTTATGACATTGGAGGTTTGAAAATGGATAATAATTGATGTTAAATAATCTCATAACCAAATACTGGTCAATGAAAATGATAAAATCAAATATATACACAGTACAGTTAAAACCTGTCTTTTAATTCCAGTCACTTTGAAGTTGTGGTGTAACTCCGTGTTAATTAAGGGTTGTGAATGGACTTATAATGCTTCTCTAATCAGCAAGGTGACCTGCTGGAGTATCCAAAGTCAGTGACAGTCATACTCATGTTTTGATACCGTCACTTGAAATCTACTTTATCATAATCATTTCTAAAAGATTGATCCTTTTTCAAACATTATTCCCCACCATTGGACAGAGATTCCATATCCTTGGCTTATGTCTGATCATCAGAACATTGTTATAACTGTCATGAAAGTAAAAGTCAGGAGCTGTTCATTCCTTGGAATTTGTTTATCCCTTAAAACCATCCCAAGGACATATTGCTCCCTTTAGAAAGATGTAATCATGGAAAATATGTATCATATATTAAGTGAGCTAGAGAGATTTGATGGCATAGTCTGAAGAAGCAATACAAGATATAGAAGTAGACATGAAAGATGTTTTCAAATTAGAATATTTGTGCAGAGATATTTGTTGTGGGAGAGCATAAGAATTCTGATGAAGAGGAAAACCAAATAAGCATCCATCATCTGAAGCCATGATAGAGATGGTAGTGTGCCAGAAATAAGAGTGCCTCATAAATTTGAAAATTCTCAAACCAGTGATATATAAAGCAAAAATCATTAACCCATTAGCACGAAAGAAACCTGATGGGAAAGGTAGTGAATTGGTTTTCCAATCATGTCAATATCAATGTTGTGTTCATCAGCAAACAGTATTGATTAGTATTGGCAATCATTATTAAACGTACAATATCCAGCAAATGAAAAGGAATCTCCAAATGTTTGAAGATAACCGGCAACGATGAATATTCTGGAATTGACAGCATGCCGTCAGCAACATGTTTTTATTTGAACAGAGCCCTGTCACCCTTTGCACAAGTGTATGAATCAAGAGTACAAAATACAGTGGAAGATAAAACGACAAATGGAGTGTTGAAATTACCCACGTCTATCTTTGAAACATCCATCATATGAAGGGTATCATCCATACGCAGCTGCAATATCATACCTTCAAGGAGGAATATGTTTATAGCAAAGAACAAGTACAAGTTCATCCCATACAAGTGATTGAATCAATAGGAAATTTGAAGGCAATCATATGAATGGCGGCAACTCAACAATCGGGAGCAGCTTTAAACAAATCAATAATAAAATGCATAGTTCCAATACATATGATATGTAAGGGAAAGACATATTAAAGAAGATTAGAGTTGATGATTAAAATAATTATGTTATGAGAAACTGTGATTTATATTTTGGAGACACAACCTTTGAAATTTGAAAAGTTGTGTTGCTTTTGTTCTCCAACATATAAAAGGGAGATCATTTACCCAAAACAGAGATATTCAATATTTGGACATACACATCCATATTCTCAAAAGAAGTATTTTTATATTACTTGTATGGAGGGATAAGGAGTATATTATGACTTCGTAATATAAACCCTATTTATTTTATTTTTATAATAAAATAAAATGTCTTTTGTTTATTACTAAATGGCATGGAGATTTAAACTGCAGGTGAATCGTCCTTTGTAATTATTTTTTGGAATCTTGTATACAATTCAAACGTTGAATAAGTGAACATAGTCATTTAGCATTTTAAATTTGATCATCGCAGCTATTGTGATATAAATAGTTGTTTCCGCATCTATGTCCAGTTTGTCTCCCTACCAGAGGAGTTAAAATTCAATCTGGACTAATTTAAAATTGCATATATATTTGATCTATTGCATCTTGATTATTTAATTGTTGGCAGTATAAGTGCTTAAGAACTTTATTAATTTGTACATGAAAATTCACTAAAGTTGACTCTATTGCTCGGATGAGCAGAGGCACTGGTCTTTTTATTATTGAAGTCAGAAAACCTATAACTTCCTTCCTACAAGCATCAAATTAATTATTATTCAATCACACAAAAAATTCAACCATTATCCAGCATCCAATTTTCATTTTAATCGAGTTCAAGGATCTTGCTAGTCGGAGAACCCCAAAGCTTAAATTCTCTTTAGAAAAGCTCTGAACCAGGTGATCAGGTTCGAGGAGAAGGTCCACCCGCTTAGGTGTAGCGGAGCCTAAAGTGTAGGGGAATTGAGAAGTATTCCCATTCGTTGGCCAGAACTAATTGAAAAGTCCTATCGGAGAAGTGGCAGGTTCTTGGATTTCCAATCTGCAGTTTTGGGAACCAATAGACACGTTTTCACCTCCAAGATCATCAGAGTCATTTTCTAAGATGATTACCAGATAGGAACATTACACACACAAGACTGCAGGAAATACATGACAAATATACTGTAGATGCTGAAAAACGTTGATAACAGATCTATTTAACTACATTCACCAGTCCTTTGTAATTCACAGCTGCAATTGAACTCTTTCAGTTCATGATTAAAAGGGTTGAAGAAAAGATTCTGCAGATATCATGAAGACATGTTTGTTTTCCTTATTTTGTGCAACACTGACTCAAATTGCCAAATTTATTTTACATCCATTCCATTGTAGGAAAATTGAATAAAGAAAATAAACGGAGAAGAATGCTGAATTACAAGAAGGATGACACCAACAGATAAACACATAAGCAGCAAACCATTCTCACTTATTAATCAGTGGTGCATACAAAGTATAAGGATGTGCAATCACCAAGTAACCACCCTTCAATCGGTGCGGTTGACTCATAATCAAGAGACATATAAGCTAGTAAAATAAACCATAAACTAAAGTATGCGAACATACATTCAACAAACTTGAGCGTTGGTTCTAGTACAAGTATAGGTGTTGGTTCGGGTTCAAGTACACCAATACAAAAAATATTTTCTATGTACGCGTACAATTATGTGTATGTGTGTGCAAAAACATGCAAAATACAACTCTACAGATGTGAAAACATATTTGATAATTCACACTCAAAGCATCCACTGTATAGATTTAAAATACTTCTTTTTGGCGCTAAATTGAAAATTAAATTTGACACTAGATATTGATATTGATAAAGGTAATTGACAATTCAATACTACATAATAAATGTCAAATCATTACAATACTTGGAAATATTAAATAATACATGTAATAAAGAATATCTGACTTGCTATGTAGAAAAAGCATCTTGATCTAAATCGTCAATTGGTTCAACTTCATTTGAACCACAAGCAATCACAACCCCACTCCTAGTAATTGCATCAAGTGTAAAAGCTTCTTTGTCTTTTTAAGAGACCCTAACATACTCCAAAACCAATTCATTCAAGTTGGCACACCCAATTTTATGTCCGAATTCATTGTTGCATCATGAACTTTTTTGCTGCAGCATATGTGTGTGTGTGTGTGTGTGTGTCTGTGCGTGCACACATATGTGTTTACCGTATGGATTAATTAAGCAATGCACACAGGAAATCGATAAGAACACCGAACAGCAAATAGCAAAACTTCTATTATTATTTGCATATGCCAACTGTACATCATGCTTTTCTCCTCTGATAATGATAAGATATCCTCACAATGCTTCCCTAAGGGGTTATAAATACTTTCCGACGAACCTTCCCGAAGGTATCCGTCGGCCAAGTACATTATACCCGTTACAAACTGTTTTACCCGTCGGCTATATAACAATACTTCTACCGAAGGGACCCGTCGGCCGATGCACAATTTCTGCCGACGACATTATCCCCCCCAAAAAGAAAAGTCGTCCCCTGACGACTAGCAAAATTAGGAGACAACCCACAATCAAGAAGAAAGAAAAACTAGAGAGAAGGAGGGTTCCCAGAAGGGTGCTGATGACGACGCAACTCATACACTTGGTCAGTCCGGATGCGCAGATCTGTCTGAATCTGTGAATTAACTTCTACAGCCTCCTTCAGTAGAAGTGCAGCATCCATAGCCTGTCTCCTGGCCAACTGTAACTCATGCTCTGCTGCATCTTTATCCCGGATAGCTGCGTCCTTTTCCTGTACCACTGCTGCCATATCCTTCAAGAGTTTTGCCCGTTCTGCTGCCCATGCTGCCTGCTTGTCGGCCAAATCAGTGGCTATCTTTTCTGTTGCCTCTTTTTCAACTGCTAGAGATCTTTGAGCTGCAATACAGTCTGCTGCCCTATCCGCCTCCGCGCGCTGCCGCGCATAGTAAACTTCTTTGTACAGTCCCGCGATCTCATGTGCCAACTTCATCATTGGAGTGTCACTCGGTCCCAACTCCAACTCAGCGGCCCAATCTGCCAACATTTCTGGTGTCTCAACTACCGGCCACCCTCTATCAACAAAGCAAGTCTGAAATCGCTTAGGACAAATCCCACGAATATATGCACGAATCAAATGCCACTCCGTTCGCCGAGTGAGAGCCTGAATCGCCACATCATGCCCTTTCTTTAATGCAGACTTCATAGTCCTGAGGTAGTCCCTGCACCTGTCCTCATCTGACCCGTAATCCTCCTTGGCGAAGTCCTCGACTGACCATTCGGGATCACTATTGTCCTCCTCATCAGCGGGAGCCATGCCCACATCCGGTGCCGCCTCTTCTGTTGTCGGCGCACTCACGGCATGTGGCATTCCCTCCTCCTGAGACTGAGGCTCTGGTGCAGGTGCTACTCCTGAATAGCTGGGGGACTGAATGGGCGGGCCGCGCTTGTCAGGGACGAGTCGGAACTGTTGCCTCAGAAAAACACTGGCTATATCCATGACCTCCGGTTGCGCTGGGTCCGTACACTCTTGTACTCCTTCGTCTGGTACGTTGTCTACTGGAAGTGCCTGAGCTTCTGCTGACTGTGCTGCTATAACCATTGCTGTTGGCTGACTTATGGCAGACTCCACGGGTGCTGCTACCGGAAGTGCTTCAGGAGCTGCAGAAGTCTCTCGGTCAACGGGTGCGGCCAAGTGGGCAAAGCCGACCGTAAATCCTACCCCCGGCCGGACAGGAGGTCGTACCCCATGTTGCCATGGTGCGGCTAGTGTGACTGCCTGGTGGGATCCTCCAGTCATCAATATCGGTTGTCGAGTCTGCCCAAATCCTGGAATGTGAGCCATGTGTAAGCCTCGGGGTAACAACTCGGAAGTCATAGGAACCGTAGTACGCGGAAATAGCAAGGGGGTAGCCGTGACAATCTGAACCTCCTCATTATCCTCGCCCTCGCCTTCTTCTTCCTCCACACTATCCTGCTCAGAAGATGTCTCCTGTCGGCCGCTGTCAGTATCATCTGCCACGTCCAACCGGGGCCTCTTTTGACCTTCTGAACCCTTCTGCCCAGAGAATGTGTACAAGTGCTTCCATTGCATGATAGGAGGTTCTCCTGGAGCCAGTGGTCCAAGTTGTGCCTCAATCTCCTCTGTTGGAATCACCCGTGCTACAGCATCCAAGAATAGACCAATGGCGTAATGAGGCATATAGAAAGTCTTGTGCTGGAGAGTCATGAATTCATGCATCCGTTCAGCCAGCACAGACGCCCAATCATACACTTTGCCAGTCATTATGTCGTTCATCATGGACACCTGCGGAAATGTGATATCCAATGCCCTAGAGGATCCCATGAGCCTGCTTTTGACTAAGTCCATCAGACACCGCCATGGCCCTTCCGGAATGTCGGTTTTCTTTAAACCCCTCCCCTTTGATGTCTCGGCTAATGCCGCCTGTTCGGCTTCAGTCAAATCTCCACACACTAATTTGACTAAAAATAGTTTTCCATCCTTTGGAATTTTCTTCGGCTGAATTTTCCTACCCTGCTGCCCTAGAATGCCAAAAACCCGGGTGAAATATGTTGCGTTGAATGATACCACTAAGTTTCGTCCCAGATACTGAAATGTGCTTCTGCGAGAGGCTCTTCCATATGTTTCAATCATGGTACGCAGATACCCTTCATACTCTCTAATGCAAAAAACCGGCATCTGAATGGCCCATTCAACCTGTGCTCTTCTGATGCTTGCTTTGACTGGATGGTCATCAGGGGTTTCATGCCACCATTTCCGGCAATCCATTCCATTTAATCCCTCAAATTGTATACTTTGTGTTGTGACTTCAGCTGTTGCAGGTGCTATGGTCTTGCGCTTCTCCTTGCCACTGCTCGAGCCTTCATTCAAATTACCTGTACCTGCCATGCTTCTGCCTTCCACAAGTTTGGACTGTGCTAATTGTTTTTTCCATTGCCGTTTACCTGCAGACTCCATTAATTATTTTTATCTTTTTCTAACGGTCTCCCAAATCCAGTGCAGAATTCTTCCAAGTCCGTACAGTGAAGAGTTCTTTCAAAAATATGTATGGTAAATGACCACTCTTGATCTAACAAAGCCGTACCTTTTTATTAAAAAGACCTCAAATCCGTACCATAATTTCCCTCTCAAATCCGTACGGTGGTTGAAAAATCTGTCCAATGCAAAAAATACATAACAAAGCCGTACCTTTTTTTTTTTTTTTAAAAGACCTCAAGTCCGTACCATAATTTCCCTCCTCAAATCCGTACGGTGGTTGCATTCATTGCCCGCAGAATCCATACAGTATGTTGCAATATTGTTCCAAAACCCGTACATCGCCTATTCAAATCTGTATTGCTCAAGGCTCTAAGAAAATCCGTACATTGCGTTCAGTTCCCCTCTTCTTGAAATCCGTACACCACAGAAATGCATTCCTAGTGGAATCCGTACTGCCTGAAACTTGGTCAAAAGCCATTCATGCAGCAACTATGGAAGCCGTACCTTCTAGAACAAAAAATCGTACCACAGCCATGGAATCCTTACAGTTTTTAAACAACCCGTACTGTAATGCCCCTTCAATTATAAAACCCGTACGGCGATTACCACAAACCCATACAATGCTTTATGGAACCGTACTCCACTTAAAGAAATCCGTACGGTGCATCCTCTAAAAACCGTACTTCACCTTAAGAAAATCCGTACAGCTTGGAAAGAACCATACGGTGCATTACTAAAAACCGTACGGTGGCATTACTAAAAACCGTACGGTGCTGGCATTACTAAAAACCGTACGGTGCCTCCATGAAACCGAACAGTGCTTACCTCTTTTTTTCTTTTTCTTTTTTTTTCTTTTTTTGTTTTTTTTGTTTTTTTCAAAACAACAGTCAATTTTCCCTTCGACTACCGTTACCGTCAGTCTGCAGTGACGGAGGGGTCTCCCGAAGGCTATTTCCTGATGCAGAAGTCTTTCGGTCGTGATATATCTTCAACTTCGACCCATTGACCGCCTGCAGCACTTCATGTCCATCCAAAGTCCATAATTTGATTGCTCCGTTGTCCCCTACTTCCCGAATTTGGTACGGCCCGACCCACTTAACTTTGAACTTACCCAGTTTGATCTCATTCCGACCATCGTACTTTAATACCCACTGGCCGGGCTGGAACCTGTTCAGCTTCAGGTGCTTATCGTGCCATGCCTTCCGCCTATTCTGTGTTACTTCAGTTGCCCACTGTGCTAATAATCGCTTCTCCTCTAACTTGTTCAGTTTATACAACCGTTCTCTTAAGCTTTCCATGTCGCCCAACTTGTTTTCTAGTGCTATCCGCAAGCTTGGTATCATAAATTCCGCTGGTACTACGGCCTCCTGTCCATACATCAGTTGGAACGGCGTGTGTCCTGTTGTGACTTTGTATGCCGTGCGGTAAGCCCACAGAGCAGAAGGTAATTTCTCTTCCCAATCCTCCCCTTCGACGGCGCAGGATTTGTATATAATTGATACCAGGATTTTGTTGGTAGCTTCGGCCTGTCCATTTGCCCTTGGGTAGTACGGACTTGATAGCGAATGGTAAATCTTGAATTTCGTGGAGAGCAGTCGGATTACATGGTTGACAAAATGGCCTCCTCTATCGCTTGTTAATTGTAAGGGAATGTCGTATCTAGTAATAATTTGCTCGTAAATAAACTGCGCTGTACTTACCGCTGAGTTGTCCGGTAGTGCACGCGCCTCCACCCATTTAGTCAAATACTCCGTAGCAACCACAATGTATTGACATCTTTTGGTTCGGCTCATCTTCAGGGGTCCTATGAAATCCAACCCCCATCCTTCAAAAAGCTCCTGAGCATGAGAAGGATTTAGAGGCATGAAATCTCTTTTCAAGGGTTTTCCAGCTCGCTGACATGTATCGCATGCAACAACCCATTCCCTGGCGTCATTGTATACTGTTGGCCACCATAACCCTGCTAGAAGTATTTTCCGTGCAGTTGTGTCCGGCCCCATGTGTCCTCCTGCCAGTCCTTCATGTGCTTCCTTCAGTACCCGTGGAATTTCTTCCTTCAGGATACAACGCCTCAGGATCTGATCGGGTCCCATTTTATACAACAATCCATTAATCAGTTGGAATGTTCCACTCCGTATCACCAACTTTCGTTTTTCATTCGGTGGCATGGTATTTGGAAACTGTCCTGTTGACAAGTATTCGCCAATGCTTGTATACCATTCTGGTAGTGCAGCAATCTGAAACAGCTGTGCATCAGGAAAGTCATCATTTACACCGTCGGCCGGTTCTCCTATTTTAATACGTGATAAATGATCCGCGCTTACATGTTTCTTTCCTGGCCGTACGATAATCTTGAAAGTAAACTCCTGTAACAGGAGTAACCATCGGCTGATTCTTCCTTGGATGATTGGTTTGTTGATCATATACAACAAGGCCTGATGATCAACATAGAACACAAATGGAGTTGCCAACAAGTAATGTCGAAATTTCTGCACAGCATAGACCATCCCCAATGCTTCCCGTTCAGTTGTACTATAATTTTGTTCAGCTTTTGATAACAAACGGCTGGCGAAGTAGATCGGATGATCCAACCCGTGGCTTTTTGTCTGTGCGAGAGTTGCTCCAATCGCATAGTTTGATGCATCCACATGGACGTGAAACTCCTTCTGCCAATCAGGGTATGCTAAAATAGGTGTTGTAGCCAGACGTACCTTGAGTTCTTCGAATGCTTCATCCTGTGCAGTGTCCCATCGGAACAATTCCGTTTTGGAAGTTAACCTATCCAACGGATAGGCTATCTTTGCAAAATTCCTGATAAAATGCCTGTAATACCCTATATGACCAAGGAAAGATTTTACCTCTGTCACATTGGTGGACGGCTGCATCTCCAATATGACTCGTACTTTGTCCGAATCTATCTTCAGTCCTTCCTTGCAAACTGTGTCCGAGCAACCTTCCGTGTGGAACCATAAACCTGCATTTCTTCGAGTTGAGAGCCAAACGTGCACGGCGGCACCGTTCCATGCAGTCACCTAAGGCCGCCAAGTGTTTGTCCTCCGTACTGAATACTGACCAATCATCCAAAAATGCCTTGAAGTTGCCGACGGACATCTTGTCAAAGATGTGTAGTATAATCCGCTGAAATGTTGCAGGCGCATTGCACAGGCCGAACGGCATCCGATTATAAGCATAAACCCCATCTTCCACGATAAAGGTCGTCTTCAGTTTATCCTCTTCTGCGATTGAGATCTGATTGTAGCCGGAAAAACCATCCATAAATGAGTAGATCTCATGTCCCGCCACCTCCTCGAGAATGCTATCCGTGAATGGGATCGGGAACGGATCCTTGATGGTGACTGCATTCAAGCATCGAAAATCAACACATATTCGGATTTGAATGGAGTCCTTTTTCAGAGAGATCACGATCGGGGATACCCATTCACTGGTCTGTACCTTGAAAATAATTCCAGCTTCTAGCATCCAATTGATTTCTTCCGTAACTCGGGCCGCATAATTTCTGTTCATTCTGTAGGGCCTTTTCCTTACGGGTATTGCTCCTTCGATCAATGGAATGCGGTGCACACATAATTCAGGTGGTACGCCCTTCAGGTCCTTGTATGTCCATGCAAAGACATCCTTATATTCTAAAAATATCTTTAAGGCTGTTGCCTTTAATACTGGGTCCCAATTATCCCCTACCAGTATGTTTCGTGGTTCTGCTTCATCTCCCAAATTCATGGTCTGCAACGCGACTTCATTATATTTGATGGGTTCTCCTTTGGTGAACTGATGTGCCGGGGTTACATCGAGTGCCGCATCCCCTTCCTTTATTTCAGTGAATTCCTTCGGAAATGCATCGGTATTGTTTTCTTCTATGGTCAATACGTTGCAGGTTGGAAACAATTCATAATCCTCTATCTGCCAATGGTACAGACCATTTACTGAATCCAAATCGCCGTCTCCTTCCAGTCGTAGAACTCCCTCCTGATCTGGTTCCATAATTTGCCCCTTTTCATCCTCTTCTCCCTCAGAATCTGACGAGAGGGCTTCGTCCCCGACCATCTGAGTGTGTAGATCAATGACATACTTCCGGCCTTTGCTTTCGAGTGATAAGGTATTTTTCTTCCAATCGTGCTTTGCTTTTGCTTGTATCAGCCACCCTCGACCCAAAATAGCATCGTACCCCTTCCGCTTGAGAGGAATCACAACGAAGTCCAAAGGGAATGGTTGTGTTCCGATTGTCACTGGTTGTGCTGTGAGTATTCCCAATGGCTTGATTCCATGTTGATCGGTCGTTAGCAACTGGAAGGTAGGTGGCCATAATGTCGGCCGTCCCAATTTTTTCCAAGTATCCTCTAGTAGTACATTGACACCGGATCCTCCGTCGACGATTGTGTCTGTTAGCACAGTCCCGAGTATGCCCATTTCAACAACCGCCGAATAGCGTCCAAAGGAAAGAGCTAACAACATCGGATCTTCTGCACTTGTACCCCCCTGTTTGTTGTTGTCTTGTTCTACTGGTTGTTTAGCACTTGGGACTATATTTGTGAGGGTCGTACGGAGTTGAGGCATCGTGACCAACAGATCATTTATTCTGACGGGTATCTCAGCTTGCAATATTTGTCGGACAATGTTCTGTTCTGCACAGTTCCTGACGGAGGTACTCGGTATGTCCTTCAGGTGTGTTGTTTCTGCCCATGTTACTTTCTGGATCTCTGCCCTTGCTTCCTCCAGTCTCTTCTTTTCTTCCGCTGGGTCAGGGTATAGCTTCGCCTGTTTCCGAGTGATTGCCAAAACTTCTTCGTTGTCTGTTCCTACGGTAATCAAGTTTACGCCGGACTTCGGACACTTAGCATCATCATGATCTCCAGGTCCACACCATCGGCACAGCAACTTTGGTTCGTCGTTGTGCACTCTCGGGCGAAGTGACCCCAGAGATTGCATGCGCGGCATTGAACAATTGGCCGAATCGTACTGAATTCGACTTCTTCCCCCATTGTTGTTGCCACCATTGTTGCTATTGCTGTTGTTGCTGTTTGGACAGCGCCGGTTATTTCTATATCCGCCTGATGTGGCACCTTCCGCACTGGTGTTCCCGTTCCCTCCTGACGGGGATGCCTCCTGTGACAGGAACACTTGTTGCGGTGTCCTTGTTTTTAAATTGAAAGGGCACTCCTTTACCGAGTGTCCCAGGATCTGACAGATTTCACAAAATTGATCTTTCGGGCAGGATCCCTTTGTATGGCCTTCTTTCTTACATTCTGTGCACCATAGGTCATTGCCCTTAGTTTCCTTGTTCATGTTTTTGAATTCTTTCATCATCCGCATCATGTCCTTCTAGAGAGCACGGACTTTCTTGTTGCTTCCCTCGTCATCGTCGCTGCTATCTTCTCCTGAAGGCTCATCGTCATCTGAATCCGACGAGCTGGTCTTCTTCTTCTTTGTCTTCTGGTCACTTTCGAGGTTCATTGCTCGGTTGTAAGCTTCAATGTATGTCGATGGTGGCACGATCTTCATCTTCTTCCGCAGCGTCGGGTGAAGGCCTTCAATGAACCATCTTTTCTATAACCCGTCAGCGGGCTTATTCTCCATCTTACTGATTAAGTCCTTCAACCTCCTGGCAAAGACCCGTACAGTTTCATTCTTCTTTTGCTTGGTATTAAATATCTCTGCGACAATTTCATTATCATCACGCAAAAGTTGAAATTCTGCGATGAACTCCTTCTTAATGTTATCCCAACTATTCAATTTCTGTGGATCGGCATCAGTAAACCAATCAATGGCAACACCCCGTAGGCTTGCGGGGAATTGTCGGATCCATTCGTTTGTATCTGTTATGCCATTGGCCCTCCAGATCGTTTCACATGTTTTACAATGTCGAATGGGATCAGCTGCTTCATCACCATCAAATTTAGGTAATTTTTCCTTCGGACCTGCCATTATTACTGTATGTCAAAGGTTTTGTTGTGTACCTGCACTGTTTTGCACTCCCGCGCTGTTTTGAGCACCCACGCTGTTCCGAACACCCGCGCTGTTCTGGACACCCGCGCTGTTCTGGACACCCGCGCTATTTTCTGCTTCCGCGCTGTTTTCAACACCCGCGCTGTTTTCTGCTTCCGCGCTGTGTTCATCACCCGCGCAGTTTTCTGCTTCCGCGCTATTTTCAACACCCGCGCAATTTTCTACTTCCGAGCTGTTTTCAACACCCGCGCAGTTTTGGACTTCTGCGCTGTTTGGTGAAGAAGAGGGTTTGTCAACCGTAGCTGTCCGTTCCGGAAGTATATCTCAGACGAAGAGGTCACTCCACGCTCGTGCTCCTTCTGCACTCCGAGCCATGCAAGTCGATCTGCTTCCGTCAGGATTCTCTTCCCGTGGCGTATGCAGGTTCAAAAACTCCTCCCTCGCTTCTTCCACCAAATCAAGCCGTTGTCGAGTCTCCTTCAACAATCCTTCCGCACTCTTGCTTCCGTCGGAAATCTTCTGAAACCTCCTTCGACACTCTATCTGCTGAGCCAAAATTAAATTTTCCTGCGCAACGCGTATGTCATCTTTTTCCTTTAGCTTACTCTTGTCTTTGTTCAACTAATTCGGCATTTAATTCATCTCCGCCTGCCTGCGTGCCAGATCCATCGGGCAACGGCGCCAAATGTTTACCGTATGGATTAATTAAGCAATGCACACAGGAAATCGATACGAACACCGAACAGCAAATAGCAGAACTTCTATTGTTATTCGCATATGCCAACAGTACATCATGCTTTTCTCCTCTGATAATGATAAGATATCCTCACAATGCTTCCCTAAGGGGTTATAAATACTTTCCGACGAACCTTCCCGAAGGTATCCGTCGGCCAAGTACATTATACCCGTTACAAACTGTTTTACCCGTCGGCTATATAACAATACTTCTACCGAAGGGACCCGTCGGCCGATGCACAATTTCTGCCGACGACAATATGTATATACATTATTACATACATAGATATTTATATGCATACACGTATACATATACATATACATACATATATATATGTGTATATATATATATATATATATATATATATATACACATACACATACACATACACATACACACACATATATATACACATATACATACATATATACATATGTATGTATGTATGTATGTATATATGTGTGTGTGTGTATAGATAACTTATGGACGAACCCGAATCGGCATCCTAGCTAGAATCTGAACCAGCAACTTAGATTTAAATAAATGTTGTTTATATGGATTTATATGTTATCATGGATTCTTGATGTTTAATGTTAGTACCTGTGCGCTTAGACGTTATCCTAAATTTTTCATACTTGGTGATTTTCATAATCCATCTCCATTAATTAATATTTTTTGTACGACTTATGCCAATATTACCTTATATATACACTACAATTGATATAATTAATTTGAAAGTAATAATTGGAAATAGAATGCATTTTTCAACTTAAATTGGAATTGTTATTTTAGGGCAAAAATCAAGACAATCCCTGTAAGGACATCACACCATTTTCCACAATTTTATCAAAGCCAA
Source organism: Cupressus sempervirens (assembly GCA_028749045.1). NCBI lineage: Eukaryota > Viridiplantae > Streptophyta > Pinopsida > Cupressales > Cupressaceae > Cupressus > Cupressus sempervirens. The sequence continues at coordinate 169,533,798 of CM053785.1, read as the reverse complement.
CAGCCATCTAAAATTTAGGTTCTCAAAACAACCCACAGCACACACAAAACCCTTTAAAGTTTAAAACCAATATATACCTGCTAACCTGACATCCTGATATCAATATATTCCTAGATCCTTAAAATGGGGGTGAGAGGAGCTGGCATTCTTTTACTTCATCAATGCATTTCGTGCTCCACACTCAAATCCATGCGAAAGGAACACATCTTGCTTCAAAATTCCATGGGACAGCAAAAGGAATGTCTCTACTTGTTGAGAAACAGCTCTGAGTATCAAATATTAATACTTGCTCAATATATATAGGCACTTGGTGATATCTAAATTGATACATAAAAGAAAAAGTTTCCCAAAACTGTTGCACCAACATTTCAGCAAGGTGCCTCTTAAAAGAACCAGATGGCACTTATCGAGCTTTGGTCCATAGCAACCTACACTTCCACACAGAGACTGTCCAAAGAAAATTCTACTTACTAACCACATGCTGCTGAATCAGCCGCACCAATGCACTAAAAATGTAGTTGGAACTCTCCTCTTCTTACCAGGAAAGGCTACCCAACAGCCTTAAAAGGGAACCCCTAAATCTCTCAAAGCTCAGCACTCTTATTCTGGTTATTGACAGCCAAACTTCCTATGCATTTCCTTGGCATTTCAGAATATTAGCTTTTTATATTTTCCCCTACTTGAAGATACTTCTTTTAGCCATTTTGCAATTTATATACCCATGCCTCTTGGCCTTTAGAGCTTGCAAAATGCTTCAGACAATTGGTAATATCTCTTTCTCAAATAAAATACTCTTTTATCAAAACAAGAAGTTCTTTAAAAGTATTTCTACCACTTAATTTTTTAACTTACAATGCATATTAAATTTTGATTTATATAAAAACATTATATTATTAATAATTCAATGCCATCTTGTTCAAGCTTACTAATTAACAAAAGTTTTTGTGAGTGATTAATATTTATCTTGTACATGTTAAAACTTAAAACGTTTATTTTCAAATAGCTGCATGATATGAAGTTATGAACATACAAATTAATCTAACGAAGTATGGATTATTTATAGACAATCGTTAATATAAAATTATAAGGTATTTAAAATTAGAAATGTATTTATTATGTATAAATACACTGAAAATAATAAAGAAAACAGGAAAATTCTATTATTAACACTCAAAGACAAAAAGCTTCAAATTCACAATATTTTCCCGAACATTTATCCTAGCCAAACACAAATTTTAAAATTCGAATTGTGTGATATAAGCCTAGCATATCATGCTTGCATAGTCGATGCTGGTGATCTTATCTCATTTTCCAATAAGTTATATTCTCCAGTGAACATTAGATTACTGTTGAAATTGAGACAAGTACATTATATAGATAACAATCTCTCTTATTTTTCTAACGCTGCCATTGTGTATGTTCACCACTAACAATACAAAATTGAAGCATCTCACACTTATCAACTCATATGGCCATCCTTATAAACACCGTTACCAGGTTTTTCGAAATTGATTTGTTTGGGAGAAAAGAATTTGGAAATCCAGAATTTTCACTAAAACAATCTGTAAATCTTTTATAGAAACTCAAAAGTACAGAACAAAACAGGCAAAACAAACTAGCCCAAAGAAATTGGACGAAACCTGATTTGATATCTATGCCTACAACAGCTAATCTATAAACTAAGATCCTTGACATCTATAACCAGTAAAAGGAATAGCAAATAAACATGAGAGATATCTGAAGGTTGTCAGAATTGGCATGTTGGTTCCAAAAAGGATATGTATTTTCCCCACTTAAGAATAATTTCACCTAATGCAAAGGAACAAATCTCCACAATCTTATAGTAACTAAATCAGCACATAATTAGGCATTTGCCTAAATTATCTCAAAACTTTAAAGAACTTGTAAAGACCTAACCATCGCTTAATTAGGATCCCAAAAGTATTCACTTGAATAAGTTAAAAAAATTGATTAAACATAAACCACTTACTGGGGAACCAAACAGCTGACAGCTCACACCTTTGGGACCTGCAAAATACATGGCTGCAAGCAACCTACGAGCATGTATTAATGTAGTAGTTTCATCTCCTCCAAGTATTGTTTTAGGCAATCTTTCCATCAGTCTGCCATTAAAACACAAATGAAGTTGATCACACAGAAAATTTGCAACAGAAAGATTGATTTATTCAGAATTAAAGGCTGCGAAATAAATACAGATTAATTACAGCAGCAACGAACCTGCTAAAGACCCTATTTAGTTCATTTTCTTGTTTGAATTTCCCATCTGATGAGAATAGGACTGATAGAAAACTATGAGCGGTCAAAGAAACGCTTTCCCAATCATCACAGACTAATGCTAATAGGCACTCCTGCAAGGAAAAATGAAGAGTTTAATTTCTCACATAAAATAACTGAACAAACCAAACAAATGCTCTCCAAACCAAAAGAGGCAACAGAAGCAACTATAAAACAATAAAACAAAGGGAAAACATAATAACATTAATACTTAATAGTAAAGAAGGAAAAAGAAAGAAATTATATGAATGTCAATAAATAGCTAAAATAAAGTAAATGCGAGTCAAAGATACAATCAGATAGTAAGAGACGAGTACTAGTATTATAACATGTTGCAATACGAAGATCACTGAGAGAGGGGTGAATCAGTTATATATAAAACACTTTTTAACTTTTTACCTTTAAACCAATTACATATGCAGTGATTACTTCAACATCATTATGTGTATATGCTTAAGATGCAAGAGGATATAAACAATAAGATATGTGCACACATTAGGATCATTAACACTTTGTTTACAGTGGAAAACCACTTTCTGAATATCTTTTATTAAGCTTTTAATGGCAAACGGTTAGAGCACCCATCCTAGGAGCACCTACCCCTTACAAATTAGAAGCACCCACTTCATGGAGCACCACCCCCACACAGATTTTGAAGCACCAACTTACTTGTACAAAATACAAATAAAGATTTTATGCAAAGTAAATCACAATAGAAATCTTATCAACAATAATAATCATATAATCATAGCATTCTGCATCTCTGACTACAATACAATAATTTTAATGTCTTCTTTCTTTTTATTCACTTGCACCAATCAATGACAAACATGCCATCACACAAATGTGTCGCCATTAATTCATGATCGACATATTCAAGTATGCATACACAGCCCTGTCACAATACACAATACAACATTTGCTCATAACAATAATATTCAGATATGCATATTCAAACTTAAAACAGTGATCTTCCCTTTCAAATGACCTGCAACAACAGAAATGCCTGATATATTTCTACCGATCATCTTCATATTATTCTTGTCCATATAATCATGTATCAGCAATCCTCAACTTGTAACATTCAAATATAAACTATGACAATATTAGTTCAAAAAACAAGTTACACCGACTTGCAAAGAGACCCTGTCAATAATCACGTCTGACTGCAGTGTTAGTGACATAAATATTTGTTCATGACCATGTCATATCTTTCTTCCAGTATTAAGATCATTTCACAACCAACATTTACTTACAGTCATGAGTACTTTTACTGTCAAGACTAACATATTGTGGAATGAGATATATTAATCAATTTCTTCGTCACAAAGTAGAGATTGAATCGGAGTTCCTATCAACAGGTAGATACATTAATCTTCCCTGTACCAATTAGTGGCAAACCGTTAACAAATAGTCAGCCCTTTCTCTGTTCTGTTAAGCTATTGCAAACTGTCATTATTTCTTCCTCTCTGAAGCATAACAAAGAAAGACATAATTTACCAATTTACTGGTTAGCAATGTGTAGAATCTTCAAACAGCTTTCCACACTACATTTACAATCAGCAAATATAAATAGAAAGAGCGGACTTTAAACAAAGTTATACTATCACAAGTGCACAGTCAGTAATTTCTCTCTGCCAACTTCTGTCTTTCGGCTTTCTGCATTTATCTTCATACAAAAATCTTCACTTTTAATGAAATGTCTTCTTTCCAGTCAACCAACACAATATAATAGTCTTCTCACATATACTCAAACTCTTCAAATTGTCTTCTCTTCCAAACCACAATCTCAGTTTCTGTCTATTGACTTCTATATACAAAAGAAATCTGTTTTGTAACCAACTTTGGACTATTGAATAACCACATGAATCTGAAGTTCTAAATGATAAAACATTTCTAAAAGTGTATAGCAGATTGGTGGTTTATCTTTTAATTCATGTCTCTACAAAACACAAACTATCATGCTCCATATGAATCACTTTCTCTGTTAATCATTAACTTCCAACAGTTAAAAACAACAACTTACCTTTACAAATACTTTGTGCTTTTACTTGATAAATTGGTTGAAATCAAAGACTTACAAAAACCTTTAAAAATGACTGGTACATATCGTAAATGATATGTATTGTAGATTCTTTAAGAAGTGCCATTTTCAGTCATCATACCAATCCAACGATATCTTTTAATGTAATCAAACTTTATGAATTTAGTCTGTGAGCCATATACCAGTTCTCATCAAAATCGATATCATTTCCTCTTTGAAGAATCCGATCATCATAACAGATTGGTTAAAAAACGATATCCATAGCTTTAAAAAATTTAATGCAGATTGCCTTTTGATAACAAGAACCGCTTTTCAATAACAAATGATGGCTGGCAAAGGATTTCAATTATATTTCAGATCAGTTTTGTTTATCATTCAACATTCCCAATTAATATGAACATTGGTGTGATCTTTACAACTGTAAGATCGGTTCAACATTATTTCCCTTAACTTTCAAATTGGTTGCAAACTGATTAGTCTACTAAAACATAAGCAAGTTGATTTGTCTTATGAAACAAAATCAATTTCCATTCTTATAGTATTTCATATAAGTTGATATCAACTTAAGCATAAGCAACTTTGTTAATGAATATGAATCAGTTCCCATTAGAGCATCAAACACCAAATAAGACTATGATACCTTATACCAAATACATTGATCAAAGGAACTACCACTGTAGATACATTTTCGCTTAAATTTCTGTAGATGTACCATTATCAGGCAAAGTTCCTATCACTGTAGCTACCAATGGATCAATTAGAGACAACATGTTTAGTTATTTAATCGTCATTCATCAACATGATTAGAGTTCTCATTGACTGTTGATAAACACCACTAGTTCTACTAATGACCAATTGACAACCTTTTGATATCACTAACAAACACTGCCAAAGTCAACATCAGCATTTACAAGATTCAGTGGCCTTCCAGGTGAGGCAGTCTTCCAGAGGCTGGTGGCCTCTTGCCTCGGACTCGGCTGAGTCCTGGGCAAGTTTCCATGGACTCACCGAACTCAGCAAGACCAGTTGGTCTGACTCTGTCATCGGCCAACATAAAAAAAAAGATCAAAAAAGCACATATTTTAATTGTTTATGTTATGTATTGCATGTCTAAGATCTAAAAAGGTCATTCATCACTTGCGAACAAAAACAAGAGAGAAAGAAGGCTTGGGAGAAGAGTATTGGGGGTTTAGGAGATAGATTGGCAAATCGGTTGACTCTCGTATATTGGTTGTTGATTGTTTGCATCACTTTGTAGATTGCATCTAAGCATTAAGAGGAGTTAAAAGAAGCATTTATAGGAGGCTTCTACAAGCTTGAGTTCCATTTCCATTTTTCGAGCAAATTTGAAGAGGTAAGTTACATTTCTTTGTGTTGTTTTGTAAAGAAATTTACATTCATGAATCTTTTTTTGTTTCCATTTGTTTTAGTCTTTAGATTTGTTTCATTTCATGTTGACAAAAAACTTGAAAAGCAAGCAGCCCGAGTGTATGTAAATTTGATTCTCTATATTGTAGGTGGTTATTATCTTTTATTTATGATATATTGCAGCAGCAACAACATCATGTATCAGGCTAAGGATAGCAAATCTAGGCATAAATTTAACCCTGCTGCAGTATCAAGGGATAAGGCTTGTTTCCAAGCCATTCCTGGCCAAAAAAAAAGTTGTTACATGTTGGCATTGTATGTTACCACATAATGGGGGAGTGTAACATCCCATTTTTCCAGCCTTAACTAACAACTATCATATTATTGAACACAGTTACTTCTTCATATTCATGAGCATGAGAAGGCAGTTATAACAGCTATTTAGATGTTCATATGAAAGAGTTTAATGACTATAGCAGATTAAAGCATTCAATCGACAAATGCAATATATATAAGTGCCATCATAACTATCTATTATTGTAACCATAGTTCCAAGAATCACGATGATTCATGCGATTCACGCGATTCGGCAATTCGATTCAAGCCAAATGATTTTTTCTGAATTGGTGAATCAAATCAGCGATAAAGGGTTTATGAAATAAGTTGCTCACTAAATTTCAAGGATTTTTTTAATTTGCCGATTCATGGGCGATTCGATTCCGATTCATGGCCGATTCACGATTCAATTCGGCCTTGCCGATTCCAATTCGATTTCAATTCTTGTTACTTTGATTGTAACAAGCTATTTTTCCATAACAATTTAAATATAAACAAAAAATACATTACTTTTCGTAATCATATGAAAGTCAACTATAACAACTAATTCACATATTCAAATGAAAGGAATCAACAATTATTACAGATTAACTCAATCCTAGTCAATTAAAAAGAGAGTAACTAATTTAACCATATTAACCGACTAAACATATCTTCCACTGAACTTGCAAGAACTTAAAAGTAAAATGCCCGTTAGAAGAAGATAACTTGAATGCAGATCATATCTTTGTCTTGTACAAGTCCTAGCATCTGGTGGAGAGGAGAGCATTGTCAAGGGCTTAACCTCCCAGCCGCAAACCTTTAAGTATCCCAACACACTCTGAACTGAGAAAGGTCCTAGGCTTGGAACACCACTGTCTTGCCACTAAGCATCCTGGTGTTAGAGTGTCAGCTACACAGCCAACTAGGCTATGAATACCTTCCATCAACCTATTAAACAAATGCTAGCAACCACGACCTCTAACATCAACAAGCATGTCACTAACCTATCTTGACCAAGGATTTGTGTGGGCACTAGTACCCAATCACCCACCACTCCACTTGACAAACAAGACTTATACTTTGGACTACCATCAGGTAACTCAGTTCGTTAAATTGCTTATATATATTATTTGTTTATTAGTTATTGATTTATTTCTCTTATCATGCAAGGATAATGTGTTGTTCATTGATCATAAACCCACACCCTTCATCCCGACCTTGTTGGTCATCCTTGATGAATCTTGAGGTGGCTGTCTAAACATTGTATAATCACAGCCAAATGTATTTTGCCCTAGCCTAGGCTTTTGGCTTAACATTAATACAAAAAAGTTATAATGCTTTATAATTGTCTTTCTTGACTCTTCCTGAGAGTGTCGTCTCTTATCTCAGAGGCATATAGAAGATGCCCCTATATAAGCATTGCATTGGTTGGATCTCTTTCCAAGTTCAACAAAGTTCTTATCAAAAAACCGATTGTAACAAGTTCTTCAAACTCTTATGCATGTTTGTAGAGCCAGACATGAGAAAATAAAAGACACTCCATCCAGAGCTATACTCTATCTATATTATCATTGCTTTCTTTCAATTCTCAAGCTAAGATTTTCGAGCCTCTTATAACAATTGTAAAGAAAAGAAATAAAAATGGATGACCTAATAAATATTATCGCTTCTTTGTATGTTCAAAACGGACCCTTAGCAATTGTTGGTAAGAGTAAAGCAAGGGTTGCAATCGTAGAGAAAGGATTTAAGAGGCACGACCTCCAATATTGTCTCAAGGATTTTAGAGGTGCAGCCTCCAATATTGTCTCACAACACTATATGCTTGCACCCCTCAAGCAAGGATGCTCAGCATTGTATGAAAGATATCTATAAAAATGTTGTGCAACTCTGTGTGAAAATTATTCTCAACAATGATGAACGATATTACATATAGGCAACTATAAATATACGGTAGTGGAATTGCAATTGACTGCGGCTACACATGTGATATGAATTTACAGAATAATATGCAACTGTGAATGGAACGAATTTATAGAATAATATGCAACTGTGAATGGGATGAATTTGCAAAACAATAAGAGGATTGAGAATAAGATATGAAACTGTGATTGTTGGCATGAAGAAACAATAGCATATAAGAACTTGTCTCTTTAATAGCATGCTCGATTATAAGCAAGAAGGAAGGTGGCAATATGAGTTACAACAAGTACCATCAGTAACATATATGCAATTTCATATTATTAAAATGGAACTGAGAAATATTAAGGCCCGCTAAAGATTATAAGGAACATGGCCACACATTATATAATATTAAACCATTGCCAAGGTTGGAAAAAACATAATGATAATAGCTTCATCCTCCTTATGTTTTTGTTGATGAAATAGGATCGATTAATCTATTCTGTAACTTATAATAGCACTTCTAGATATTTATGTGTTTTTCAAGTTACTATACGAATGAATATATATGTGATATAAAGAGGCATGTGATACTAGACATGTCTCTTTAATATATTAACTTATATTAGTTATAATTATAACACAATTAATACATCCTCAATATATCATAATGATTATATAATAAGATATATATATATATATATATCACTCTTAATATAAGTTAATTATTCCATATATAATATTTGTCATATATTATATATCTCATATATATAATATAATTTATCTGATAGAATTATAACAATAACAGTTTTAATATAAGGACATCATTGTACCTGCATATAGTCATATATGCACATACACATACACATAAACATATACATGCATAAATCCTAAACATACATATCTTGTGTATACGTCAATTTTAAAGTAGGCGAATACGTTCTTGTATATCTTAATTGATTTACGGATATATACATATATATGTACATGTATGAGCATCGTTATATAAAGACATGTCTGACACAACAAAAAGCTCTTAGAATTTCCCAATTTATAAACATAACAATTTTGTTCATAGTTTGTTCAAGCTGAAGGGAATACTTTTATTGTCATATTAAATATGTTGACCCAATTAGCTCATGGTGATCACTTGGTTTAGCCTTGCTTGCCTAGTCCATTTTCCATTGGTCATGGTGATTTAGGACTCATACCTGTTAACTCAATGGCAAGTGGTCCATACCCAATTCCCTCTCTAGCAATGTTTCCCCCCCTCTTCGTCACGTTCCTATAAAAGAAAATTACCATGGTAATAACATATTTCCCAAATCATTTTTGTGATTAAATCAAATACACAGGTCAACTAACCATTTCCAATTCATATGACATCATAACGATTAAATAATATTTCTTATTCCCATGAAATCATAATGAATAACTAATACTTCAATTTCACTTGAAACCATAACAAGTAACTGATTTTTAACCAATCAATTCATGTTGGCATGAAGTCTCAAAAGCTATTAAGAATATTTTAAAATTGAGCAAAATAGAGGATGTAACATACCCTCACCCTTGTGTTTCATCGTCCTCGGTGAAATTAGCAATTCAAAGCACTAAAAAGTTTATAGGAACACCACCTAAATATCGATCCATGGCATACCATAAACCAATTCAAATATCAAATAATATATCAAATCAAATATTTCCTTCCAGAATGATTTTCCAAATTTAAATTGCATACAATTTTAAAATCACATGATAGTTATGCTTATGTACCATACCTTGGTATTACATGGATTTGACTCCACTAGTAGATACTTCATATCCATATCAAGTGTTAACATTTTTAATCACATCTTGGTCACAAATTGAAAAAAAAAAAGTTATACATACCATCTAACATAGGGTTCTCACCGGTAACCAGATCATCTAGGCATGCTTGCCAATCACTTGTAAAGAATAGGGAATCCAATTTTCCCATTCATGTGACCTAGGCCCTCATGCCCATCTTGTCTCAATAATATTTCAATAGAAATTTTTAAGTCGTTTCTTGATAGAAACATATTCCAGCTCTAAAACACTATAACTCCTTCAAGTATATTTATAGACCCAGTTGCATCTTTACTTCATTGTTGCGATGGATACTCTCATAAAGTTCACTTGCCCTAACAGCCTCATGGCATCCGACACTCCAATCACCATGGGTAGAATTAGGCAACTTGTCCCAGTTAGGAATAAAATCATTTGGAGGGCAGTTTTGTGGGTCATTGGTGTTCAATACATCAATTGCCCAAATTGATTCAAGTCCAACACTGACATGGTGGCTATGTTCATTTCCATACCTAGGCATGTCTATGCGGATGGTAATCTTACAGCTAAAATGTGTAGGAATCTCTTTGATGAAGAACTCCTAGGGGTTTTGGACAGGCTTATGCTAAACATTACAAATGATTTTTTCCATTCCCCTGGCTTCTAATTATAATATTCTCTACATTAGGTGGGAACCCGTGCCCACTTACCCTATTATCTTCACTGAGGACCCAGCGTTTTTTTGGGAAGACAAGCCAATCTTTGAGCCGAACTTCTGCTTCCTTCTATACTTCTACGCTATCCTAGACCCATTAAAGGGCGACTGGCAAGAGATCTATCTTGAGGAGGAAGGGTTGCGGCATGAAAGGCCTTTGCATGTGGCTATAGAAGACCTTTGTGACACATTTTGAGAATAGGGAGGCCTTGTTCAACTTGTTATTTTGTTATGGACATTTTATGTGGTTTAAAAAAACCTAAGTGCCGATTTCGAAGCAGATCTATAAGCGGATATCGGGTGCGGATATTTTTGGGGGGATGCAAATGCGTGTGTGTATGCAATGAAATGAAAGAAATATACAAAATTAAAACATTTGATAGCTTGTAACTTCACCAATACATACTCAAATACTCAATAAGATTAAAAAATATAAACCATATCAATGATATGAATATCATACGCGTCTATGTTCATAATTTCAGCAAAGCACAACTCTAAAATCAAAACATAGTTCATCGTTCAATGTTTGTCATTCTAAATCCGTATCATATGGATTCACAAAGAACTCATCATCATTTCTTGGTTCCATCTCCTCCAACTGCTACAAGTTCACGATCATTTGAACTCAAAACAGTTCCACTTGTGGTAGATACACTGTGTCAAGATGTTATCAGCATCATCATCTATGATTGTGGGATGTAGAACTATTTCTTTCCAATATGGTCATCTCACCAAATTGAAAGCAAGACCATTGGCATAGAGACATCATGAAATAGCTTTATCAACAAGCTCTCTTGCCTCTCTTGTCTCATCAACTTTAAAAGTTTCAGAAAAAACTATCAACATCAAGCATATAAGTGCAAAAAAATGATAGAAAACTACTTAAATAGATTGCTAAACTTCTTGCTTTACTTTTTTTTTTCAAAAATAAAATTTAAAAAACTTGAAATTAAATAAATTTAAATCAAAAAAAAAAAAAAACTATGAATATCACGCATACAAGTAAAAAACAATGATACAAAACCATTCATATAGATACCTAAACTTGGTTCTTTATTTCTTTCAAAAACACTATTTGAAAAAAAACTTCAAAATTTTCTTCAAAAACTTGAAAAAATTCATCAAAATCTCTAAAACAATTATTAAACACTCAAGAATGATATCAAATGCTTACCTCCAAGGTTAAAACTCCTTTGTTGAAGCTAACTCTTGCCCTACGATTGATCCTCTTCGAAAATAATCAATTGTCTTCAAAATGCCTAAATGGAAGCAAAATAAGAAGAGTAAACCCAACTAAAAACAAAATGGAGATTGAATACTTGGAAGGCCTCCATTAGGGCCATTTTAGGGTTTGGCCAAAAATATGTATTACAATGTTCAACAAATGCTCGTCTTAATGTTTTTTTAAGTGAAAATCGTGTTGTTTTTATGGTTTTCTAGGCGTTAACGCTTGCATCCACACACATCCGGTTTCCTGTGGGTGGCATTCGAGTGGCATCCACAAGGCTTCCGTCTGTATCTACGCTTTCGTAGTATCCGCTTCTGGCTCCATGAATTTCCTACAAGTATCAGTATCTGAGAAAAAACATATAAAATGAACATATGAACAGCTATGGTTTTTGTTTTTATAGTTTCTCTAAGTTATAGTAATCTTAGGAGGAAGTTGTCACTGTAACAAGTTATTTGACTTTAACAGACTCAACAAACAATATGGTTAAGAGTATTTTGATCTTAATGATACATAGGATAAATTCTACTGCTAATTCACATAATCTTCTTTTAAGAGATAATTGATACTACAGATACGTTTTCAAAATTCAAGGTTTCGAGTTTCTTGTCTTATGGTTTATTCTGTGGCTAACTAGAAGCTCCTTTACAAGTGGGATGTTCCTCTTGTTTCTTATTAGGGATTTTTATTCATCTTTTAGTGGCAGATTTTTTGGGTTCGCTGGGATGAAATTAGATGCCCTCTTAATTAGTGGTGGCTATTGAAAAGCTCTCCCTTTCTGACAGGAGGATTCTTAATTTATATACTGGTTTAAATTAACAATTTTACTTGTAGAATGTTAGTTTCCTAAAGCCTACAATAAAAGTATAAGTTATTCTATGTTGTTCATGGAAAGTGGTGTATGTAGAATTTATCTACTGGGCTCTTGGACAAAGCTTTGAGATTCAATACGAATAAGATCTAGTGGTTTTTTTGATCATTATAGTATTTTCAACTCCTCTAATTGGGTAGATGGTTTGCTGGTAGTTGGTATCTTTATACGTTTATTGTTTATTGGGTTTCCATTGAGTTTTCTTTTATAGACCCAATTAGATTGGTATAATAAGAAGCTTCGTTTCTTACAGCTATTCGAGCCATCTTTTATGGCTTCTTACACTTTCGTCTGGTCTCTCAGCCTCTTTCTAAAGTCTCTTTGTCTCTATGATGGCTAAGAAGCAACAATTGAAATAATGAGGTAATAAAAGGAGGTCCTCATTTGCTAACAAATAGAGGTTCTCTTGCACCATTCGAGCCCAAAGCTTATTAGCATGTCATTTGTAGTTGAAGCAGTGTATGTTTCTCTAATCTGCATATTGAGCACTAACCTTCTAATAAATTGCCGAAGAGTTTGAGCTCAACTTTCTCATGGTCCCAGTTGCTTCACCTTTATCCAAAGGACTGATCTAGAATAGTATTCTTTGAAGATAAAGTAATACTTTCGAAAGGTTTTTGCCCATAACACCAAGGCTTAATCTTGCAATTTCAAATCTGAAAAGCTCAGTTGTAAACTTTAATGCTTTATATTATCAATTTGTAAAAGAAGGTATGCCTTCTTCAAGTCCCTTTTTGCGCACATATACGTATACAGGACTTTAGTCTCGGGCTACACCAAGGGTTTTTTTAACTTGTTCTTTTTCCCCTAGTTCCTACACTTGAACAAGGATTTTGGAAATATTTTTTATATTAATAAAGTACAGGCACTTGCCTTTTATTGATCAAAAAAAAGTCTTTCATCTAAATATCATTGAGAAATCAATATAATACAAGTGTGCTAAATATAAACATATGCATCACATTACATCATGATAATTCATTACCATACAGAATCAATACAGCATGTGTATTATACATCTATAACGATGCATCCAAAAGTATAACCATAATACACTATGGAAGATCATATCACATCCATTCAAGACCATCGAGGTCATAATTTACATGGTAACACACTATCTTCATCACAATCACCTAAGCAATCGGACTACACATCGACATGCATATCCTGAGATGGGAGTGTGGCCCTGACACTTGTATGTTTTATCCACAAAATGTTCCAATTGTGGCTCAAACCCCAAATCCGATCTTTCCACCACACTTTACATTTCCTTGGGAATCTTCATATAGAAATGACTACCATAGGGTGGTTAGCTTCCCTGGCTTATCCACAATCAAGTTCATAATAATGTGCTTTGCTAAGAAATTGGTCTCATGCAATGTGTTATGAATAATCAGCCATGTGTTAGTAATATCTTAAAATGGTTCATTGAGATGTATTTTCCACAAATTTCATCTTTGCATGAAGATCCATAAAATGCTTCTAGGAGCATCAGCTCACATCCTGTATCTTGTTCAATATTTAATTATTTTACATAATGTATTTCCAATGTATGCACCTATATGCATCTAATTTAGTTTGATCATTTTATAACAATTAGGACATATGTAAAATAATATCTCATTGCATAATCTTAGCTACCATTTCATATGAACATGAATGTAATTGCATAAAGTATAATGAAGAAGCTGAGATAAACATGCAACTGAAAGAAATAACTCATTCCTTACAAGGTTTTGATCACACCACATCAAGAGAAGTAGAAACTGGCATGTACTGTGCAAGTCTACGCATTTGGAACTAGTGTAATCCCCACTCATTCTCTACTGAGAATGGCCCTACCCATATGGAATAAGGCACATGTACACCATCTTATCTTGCCAACTGAGCATCTTGGTGTTAGAGTTGTCAACTACACAGCCGGCTAGATTGTGGGTAACTCCCAACAGTCCATCCATTCAATTATGAGTTATCGTCACCTCTAGTGATCATAGCAGCACCATTTGCCACTAAACCTACCCTGGCCAGGGATTTCCATAGGATATTATGTGCCTGATTATCAACCGCTCAACTTGATAGAATTACTAGATTTCAATTATGTTATTTTTCATAATTTTGATTCATTTTCCTAATTTTGCAAGTTTATCCATCTATCCAATTCATATGGACTACACTCATCTCAACCCTTCTTGGTTATCCTCGATGATCTCTAGTGTGATTTTTCCAACTTACTTTATAAAATATTCCGTTATGTAAAGTAAGTCAAATGTAGCTCTTTAAGGAAATCGGACACCCTATTCCTACGCATCTTGTCTATTTCTTCCCTTAGGCTTATCCTGCCCTTTACAAGATTCATGATAAATCATTTGTGGCTTACTTTCTTTAGCATTACAAATTTTAATAAGTTGAGTTCTCATATTTGTTCTCTTGACAAGAGTCCACCTAACTCTCTCTTTCTTGATCCGGAGCAAGGCATGAGCTAGAGTCTCATCATCTTTAGGTTTAGGAGCAATCATATTTTGGCATGTTTTTAATCAAAAAGAAGAATACAGGATAGCGGGGTTTCTTTCAACAAGTAAATTGGGTTTTTCCATCCTGCCTCAGTTAACATTACATTTTTAGTTTCTTGGAAAATAATGATGAGCCCAAGGTTCAATGTCGAACCCAAAGCTCTGATACCATACTTAACGTCCCGTTTTTCCAGCCTAAACTAACAACTATCATATCATTGAACATAGCTACTTTTTCATATTTATGAGAATGAGAATGCAGTTACAACAGCTACTTAGATGTTCATATGAAAGAGTTTAACGAATATAGCTGATTGAAGAAGCATTCAATCAACAAGTGCAATATATATATTTGCCATCATAACTATCTGTTACTGTAACAAACTAATTTTCATAACAATTTAAATATAAATAAAAGATACATTACTTTTCGTAATCATATGAAAGACAATTATAACAACTACTTCACATATTCAAATGAAAGGAATCAATAGTTATAACAAATTAATTGAATCCTAGTCAGTTGAAAAGAGAGTAACTACTTTAACCATACTAACCGACTAAACATATCTTCAACTAACCTTGCCAAAACATAAAAGTAAAATACCAATTAAAAGAAGATAACTTGAATGTAGATCATATCTCTATCTTGTAAAGTCCTAGCATATGGTGTAGAGGAGAGAACTGCCAAAAGTTTAACCTCCCAATTGTGACCTTTAAGCATCCCCACACAATCTCAATTGAAAAAGGCCCTCCCTAAACTGGAATTAAGCTTGGGACATCATTGTCCTAACACTGAGCATCCTAGTGTAGAGTGTCAGCTACAAAACCAAGTAGGCTATGGATACCTTCCATCAACCTATCTACCAATTGCTACCAACCCCAACCTCTAGTGATCACAGCAGCAAGCAAGTCACTATCATATCTTGGCAAAGGATTTGTGTGGGTACTATGAATCCGATCACCCACCGCTCGACTTGACAAACAAGACCTATACTTTGGACTACCATGAGCTAACTCAATTCGTTAGATTGCTTATATTTATTATTTATTTATTAATTATTGATTTCTTTCTCTTATCATGCAGGGATAACCCGTTGTTCATTGATCATCAGCCCGCACCATTCATCTCGACCTTGTTGGTCATCCTTGATGAATCTCACAGTGGTTGTCTAAACATTATATAATCATAGCATAATACAATCTGCCCTAGACTGAGCTTTTGGCTTAAAATTAATACAAAAGATTCATGATGCTTTATATTTGTTTTTCTTGACTTTTCCTTTGAGTGTTGTCTCTTATCTTATTCGCATTTAGAAGATGCCCCTGTATAAGCATTGCACTAGTTGGATCTCTTTCCAAGTTAAACAAAGTTCTTTTGAGAAAACCAATTCTGAATGTAACAGATTCTAGACACTCTTAAGCATGTTTGCACAACCAGACATGAGTAAATAAAAGACACTACATTTGGAGCTAGACTCTATCTATATTATCATTGCTTTCTTTCAATTATCAAGCTAAGATTTCTAAGCCTCTTATAACAATTGTAAAAAAATAGAAATAAAAATGCATGACCTGATAAATATTATCGCTTCTTTGTATTTTCAGAACAGACCCCTAGCAATTGATGGTAAGTGCGAAGCAAGGGTTGCAATCGCAAATTGAGGATTTAAAAGGTGTAGCCTCCAATATTGTCTCACAGCACTATATGCTTGTGCTCCAGCAATGACACTGGGCACTGTATGAAAGATATCTGCAAAAATGTTGCACATTTCTGCATGGAAAGTATTCTCAACAATGATGTGTAATATTCCAGAGAAGCAGTTATAAATATACCCTAATGGAATTGCAATTGACTGCGACTATGACTGCAAATGTGATATGGAGTGAATTTGCATAATAGTATGTGACAGTAATGGAATCAATTTATAGAACAATATGCGACTGTGAATGGAACGAATTTGTAAAACAATGTGGACTGAGAATAAGATATGAAATTGTGATTGTTGGCATGAAGAAACCATCGCATGTAAGAACATGTATCTTTGATAGCATGCTTGGTTACGAGCAGGAAGGAACAAGATGGCAAAATGAGTTATAACAAGAAACATCGGTAACATATATGCAATTTCATATTATTAAAATTGCCACATAGAAATATTAAGGCCCGCTGAAGATTATAAGGAAAATGGTTGCACGTAATATAAGATTAAACCATTGCCAAGGTTGGAAAAAAAATAATAGCTTCATCCTCCTAATTTTAATATAAGGACATCATTGTACCTACCTATACTCATATATGCACATACACATACACATATACATGCGTAAATCCTGAACATACGTATCTTGTGTATACATCAATTTTAAAGTAGGCACATATGTTCATGTATATCTTAATTGATTTACAAATATATACATATATATGTATGTACATCTATAAGCATATAGGTATCATGGTGTCATTATATTAAGACATGCCTGACACAACAGAAAGCTTTGCGAATTTCCCAATTTATAAAGGTAACAATTTTGTTCTTAGTTCGTTCAAGCTAAGTGAATATTTTTATTGTCATATTAAATATGTTGACCCCATTAGCTCATGGTGATCACTTGGTATACCCTTGCTTGCCTAGTCTATCTGCAATATCCGATATACTATGAACAACATACTGCAGTTTACCGATTATTTATTAGTGTTGAGCTTCATTTACTTCTTTTGACTCATCCTCCTCAGGGAATTTGCAGCTTGTGACCTTAGGTGTTCACACTGGTCTTGAATCTTCCATGCCATAAAAATTCAGTATCTCTTTGCCATACTTGAATTGACTGACATATATCCCATTCTTCATTTGGTGTACTTGAAAACCAATGAAGGATTTGATTTCACCTATCATTGACATTTCAAATTCCTTTCTTTGTCTCTTCTACAAATGACCTGCTCAACGCTTCATTTCCTCCAAATATTATGTCATCAACAAAAATTTCAGCAATTAATATCCTATCCTCACTTTCAATTTTAGATATGCATTGCTATTATCACTGGTTCCACCTGTTCAATATAAATAAACTGAAAAAAGATGCTAAAGAAAGAAAGTAATTGAAAGCTAGCAAAGATCAAATCACACCATATCAACCGACATAGAATCCATTCCCATCTATACAAAGTCTTGGCAGTTGTTGGAGAGAAGAAGCGGTGTCAAAGGCTTAACCTCCCCACCATGGACCTAGTGTAATCCCCACTCGTTCTCAACTGAGAATGGCCCTACCCTACGGGGGATAAGGAATGTTACACCATCTCATCCTACCACCTAAGCATCCTAGTGTTAGAGTTGTCAATTGCATAGCCGGCTAGTTGTCAACTACATATCCACCTAGTCTGTAAAACCCTGCAACAGACTATCCACCTGACTATGAGTTATCCTTACCTCTGGTAATCATAGCAACATCATTCACCATTAATCCTACCCTGGCCAAGGATTTCAATGACACTATGTGCCTGATCACAACCGCTCTACTTAACAAACCAAGCAATACCCTCTTCCCCACTATGAGCTGACTAAATAATCATTTTTCAGTTTGTAATTCATCTTAGGTTTTGATATATTTCCTTCTTGCTTGTGAGCTTTTCATGTTGTCCATTTAGTATGGACTACACCATTCATCTCTATCATTCTTGGCTATCCCTAATGAATTGTGGTGTTATTTCCAACTTTCATTATGTTAGATAAATGTAACAATGTAACATGTTCCGCCATCATGAAATTTAAAAATGATAGAAAATACAGAGCTATGGTTCCAATGCAGCTACCCTTTCATCCATGACTAGGCTTTCCAATCTCAGAATATATGAAGTTGATGCCTCTGTATTCGGAAGCTAATGGCATATACTCATGGTTCTTCTCATCATATTACTTAAGTATTAGAAAGAATATAAATAATAAAAAATCAGAGATCCAATTTAAGCCCATAGGCTCCTTGTATGACTAATATATAACTCTGATCCAGTTGAACTGGCTTACAATGCTTGACAGGGTCTGATTAGACCAACATGAGAGATTACTGCATCATAATTTAATACTGATTATGCATGGCATAACTTGGGAAACGATTTGATAGAAATCAATCTGACAAGAAGGCTGCAAAATATTTACATATCACTTGTGTTTCTTCTGCTGACCAAGCTACGAGCTCCAATGATACTCAAAGAAAGCACAACCAGCGGACGCTAGCAGCTATTATTAGATTGGCAACAATCAAAGGTTTCTATTAAGGCTTCTTACAGAAGCACCATTCTGTGTATACTGCCTGAGTGAACAAAACAATTATGAAGAGAAAACTGGGTAAAATGCTTGTAGGGATATGAGAGCTAGATACATGCTCGCCTGCCAAACGGACAAAGAGAGTTATGCTTGCATGTAAAATAAAAAGGTGGCAAGGCATGCGTTCGAAATCTTGGCAAGAAAAACATGAAATAATAAAGTGGCCGAAATATTAAATGGAACATAAGAGGCCACTAGACTTTAAGAGATAATTTAATTTGTTTTGATATTTGGTCAACTCTCACACTATTATAGATAATACTCATTATCTAAGTGCACTTGTGTGTGTTTCTTATACATACATATACACATGCGCTACATTTAAGGTATATGTTCACAAGTATGTACATACGCATTAAAGCATATGTATGCACATGTGTTACTTCAAGGTATGCATATACATACATGTGTGTATAATGAAATACATACAAATATACCTAGGCACCATGGTATGCTTTATATCATAATATTTCCAACATCAGATGGTGCAGAACTCCCAAGTTAAATTTAAAGGTATTCATTTTATTTCTCTTATTTGTTCATGTGAAATATAAATATATATTTATCTTTTAATTTAGTGACTTGGTCAGCTCATAGTGGACACTTGGCATTATCTTGTCTGTCCCAGTCTATTTTTCCCTGACCCAAGAGGTTTAGACGAATACCTGATAGCTCAGTGGCAGGTTGGTGCTCGTGTCCTATTCCCTCTCTGCCAATGCTTCCCCCTTCGCCACACTCCAGGAAGGAGGAATAACATGGTGAAAGCATATTTACAAATCATTAAAATACAGTTAAGTTACCATAACAAATAATCATATTAACTAACCATTTCCGGTCCATATAAAATCATGATGGTTATCCAGCGTCTTCTGATTCACATGAATTTACAACGAATAAAGCAATATTTCCAATAGCCAATTAAACTGACCACTTCCAATTCATTTGAAATCATAACTGCTATATAGAACATTTTACATTTAGAAAAAAATAGGGGATGTAACAATTTTGAAAGATTTTTATTACATACAAAAGGAAAAAAATGTCTTGGGGTTCTATGTCAGTATTGTTGTTTTCACTTGATCCATATTAAATCTATCTTATTATTAATTACTTACAGTTGAATAGCAAGTCTTTTCCCTCGGTTGAGTCTCAAAACCATGACCATAGTCACTAGAGATAGTCCCATCAAAATAAAGGAAGATCTCATGGATAAATCAAACAAATGATGGCATTGACTGTGCCACTGCCACCTTTTTTTGGGAGGAATAATAAGAAATAATGCTGTTTCAGACAAAATATAACAGACTGGAGATATTTTTTTAATCCATACAAACACATCCTTTTTCAAATGCTTCTCTTACTTAGTTGCACTATGAAATTAAAAATATTTTGCATAATTGTAAAGCAGGGCTCACTTCAAAATACATCAACACACAATGCTTCTGACATATAACAACTATCTCCAATGCCTTTAAAGAATAATTAATAAAAGAATAATTAATACAATAATGCACCATAGTTCATACAAAGAAAGTTCAATCTATCCAAACGAAGAGGGTGGATAATGCTTCATAATATTAGGTAGCTACAATGTAGAAAATCATAAACAGTGGCTTATGAAATCAAAATACCACGTATTCAAGAAATTTTGATGAGCCTAGTCAAAGATTATGAAACCTTCAGATATAAGGCACGACTTATGAAAACCTTATTTCTTCTTACCAAAAGCATTGGTTTACTCCTTTTCAAGGTAATGTTACACCTTGTTAGCAAGGCTCCTGCAGCCTCAGCAACTCCAAGCCTAACAACTCTAGCCGGGTGAGCACACAACTGATGAACGAGAAGAAAAAGAATACAAGTTATGATGTTCAAGAAGGTCAAAAGCATATAACAGTTAAAGCTAAGCAATAAAACAAACCACCAAAAAATAGCAATTTTAAAGAACGTTTGGCCCTTACAACTGGGAAGGTAGCAGATAGAAGAGAATCTACATGTTGAGCCGTTTGCTCAAGCCACTGCTTATCTCGATACACACCGAATTTAGAACCTGTTTCTCCTGTTCCATTACCCTGAGCTTCACTGATTTTCTGTGTCATTTGTTGTAGATCTTTACCATTTAATGCATTATTTGGTTCTTCCTTTTTTGCTTCAAAATCTTTCATAGCACGAGTCTGGACAGATAAACTTTTAAGTGCTTCCAAGGCTGCATTGCCTGACCTGTACTTGCTTGAGAAATTTCCTAACAGACCCTCACTGTAGGTCTCTTCAGGGCCAATATTTAATTGAGTGTCATTCCTCTCGTCTGCAAGACACAGAACTAGCATGTCAGCCAGACCTTTAACAGCTTGCTCAAGTGCTCCAATACTTCCAGCTGCACCAAAAGTCGGTTGGAAGGAATTTCCCGTTGTAAATTTTGAGACACGTAAGACCTTTGCTAAGCCACTAACAATCCCTGGCAGAAAGAAAGCTAATGCATCTGCATTACCAACCTATAAAACAAGGTAAACATCCAGGAAAGGTGTAAATTCCTCAGAGATGATGAAACTCTTACAGATTTTTGTTGCAGAAGGAAACCAGAATCTTATAAATCTTGCAATGGCATACCTTGAAGATGAGCAATCTAAGGGTTGACAGAGCTTCAGCACGGAGTTTCCCACTTCCTAGATGTCCTCTTTTTGCTTCTGCTTCTGCAATCTTAAAAGATAAAAAATAGTTGTCTTCTAATCTCTAAGTGCTCTTTGTGAAAACAAAATAAACATGACTCATACCCATCACAAGAGGGGCTTTTTATATGAAAAACATGACAGTGTACCTGAAGTAGAAGAGAAAGCAAATGCCCCACTGGTGCCAACATGTCCTCTGACTGCAAAAATGCAACTAGACAATCATCAGAACAAAGTAATTCTGTTTCAAAATGACTTGGGATGGTATCCTTAATTTGAAGCAGCGAATCTAGATCCAAAATAAGGGAAGGTGCTAGAGGAATTGTTTTGCATGTGCATGTTTTGTCCAAACATGGCTTTAGACCAGCTATTACTGCTCTTAAACACCTCACAATCCCAACACGAAATTCCTCAGCAGCCTCGGATGGTGAGAGTAAAGCTCCTGAAGTAAATTTCTTTAACAGCATTGACAGCTGTTGCATTGGAAAAAATATTTTCAGACACCATTCAGAAAAGATGGAAATAAAATACTATTTTTAGCAGCAAAAAGAAATGCAATTTTCATAAATAAGGTCCACATTGAATCATTGACCATAATTTTGGAAGTGAAAAAGAAAACATGGAGAATAGATTAACAGATTAATATATAATTTCATATGCAAATCTCGTAAAAAGAAATACGATTTCTATGGAATAAATTTACAACTTGTATGAAGTTTGAGGGACATTAAGTTTTAAGATATAACAATCAACAGCCCTTGCTCCATTGGTGCTCTACTAAACTTTATGGGCAATGGTAGTAAATGACACAAGAACCACATCACCTCACTTCTGGATGGGCTTTCTTTAACTATGGATTTTATCATCTAACAAAAATTACAAAACTAATAAATATTCCCAGGGATTCGATTGACTCCAGATTAATATTTTCTTACCATGAGAACTCTGTACCAAGAGATCATTGTTCGAGTACTTTGAATTAATTGTCACTGACTACTCTCAAATTTTATCAATTCTTTATTCAGATCTGGTTCCCATTCTACGCATCCATTGAAAATAAACAATGTCATCGTTTCCTATAAAAATTAAAACTTCTATGAAATTCGAGGAACATTAAACATTAAGACGTAACAATCAACAGCTGTTATTCCACTGCTGCTATATTAAACTTGATGGACCTTGGTAGTAAATGACACAAGAACCACATCACCTCACTTCTGGATAGTCTTTCTTTAACCATGCTTTTTTATCATCTAACAAAACTAATTAATATTCCTGCGGACAAGTCTTTTCTTAGCATGAGAACAATGTAGCAAGAGATCCTTTTTAAGCTGAGAGTACACACGTACATGGCCAAATGTTGGGACAGGTCACCTACCCAGTGACTCAGTGATCAAGGGACATGGATGATTCGCAAGATAGGTTGTACTCCTCATGCTATCCAGTGCAAAAAGCCCAGTGCTTTCAACTCCAACAGAATGGCCAAGTGTTGTATACAACCTTCAATCTGGAGTCCGCCACAATTAAAAGAATAGGAATTCATCAATAAACTATAACTTTGCACCCCATGAAGACAGGAGCTTTTCCACCACTACACAAGTAGACCGTGTTGCCAAGGCCAGGAAAGGTATCACTGCATAGCCTCAATTTTTCCAGAATATAGTTCAGGTGAAGGGTGTGAAATTTCCTATCAATTTTTTTTTCCATCTACTTCCAAAACATTTCTCACAGACAATAAGGGTGCTTCTCACAGGAAAGAAACAAAATTCCTAGCTATAACAACTTTCACAAAATCTTCATGTTGCTTGCCAAAGGTGTCCAACTCCTCTTTTTTCGTTTGTCAATCAGTGTTCCACAAGATTGCTAATTTGCAAATCCTTGCTAGCTGTAACATGCGGTTTTTCATAACAAAACAAAGACGATTTATAAAGAGTTTTTCCCAACAAATTATTGAACAATTAACTGAATTCCTTTTCATAGAACACTATCTGTTTTAACTACCAACGATTAACTGACTTAACCATGTTCAATAGAGATAACTATATCAATGATCAACTAAAACAATGATCAACTGTAATAACCATATTAATGATTAACTGAAAATAACTATATCAACAATCAACTGAAATAACTAAAATAGCGATTAACTGAAATAACTGTATCAATGATCAACTGAAATAACTAAAATAACGATTAACTTAAATTACTAGAATAACAATTAACTATCTTTTCCTACACTACAAAGAAAGTAAATGCTTAACATGAAAAGAGGAAAACATACAAGTATTATCTGGTGAGTCTTTAGTTGGTTGTGCAAGCCTCGACTATCGATAACAGGAGAAGCATTGACTTAGGCTTAACCTCCCAACTTCGGACCATACTTATACCCACACAATCTATTGAATTAAAAAATTATTGTTGGGATCAGGGTTGGGATACTATTAGTCCAGCCACCTCAACATTCCAGTGTTTAGAATGTTCACAGTGCACACAGTTATGGACAGACATGTCTGAATAACGGGCACCACTGACATCAAGTGATCTTAGATGGCAACCATACCTTTAAATGACCTTGGCCAAGGTTTTTCTGATGGTTTCACTGACTCAATCACCATTGCTCGACTTGACAACAGGGGAACAACAATACGGACATGCATGAGCTATTAAGTAAAATTATTTAGATTTAATATATCATATCTAATTTCACTTCCATATCATTGCAGATTCCATCTCACCTTTTCCATGGCTATACAGCCGGTGAGTCCTAGGTGCTCGGAATCTCAAAGCAATCGACTCTTTCTGTTGATTCATGAAAATTATATGCTTCCAACATTTCACAATCTGTGATTTGAGAGATTATATTCTTTAAGGCTTGCAGAAATAAATATCATTCAATTCTAATTTACAATGGCAAAAATAAATCATGATTCCATGTCATGGATACTTTACTATGATTTATGGTAAACAACTCCCTAAAGTTATTTAAGTGTGAATGAGTATAATTTGCAGCTTACTGCTATGGAAATCGAAATGCAATAACAATTGTTAATGGAATTATAGCAATATTTGGAAATGATTAACCACATGACCCGGTATAATTCCATAAATGTCTAGAGTCTTACTAAACGCTTATGTATCAGCTCTTCTTCAATTTGCTCTCGAGGCATAACCACAGTGTGTAAATGCAACCTCAACTTCAGCAAGGAAGGAACAACATACGGCAAACTATAACAAGAATGGCTATGCTATAAAACATAGATGTTTCGAATGAAATTTGCAGAGATTCGAATGGTATTTGCAAAGTATCGGGTGGTAGGTGGAAGCTGGAAATGAGCAAGGAAAAAAGGGTATAAGAAAGGAAGTCGAGAATGTGATATTGTATGTCCTCTGTCTCTCCCGACCTCATGATATATATTAAAGGTTAAAGGACTTTGGCTTTCCAAGAAGCCGTAACATAAAAGAAATGTCTTGGCTTCTTGGACGCCAAGAATGTGTGCCAAGTGTTCAATCAGTTTTAAGCAAGAGAAAAAGAATAAAAGGATGGAAAAGGATTTAAAGGTTATAAAAATCAAAAAATATTATGGTTTATATCTGTCTATGTACACGTAGATATATTGGTGAGGTGTTATTATTTTATTATGAAGAAAATAATATTATGGTGTCACTTTAATTTTATATCTGTGTATGTACATAGGTATATATTATAATAATATGGTGAAAAATCATTCAAAATCCTTTGAGGTACGTATTATATTTTAATTAAATTATTTTATATTTTAAATTGTTTATTTAATAGCTCATGTGGGTCCTTCAGTTGTATCCTGAAGTTCTAATCACTAGGTCCTTACCAAGGTAATTTAAAGTCATGCCTGTCAATCCTGATGACTGGACTAAGCTAGTATCTCATTCCGTTGATCTCGTTTAGCAAAGCTTCCCCCCTTCATCTTCTCCTGCAATCACCCGCGTAATACTTCCACGATAACAACAAGTTCTATAATAATTTTCATATAAACATTTATAAGAATTATTAACCATAATTCCAAAATCAAGCAACTGCTAATCATCACATGGCAAATAATGGATAACGACCATCTTCATTAACAATTAATACAATGAACATAAATAACTACCTACCTCACATGATTATGAAATAAAAATCCGTTCAATCTAACGGCTATGAGCAAATTTAAAATTAGGTCAAAAATTGGTATGTTATCCGTTCAATCTAACGGCTATGAGCAAATTTAAAATTAGGTCAAAAATTGGGATGTAACATACCCTCCCCCTTAAATTTTTCATCGTCTCTGATGAATATCACAACAAAACTTAAACAATATCTATTCAGATTATTTCAAGAAAGCAAAGGTTCAGTTTCTAGCCCTAGAGAAAAGATGAGTGTATTTTTGAAATATTTTGTGATAATCTTCCTAGGTGGCATTATCTTCTACATACTGATCCCACTGGACCTTGCATTGAGTCACCTCTCGATTTCGTACGCGTAGCTTACACACCTCGAGTATTCTGAGTGGTTCTATTTCCACCACCCCTAGTTCTCGCACCTGTAATAGGTTCTAATCAATTATATGATCATGATATATGATCATGATGAGTGATGTGTTTCTTAAGGTATGACACATGGAAGATGTCATGTATCTTTGCAAGGGCTAGTGGTAAGGCAATTCTGTAGGCTATTGGGTTAATAACTTCCAATATTTCAAAGGGTCCCACATACCTTGGGCCTAACTTGGCATTCTTATCAAACTTGATAGTACTCTTCTAAGGTTTTACTCTTAATAGCACATTTTCTCCCACTGAGAATTCCCTAGTTGTCCCTTTTGCATCTACATAACTTTTTTGTCTGTCATTGGCTTCCTTCAATCTCTGACGAATTTGGATTATTTGTTCTTCCATTTCCTTAAGCATTTCAGGCCCCACAATAATTCTATCTTCCAATCGATTCCAACTCATAGGAGTTCTACATTTGCGGCCATATATAGCCTCAAAGGGGGCCATTTTAATGGTGGATTGGTAGGAATTGTTATAAGCAAATTCTACCAAAGGCAAATGCATTTCCCACTGATATTGTCAATCCATACAGTAAACTCTCAAAAAATCTTCTAATACCCAGTTTATTCTTTCTGTTTGACCATCTGTCTCAGGATGATAAGTTGAACTGATATTTAGTTTAGTCTCTAATGCTGAAAATAATGTTTTGCCAAAATCTGGAAGTTATCCTAGCATCCCTATTTGAGATAATTTTCTCTGGAACTCCATGCAATTTGAAATTTTCCTTTATGAATTTATGAGCTATTTCTGGTGCTCCATCAATTAGATTTCCCGATATAAAGTGAGCAATTCTTGTCAATCTATCTACTACTAACTAAAGGGTGTTGTGTCTATTTCGTGTCATAGTTAATCCTTGTACAAAATCCATAGAGATTATCTGCCATTTCCATTCTGGTACCTCATTTGGATGCACAAGACCAGCTGGGTAACGATGTTCTCCTTTTACTTTTTGGCATTTCAGGCATCCTGCCACAAATTTTGTTATCTCCCTTTTCATACCTTTCCAAAAATATAGAGGTTTTATATCTAACAACATTTTAGTTACTCCAAGGTGTCTTGAATATAGAGTTGAATGAGATTCTTCAAGAATCATTCTCCAAAGTTCAGTTTTGTGAGGTATATAAATCCTGTGATGATATCTTAACAATCCATCCTTTGTTACCCTAAATTTTGAATACTTGGGACCTTGTGGGTCTCTGATGAGAGCTAGGTTGATCTCTGCATAAAATTCACCACACTCTAGATGCTGCAAAATCTGGTCTTTTAATCTGAAATTTATAGTAGTCATTGTTGAACTGTCTCCTCCTACTTAAGGCATCTGCCACTTTGTTTTCCTTGCCCTTGATATAACTTATGTCAAATTAATAGCCCGCTAAAAATTCCAGCCATCTCCTTTGTTCAGCATTAAGATTAAGTTGAGTAAAAATATATTTTAGGCCATGGTGATTGAATCGTAGATCAAAAGGTTTTTGAATCAAATAATGTCTCCACATTTGAAAAGCATGAACAATAGCTGCTAATTCTAGATCATGAGGGGCGTCATTCTGCTCATAATTCTTCAATTTCCTAAATTTGTATGCAATTACCTACTCATCTTGCATTAGAACACCTCCTCTCGATGCATCAACTATAACAACGAATTTCTTTTGTGGGTCAAGTGCTCTTAATATAGGTGTTGTGGTTAACTTTTCCTTCAAGCATTCAAAAGCTTATTGACATTTTTTCGTCCATACAAATTTCCTTCCCTTTCTCTGAAGTGAGGTAATCCAGTAGGCTATCTTGGAGAAATTCCTAACAAACTTCCTATAGAACCCTGCCAATCCCATGAAACTTCTAACTTCTGTCACATTTTTAGGTATAGGCCATTTCTTAATTGTTTTGATTTTTGACGGATCTACAGCTATTCCCTAAGCTGATATAATGTGTCCTAAATACTAAATTTCCTTTTGATAGAAAGCGCACTTAGACAATTTTTCATATAATTTATGCTCTTAGCCTTTGTAAGACTTTTTCCAAATGTTCTTGATGTTCTTCCTCGTTCTTTGAATAAATTAGAATATCATCTATAAAGACCAATACAAACTTATCTAGGCAATCTTGAATATGCTATTCATTAAGTTCATAAAAGTTGTTGGAGCATTGGGTAACCCGAAAGGTAACACTATGAATTCATAATGCTCGTACCTAGTTCTGAATGTAGTTTTGTGAATATCTTCGTCCTTAATACAAAGCTGGTGATATCCTAACCTCAAATCAATTTTTGAAAATATTGTTGTGTCTTTCATTTGATCAAAGAGGTCGTCAATTCTAGAAAGTGGATACCGGTTCTTGATAGTAACCTTATTGAGCATTATGTAATCTATGCATAATCTCATAGTTCTGTCCTTCTTCCTAACAAACAGTACTGGGCCTCCCCATGGTGAAACACTAGAGCGAATCAATTTGTTGTTTAACATATCCTGTAATTGTTTTTGCAACTCCATTAATTCTATGGTGGTCATTCGATATGGTGTCCGAGGAATGGGTTCTACTCCTAGAAACAAATCTATGGTAAAATCAAAGACTCGGGATGGAGTTAGACTGAGAAGTTCTTCGATAAACACATCCTGATAATTTTTTAGGTAGAGATTTTTCTCTTCAGAAGATTCCTTTAATTTTTCTCTGATTTCCCCATCTTCAAAAATGTAGTCATCTCCATATGTGGTGATTATAGGATTTCTCATATCTTCAACTCTTATAGCAAAAATCTCACAGCCTTTTCTTCCACATTTCTTAAGTTGCATGGATGATATCTGTTTTGATTTAATTTCATGTTTAATCCCTATAATGCTTGCAAGTTTGCCTTTGTCATCTAAACAATCTACAATTTTAGCAAGACAATCCACCTTAGCCTGATGTTAACTAAGCCAATTAATGCCTATAATAATGTCGTAAGATCCAAGAGGTGCTACATACAAATTCAATTCAATGGAGAAATTCGAAAAGCCAACCTGAGCCTCAAACAGACACTGCTCTACCTTAGCCCCTTGACTGGTTTGCATACTCGACTGTCCATGGTTTTGCCATAAAACTAGCTCTCTTTGGACATTCAAAACTAGTTTAGGTGATATAAAACATTCAAAAGCTCTAGTATCAATTAAAATAGAGGCAAGGTTCCCATAGATCTTACCCGGAGTTTCAATCGGGCCTATTTGTTGTTCTGTTTTTCTATTGTCAAGGGTTGCATAGATTCTTTGTTGATAAACATGCTATTGTTGTGGAAGAGGTGGTCGATGCAACTAATTAATGTTGGGCTTGACGGGGCATCTATTAGCATAATGATCTGCCCAACAACTGTAACATTCTGAAGGTGGCCCCTTCTTTTCATTGCTTTTATTATTCTTACTTGTACTGAAATTACTTTTGAAATCCTTGATTCCATTCCCTTTCAATTCTGGCTTGCTAAACTTATAATCCTTAAACTATTTCTTCTGAAATCTAGTATTTGCATTTTTCGTATTCCAATTTGCTTTTCTCTTATCATCCCAAATCAAGTCATCTCTCCTGATTTTATGTTCTTGTCGGACAACTTTCTCTAAAGCTTCTTCGATGGTTTGAGGAGTGAGAACATCAACAACTCCTATTATATTATTCAAACCCATGATGAATTTCCTCACTTTCAAATTTCTGTCTTATTGATATGGTGGTATATACTTTAGTAGTCTGGTAAATTTCTCCCAGTACTTGTGTATAGTCATGTCTCCTTGCTTCAGGTTTTGAAAATCCAACAATTTTTTGTCATAAAAGGTTACAAAATGGTTACAAATTTTTCCCAAGTAATTTCAGTGGTTTTAATGTTTTGCTCAACCTTGGTGTTTCCCCACCATGTAGCAGCTTCTTCAATAAAGTGGTATATTCCCCAAACCACTTTTGAGGTTTCTAAAAAGTTTCTAAATTCAAAATATTGTTCCATTTTGGTTAACTAGCCCTCTGCATCCTCTCCAAATTCAGAAGCAACAAATTAGGGTGGTTTGATTTTCTTAATCTCTACGAACATATAACTCACTATTTCTTGTTTCTTTTGTTCTTCGGTTTGAGTAGGTGAAGCTTGTGAGGTTCTTTTGTTGTGTTCAAAGACTTTTGTCTCTGTTCTAAGAGGAGGCTGTAGACACCTAAATTTGATTACACCGCTTTGGTAATCCTATTTAGTTATCTCTAAAGGCATCATTAATTAAATTCTTATTTAATTAACCCTTTGCCATCCCTAGCTGATTAATTTAATTAATCATCTATAATCCTAATTGATAAATCAAATAACCTATCATTTATCAATTAAATCCTATTCTTCTATCTAATTCCAAAAATCCCCATTTATTAAATAAATCTATTTGATAAATAAAATCCTCAAATCTAAAAATCCCTAACTTATCCCTAATCCTCCATTTAGCCTAATCCACCCCATCCACCCATACTAACCTAGCTTAACCACTAACTCACCCAATCTCATTAATGCCATCCCCTTGCACATCTCTAACATCCCTAATCTAATCCTAAACCCAAGCCTAATCCACCCCCTAATGTTGTCACATTCCCTAAACAAGTTTAAGACATTCCTAAACCAAACCAAAGTCTCCCCTCAAAAAACCCAACCACCAAGTCATGAGTGCTCTTACAAACCATAAAAGACTCTTACAAGCCCACTCATGACTCTTACATCCATCTTCCACACTCTTCCCTCTTCCACACTCATTCCTCTTACATCTCTCTTACATACTCAACCCCACTCATCATGCCTTTAACCAACCCTTTACCCTACCCTCTCACACTCATCCTCCTTGTGACAAGTGTCACCTTCCCATTGGTGTTAAACAAGCACAATCCATGTGCTCTCCTTTGAGTGCATCCTAGCCCTCCTTAAGCCTTCATCTCTCTTTGCATCTTAGCCCTCCATCCCTCAAGCCCTTAGCCTATAAATTGAATCCCATCCCAAGCCATTTCAACAACAATCTTTGAGCTAAAGTTACCATGCTATTTTGAGAACCAAAGTCATCAATCTTAACCTTAAAATGCTAAATTGAGAGCTCACAAAGCTACCAATTCGCTATTATCCATCTCCACCGTTGAAGCAACTTTGAGCAATTAAGCATACATCCACATCAAAGGACACATCTACAAAATCAAGGAAGCATGGAGTGTTTTCTCTTTTGAGGTTTGCATTTCTTGTTTGCTTTCTTTGTCTAAGCTTATATGTGAATTTAGTTTTAGTTTGTGAATGTTTCTCTTATTACTAATATTCCTTGCACACTAAGATCTAGTTCTACATTTTGAATCCCATCCCAAGCCATTCAACAACAAACATTTTGAGTAAAGTTATCATGCACTTTTGAGAGCCAAAATTCATATCCATACCCTTATAATGCCAAATTGAGAGCTCACAAAGCTACCAATTTGCCATTACCCATCTCCATTGAAGTCATTTTGAGCATTTGAGCATACATCTCCAATCTATACATAGACACATCTCAAAAACAAGAGAACAAGCTCATTGAGAGAGCCTATCCATGGCTCACATTCTCATTTGAGTTTGCCTTCTCTTTGTCTCTCTCATATGTTATGTTAGTTTAATGTGTAAATGCTTTCATTGAATTAGTATTTCTAGCACATTAGATTAGTGTATACATTTTAGCACGCCCGGTGGGACCCCACTATGGGTCATTCATTCATTCATTTCACCCTACGTATTGTTATTATAAACTAACTATCTAATGTTTGTTGTTGTTTGAGTGGGTTGTAGGGTGTTTTGCTTGTTTTTGCAGGTTAAAGAACGCACTTGGGAAGAAGACATACCCTCAAAAATCCGAAAATAACCAAATAAAAAAAAGAAAAAAAAATTCTGGAAAAAATCCGCATTTTTCAACTTTTTTAGTGCAATGTCGTCTCCGCATTTTGGCATCTGCGCCTGTAAATTGTCGTCTCCGCCAGCTACTCTGTCGTCTCCGCAACCAAACCGACGTCTTCGCAGTTTGGCGTCTCCGCCTAGTTTTTTGCTGTCGGCGCCGCCACTAGACTGTCGTCTGTGCATTCTCAACTGTCGTCTCCGCAGATCAGTGTCTCCACCAGCTACTCTGTCGTCTCCGCAACCTGAACTGTCGTCTCCGCCGCCGCCAACCTAAAGTGTCATCTCCGCAAACCAGCATCTTCGCTTGTCTCCTTTTTTTTGCGCCGCAAAACTGATCTGTCGTCTCCGCTTCTTTCTCTGTCGTCTCCGTAGATTGGCGTCTCCGCAGATCAGCGTCTCCGAATTTTGGCGTCTCCGCCTATTGAACTGTCGTCTCTGCCTGTTTATGTTGCATTTCTGCTTTAAAATCTTTATTTCTGCACTTTGTAGTTAAACAAACAAAAAAAATTTAATTTTTTTTTTTAAAAAGTATAAATCAAAATTTGACTTTTAGTGATTCCGTAGGATTTAGGCCATTTTAAGCATTTTTACGCTTAGGAAAAATAGCGAAAAAGTTAAAAAAAAATTTCCCATTGTTAAGCTTTCATTTTTAAAGATTTTGGGTGACCAACTAAATTGATTTTTTTGTCTCATTGCAGGTTGGAGCACATATGAAACCACTAACCATGTTTCTTGCAGGTTCTCATGTTGCTAAAAAATGAACTTGAATGTTTAATCATTTGTCTTTAAATACGTGTTGCTAAAATGAACTTGAATGTTTAATCATTTGTCTTTGAATGCATGTTGCTAAAATGAACTTGAATGGTTAAACACTTTTTCCACTGAATGAATGTTGTTCAAAAACACACTCTTGAATGCCATGGATAAAAATTAACTTTTTATTGGAATGCATGCTTAAAACAAATGAACACAAACTTGAATGCCAAGAATCAACTAATCATTGCAATATCTCACACTTCCAATTTGGGCTTAAAACACTCTAACACAATCTTGAATGCCTAACAATCAATGAACATTGCATGATTTTGACGCATCTCAATGATGCTCGCATTTCTTACGTTGACGAATTCTCGATTTCCATTATGTTGATGACGCTGTCAAGTTGGAATGAACATTGTATGCCATAATCACGAGTGTCTTCAATCATAGCTTACAAAATCTAAATCATCAATTGGAAAAGAACTCTGCTTTTTAGCCCAAGGTCATCCAAGTCTTCTCTACCCTTGTCGTCTTTCGAGGCCATCTTGGGTGCATAAGATTAGGATCCAAAACCTTGTTTTCTTTTTTTTAGGAGGCCTGCTTCCTGCTTGGGGATTTCATCGCCCCTTGGGACGACCTCAACTCCAGCGTTCCGACGGAGTATAAAAATCGGGAGGTGAATCGAAAAACACCTCTCTTGGGATCAAAATTTTGTCACTCGGGCTAAGCCTCAAGAAACTTTATACCCTTGAGAAGTGAAAGAGGAGAAGTGGGTTACCGCTCCTCTCAGCTGTGTGACATCTTTTTAGTTTCATCTACGGATATGGGCCTCATGTACCTTGCGTATATCGAGAACTCCCTAGCTAAACCAAATTTCATCCTTGTAGAAAGCTTCCGAGAATGTTGGTGTGTTTGACGTGCTTGCTCCAAACTTTTGTCTGCTTGTTTGTTCATAGCTTTTGAATGAATGTTTGCCAACTTTGGTCAAAATCCCAGAAAAGCAGAAATCTCCTAGCTCAAGGCATACTTAGCGTAGTCACTGCCTCACGAGAAAATCATCCAAGCTCTCCCGCTATAACCAAATCTATCTAGTTCTCTGCCTTAGAACAATCCCAAATCCAAAGTCCATCCAAATCACCCACCCCCAACCAACTAGAAACCCAATCCAAAATCACACCGAAGCCTTTAAAGAGTTGTTGTCACTCTACCAAAATTTGCTATCCAATCAATCCTACCAATCAACCAATCTCACCAAGGTTATCCCTCTGACAGAGCATTGTCTAGGGTAATCCAGCTTTGTCACTTGTATCCCTCATCACCTTAAGCTAAAGGTTGGGATCCACAAGTGGTCAATCTCGTGTCATGCCCATAGGATCATTAGTCTATCCTTAAGTTGACACAATCTCCACCAATCTTGCACATAGGAAAGCAAAACTCTCACATAAGACAGCATGCCCTTGAAGTCTTCCATCCACAGGAAAGCCAAAAATCCCCAGCCAATCCTCCTTAGGTCTGTCATACAGCTTTGACTCTCCCTAAGAAATCTTTCATCAACCAATCCAAAATCTGAGCTTAATCCAAATCCGACCATGAGCTTCCGTGTTCATCCATATGCAAGACCCCATCCCCATCAAACTCATCGTCAAAGCATGAAGTACCAATCCTATCAT
Source organism: Cupressus sempervirens (assembly GCA_028749045.1). Classification (NCBI taxonomy): domain Eukaryota; kingdom Viridiplantae; phylum Streptophyta; class Pinopsida; order Cupressales; family Cupressaceae; genus Cupressus; species Cupressus sempervirens. Next base: position 169,498,877 of record CM053785.1, on the reverse strand, counting down.
GATGTGTTCGGTCGTATTGTCCTTGCTCCTGCCACCTCCTATTCCAATGATGATGAAGATCTTGTTGACTATGAAGGGTATCTTGAGAGCCTTAGAAACATTCCACCAACCGTCCCCCAAAATCCAAGAGTTATTCCAAACTATCTAGTCATGCCATCTGATATCCCAGCTTCTCCTCCATCACCCAATCAACCAAGCTTCCAATCTTCCACCCCCATCACACTAGCTATTCCTGTCAATTCACCTCCACCGCCGACACACAAGTCTCCAAGGAATCTCCCAGAGAAAATACAAGAAAAGCCGCCTCCAATAGTCGATAAGCCATGTCATCTAATCCAACCATGTGAAATAGTCAGTAATGAAGCTTCCCCATCCATAAGGTCGTCTCCATCTCCAATTGCTATCATTCCCATACAATCCATCAAATTGCTCAAAATCCTTCCACTTCCCACAAGCATCAAAATCCCAACACCTGTCAAATCCCTCCAAATCCTATCCACATCCCCTCCAAGCATTTCCCAAATCTCCCGTGATGACCCTTATGCATCCATCTTCTACTCACCCATTTCCACTACCGAGTCTCCCATCTATCCATCCGTTGCCTTTGAAGAATCCATCCCTTCACCTCTTATCGCACCATCCACTTCAATCCAATCCTATCAAGATCTTGCCCAAAAGCATGTTGACATCCCCCAAAGCATAAACGAAGATATCATCGTATCATGTCTTCCATCCATAGCGCAGTCACCATCCCCTCCATTTCCAAAACCTCAAACCATACCTCCTCTACTGCAGGATATCTTTTCATCCCATCAGCTAAATCAAGATCCTATCCTACCATCTCCTTCGCTTCATGCTTCCATCTTACCACCTATCCAAGCTATTCCACCATCTATAATCTACCCTCTTGGTTCACTTACATTCATCCATGGTGGCCTCCTCTCAGCAGAAGAATTAAGAACAGTATCTCCCCGTTGCAGTACAACTGAGAAAGCACTTCCACCATTTTCCGCAAGCAAAAAGTATCCTCAGCTAGTTCAAATGCTCAATCGATGGCATTATCAAGGTCAAGGTTTAGGACCACAAGAGCAAGGAATCAAAAAGCCTATTATTGCACAAAAGAATCCAAGATTTCATGGTCTTGGATATGTATCCAAAGGCTCACCATCTAAAAGTGTTGGTACACGCCATCCCCAAACCAAGCCTATCTCTAAGCCCACCATGCCGGCCTCCCATCACTCCTTCAAGAAATCTTATGCCATCCCCCCTCCACCATCTTTGTAACCCAAAACAACCTACCATATTCCCCCTTCATCCGCTAAATCCATTTTGGGTCCCTATGTCCCAAAATCTACCATCCTCCATCCTCCTATCAGCCATCATAAAAATTCTATTCCCTCCATTCCTACACAAGATCAACAAAGGCACATATCAGGGCACATCATCCATCATCATCCCCCTACATGCTCTTCCATATCCTTTCCATCTCACAAAGCTTCTGCTAACCATCTTCCCAAAGCTTACCACAGCAATGTAAATGCCAATTTCAAAATGGATAAAGCTAAAAATCCACATCCTAGGCAATCATATGTCTATTCTAAAAGACATACTCCAAAAAGGAAAAATCCAATCAAAGAATGCAAAATAATGTAAAAGCCTAGAAAAAGAAAATCCAAAACCATGTGGATCCCAAAGAAAAAAGTTGAAACCCAATGCATAATGGCATCCACCATTGCTAATCCCCCATCTAGTGATTCATGTCCCCCATCTCCTAACTCCATCTTGGGTGCCTATATCCCCAAGCGTGCTTCCACAAATCCTCCATCAAGCTCGCATCTACCATCTATCCCCCATATGCTCTTTTCACACCTATCCCAACATGTGCCAATGTTGATCCTACAAGCATCCCCATCTCATGCTCCTTTCCAGCCTTTTCATCCCTCATCTCCTACCATTAATCCCATCTAATCCAATCTATTGCATAACTAACACATCCGGTGTACCAACAGCTAGCTACAAAATTGAACATTCCAACATCTAGTGAAAAATTCCAAAAAAGCCAAAAATAGCTGAAGAAAGCCAAAATCATTCCAGCTAAGTCCAAAGTCAAAAAGTCAAAAAAATAAAAAATAAAAAAATAAAGCATCCACTAGTGAAAACTTGGCAATTCAAGCGCCTTGGACAAGTACCATGATGAAAACTTGGCAAACAAGCGTCATGCGTAATCCAGTCATCCCCAGCTTAGCCTATCATCCTCATGCTTTTGGTCACATCCTGCCATCCAGCTCCATCTTCCAATTTATCCACCTATCTTTCATCCTCCAGCTTTTATCTATCACCATCCACTTATCTCCTGCAACTTCAACCAACCATCATAGCTATCATCCATCTCCCTAGCCCCTTCAGCTTTTTCCATCCTAGCTTCAATCCTATCATATCCATTGTAAGACCTCCTTCCACATGTTATCTTCTGACTAGAGGCATTGTATTCCTTGGAGATCTTGTCTTGTCCATCCTCCCTTGTCATTGGTATCTAGCTCTAGGCTATCCTCATGCAAACCCAATGTCATCTCTTTATATCCATCATAATCCTAGCTATCTACCATCCTATCCAGCCATCTCATCCTACTCCTCTAGCTATCCTTGGTCACAAAATCTCTCATCATCATTGGATGCATCCTACCAAATCCATACCTTTCGCTATCACCCCATCCTTAGCTTTCGCATCTTGCACAACATCGAACCATCCCGCTATCCTATCATCCTGAGCTTTTGCCTACTTGTAAATATCTTGGTCAGCTTCAGCTTGTAAATATCTTGGTCAGTCAGCTTGTACATCCTCTTTAGCTTAGTACCACTGTATCTATCCAGCGCTCATCTCAGTTCGTCCTTGATCAGCATCTTGCACACATCGCACATCTTGGTTAGCTATTCCAATGCATCCTTTAGCTAGATCTTCTGTCACCAAAGTGTTATCCTTCTTAGTTCAGCTTGCCAGACAGATCACTCATCCAAATCCACCAGCTTAGGTGCTCTCCGATAGGTCCTTGCAGGATATAGCTTTCCTCATGTCTGATCTTGGTCCGTTAGTACCTCCTCCTACCCATCTCGTTGGCAAACGGTTCTCTTTTGGATTTTCACTTTCTTTTGATTTGGGGATCTTCCCTTTTGGGTCTTGAAAATATCTTTTCCAAGCAATCTCCTTGTTCCCTCCTCAAGTTTGCCACGATCTTCCATATCATGGTATGCTGCGAATGGGGCAATCAGAGCGTAAGGTCTTGATCATGTCTTTTGCTTGTTTTCTTTTTCTGTTTGTGGGTTACCTAGTGTCGTATCCACGCTGCTTCCTCTGGGATTCATGTGTGATACTGGAGCAATCCTTGCGTGTTTGTTTCGAGCCAGTTCGTCAGTCCTCTGGACGGTTGGTGAAAAGGCCTTGATGTTCTTGGTAACCTTGGCAATTAACCAACAGTCCTATAGCAAAACTAGTGCTCAACTACATGGTGGTACTTCTCTTTGAAGTATCCCCCGCGCTCAAAAAAAAACCTTCAATGGATTCCCTTCATTATCCCCCATCCATCTCTAGCATCTATCACTCCTCCCCCAGCTTATGCATCAGTATCTCTTTGAATCACTCCTCACGCTTAGCTTTAGGGATCCACAATCCTAGTCTTAGGGATCCACCAATCAAATCAATCCACCAAGCCTCATCTTTCGAGATCCACAATCCTAGTCCTAAGGATCTCCGAAACCCATCTTTCGCCACTCCGACTCTTTGAAATCCTGTTGCATCAGCTTTATCATCTCCTCATCCATCTCCCTACCATGGATTCCTTTTATAGCGCTCCGCTCCTCCATCCTCCCCCAAATCCTGGAAAGTCTTAAGCTTGCTTTACTATTGTGCCTCTAATTTCTCTTTATCATTCTCCTGTAGTGAGAGTTTGAGCTAATTCAGCCCCTTCGCCAATCTGTGTCTCTGCTCATCTCGATTTCTTGTACTTTTCAAGAAGTCGTCGAGCCTCATTTCTCTCTTCGCTGCCTTCTTAAGGGGGCATCATCTAAGTCTAGTCTCTTCTCTTCTTATCCGAGACTGGGGCAACTTTGTTGCCAAAACATCTTCCTCGTGTCGCCTTCATTCGAACTTCTTTGAAATAGTGTTGTCTCAACACTATGTCAAAGAGGGGCAAAATGTAGACACCTAAATTTGATTACACCGCTTTGGTAATCCTATTTAGTTATCTCTAAAGGCATCATTAATTAAATTTTTATTTAATTAATCCTTTGCTATCCCTAGCTGATTAATTTAATTAATCATCTATAGTCCTAATTGATAAATCAAATAACCTATCATTTATCAATTAAATCCTATTTTTCTATCTAATTCCAAAAATCCTCATTTATTAAATAAATCTATTTGATAAATAAAATCGTCAAATCTAAAAACCCCTAACTTATCCCTAATCCTCCATTTAGCCTAATCCACCCCATCCACCTATACTAACCTAGCTTAGCCACTAACTCACCCAACCTCATTAATGCCATCCGCTTGCACATCTCTAACATCCCTAATCTAATCCTAAACCCAAGCCTAATCCACCCCCTAATGTTGTCACATTCCCTAAACAAGTTTAAGACATTCCTAAACCAAACCAAAGTCTCCCCTCAAAAAATCCAACCACCAAGTCATGAGTGCTCTTACAAACCATAAAAGACTCTTACAAGCCCACTCATGACTCTTACATCCATCTTCCACACTCTTCCCTCTTCCACACTCATTCCTCTTACATCTCTCTTACATACTCAACCTACTCATCATGCCTTTAACCAACCCTTTACCCTACCCTCTCACACTCATCCTCCTTGTGACAAGTGTCACCTTCCCATTGGTGCTAAACAAGCACAATCCATGTGCTCTCCTTTGAGTGCATCCTAGCCCTCCTTAAGCCTTCATCTCTCCTTGCATCTTAGCCCTCCATCCCTCAAGCCCTTAGCCTATAAATTGAATCCCATCCCAAGCCATTCAACAACAATCATTTTGAGTAAAGTTATCATGCCCTTTTGAGAGCCAAAATCCATATCCATACCCTTATAATGCCAAATTGAGAGCTCACAAAGCTACCAATTTGCCATTACCCATCTTCATTGAAACCATTTTGAGCATTTGAGCATACATCCCCAATCTATACATAGACACATCTCAAAAACAAGAAAACAAGCTCATTGAGAGAGCCTATCCATGGCTCACATTCTCATTTGAATTTGTCTTCTCTTTGTCTCTCTCATATGTTATGTTAGTTTAATGTGTAAATGCTTTCATTGAATTAGTATTTCTAACACATTAGATTAGTGTATACAGAGGCAAAGATTGCATTTCCTCATGGTTCTGCCTCATCTGAGCTGCCATCTCATCCATTCTTTTTTCCATATTGTCCAACTTCAGTTGTGTTTCTTGCAAAATCTGAAGTAATAAATCAGTGGTTGGTTGTGTGTTTTCTTGGACCACGTCATGATTGTTGAGATAATGGGTGTTGCACACATTGCATGATATTGTTATATTGTATTATTTTATTTTATTATGTAATGTTCAATCTAGATGGACATGCAACATGTAAAAATTCTCATAGGATATACTCGATGAATTGTATTGTAACATTGTGATAATATTTCATGTAATTATTTAATATTAGGGAAAAGAATTAAAATTTCAATATTAAATGTGGGATAAGTGGGTTAGGTAGCACATGGTTTATGTAATAGCAATTGGTGGTTTTGTGGGATTTGCTACTATATAAGCAACCAGAAGGATAGTTGTGTGAGAAGAGGAAAAGGCAAGAGTCAAACAAGACCAGGCTTAACAAGTTAGCCAAGGGAGCATTTGTGAAAGTTGGAAGCATGGCATGGGATGTGCAGATTCATGTTTGTTCACATAGATTGCTCGGTAGTGGCTATGGCTTTGAGGGCTTCCATGGTTGTATCGCAATGGTGTTTTTTTGTTGAATAATACATGGTGATAGATGCTTTTGCAGGCTGGATTTTTCCCTCAATGAGGGTTTCCCAAGGTATATCTTGTGTCACATTTTTGTGGGTATGTTGTCTATTCTCTTGCATGTGGATTTTAAATGCATATTTATTTCAGATCTATTATGGGTTATGTGGAAATGGTTATATTCTTTGTTGCAAGCTTCCTTTCAAGTGGTATCAGAACTATAGTTTTATTATTGTAACCCTAAATTGAATCCATGAGAATGCATGAGAGGATAAAAGAAAAGACGAGATATATGAGTTGTTTATTGCAAATCTGAGGGTTTTGGTTTCGCTGTTATGATGGGATGTTGAAATATTTTGGGCATGTGAAATTATTAGACAAATAGGTTTTTCGGATGTTTCAATTAAATGAGGATTTTAGGGGTAGCTTGCAAAAATGACCTCCTAGATAAAAACAAACCTCACCATTGGATTCGGATCGACATTTCCATAAATTTTGATATATAATATGTCGTAGTTTGACCATGTTCAGAGCAAATGAAAAAGATTTTTAGCTTCAACCTGTAATGGCCATCAAAACTAATCCCGTCAAAATTTCCATTACAAAAAAAATCATATTGAAAATAGTAAAAAGACTATCTTAGTAAAATGGTCATAACTTTCTCTAAAGATATCCAATTCCAGACTTCTTACAAGCGTTGGAAAGCTAATTCAGAGCACTACAACTTGGTGCAGGTTTGGTTCTGTGATTTTGACATTTTGTTCAGTTTTAAGAGCCCTATAGTCAGATGTTATTTATTTTGAACACAGATTAAGGCATAACTTGGGCATATAGAGTAAGATTTTGGACTTCAAATAGTCAACGGAAAGCTCTTTGAGAGCTCTACACATTGGTTCAGATTCGGTGCAATTTGGCATGATTTAGTTTGGTGATATATTAATCTGAATAGTTTACGATATATATTGACTATCGTAGCATTGTGAGTTTATGACATTTTATATTTTGAAAATTTAAGATTTGATGTCATTGTATACTCAGTTCATATTTCAGATTGGTCTCATGATGATATGGTTATCAGTTTTTGATTTGGTTATGTATGATGACTTGTTGAGTATACAAGTTGTGAAGTGTTGTAAACGGTCTATACTTACAGGTTGCATTTATAGCTTGGATATGGGTTGTCTTTGCCCACTAATCTTTCATTATTGATGCATATTTAGATTGGTGGTTTGGATTTGGGTTGTTTATGCCCCAAGTTACATAATTTGTTAATTTTTCTTCATGTAGAAGGGATGAGATGTTACCAGGTATAGTCATGGTGGAGGATTATGGTTGACTATTTTATGCTAACAGGTTGGACATATTGAGAGTCATATGCTTGGTTCATGGATGTAACCATGGTGCCATGGATTTGGCATGACATGATTGGATATACAAATACATCTTTGTTGTTTATTGGCTTGGATTTCTGATTTGGTTATGGTGGTATATCTTCTTGGGTGAGGATCATGGTTATGTGGTTTCTTTTGAGGAGCTCATGATGTGCACTTTGAGTTCTTCGATGGTTTGATGCATTAGTTGATTCTCATGGTTAGAGAATGGTTTTTCATCATGTGTCATGAATAGCTTGGATACATGGTAGTTGATGGCTACATCCTCAAATGCGACAGGAAGATTACAAGTCTGCCCTTATCAACAACTTTGATCTCAAAGAAGATTTTTATGTTCTTAACATGAGTGATACAAATTTAGTTCTTAGCATGACTTGGTTACATGATATAAGGTTCACTCTCAATTTGAAAGATATAGAGATGAAGTTTTAGTCAGAAGCGAAGACCCATATACTTAAGATCATTAATGACAGTGGGTTTAGGATGATGTCTTGCGGACGCATGGAGAGCTTGTTGAGACATGACCAGGTTGAGTGAACAGCCCGTTGCACTTTAATGCCATCACAAGAGTAGCAAAAATCAGAATATCACCCAGACATAAAGGAATTGAGAATCAAACACTACAAGGTTTTCAGTGAAATACCACCAGGTAAACCTCCAAATAGAAGTATTGAGCATATTATTGAGTTAGAGGAGGTGCTAAACCCATCATGATCAAACCCTACAAGCATCCAACGATATTGAAGGATGAGATTGAGAAAACCATCAAGAAACTACTTCCTATGGGGGCAAATTAGACCAAGTAAGTCTCATTTCTCTTCTTCTGTGGTTTTGGTGAAGAAGGATGGTACTCTTAGGATGTGCATAGATTACACGGTCCTAAACAAGAAGACTATCAAAAACAGGTATCCCATCCCACGGATTGACGAGTTATTAGATGAGCTACATGGAGCATGTTTCTTCTCCAAAACTGATTTGAGATCAGGCTATCATCAAATCCGAGTCAGAGAGCAAGATATAGAGATGACGGCATTCAAGTGTCATTATGGCCATTTTGAGTTTGTAATTATGCTAGTTGGGCTAACTAATGCTCTAGCTACTTTTCAGTCCACAATGAATAAGGTCTTTCAGCATCAATTGAGGAAATTTGTGTTAGTCTTCTTTGATGACATCGTGGAGTATAGTAGGACATGGGATGAGCATGTACGACACTTGGACATTGCATTGAGCATTCTGAGCAAGGAGTCCTTGTATGCAAAAGAATCAAATTGTGATTTGGGATTATCAAAGTTATTATATCCAAGTCACATTATCAGTGCTCAAGGAGTACGCATGGATCCTGAAAAGATTTGTGTTATTATTGAGTGGCCTACTCCAGTGAACCTGACACAGTAGAGAGGATTTTTTGGGTTGTGTGGGTTCTACAGGAGGTTTGTTATTGGATATTCTAGGCATACAACACCCTTGACGGATTTGATGAGAAAGGAGGCTTTCTTATGGACTCTTAAGGCACAAGAGTGTTTTGATAAATTCGTGGAGTTGATGACTTCTTGTCCAGTGCTAGCATTACCAGATTTTAGCAAACCTTTTGATTTGCATTATGATATATCTAGCGAAGGTGCTCGAGCAATGCTTATGCAGGAGAAGCACCCGATTGCTTATGAGAGTAGGAAGCTCGAGGGGGCTAAGAGGAGCTTCAGCATTTAGGATAAGGAAATGTTGGGCATAATGCATGCTTTGGCTAAATTCATGCAATATTTAGTGGGTAGCAAATTCAGCATAAAAACTTACCACAATAGCTTGAAACATTTCCTAGGGCAGCGAGATCTTAACGACAAGAAGCAGAAATGAGTAAGTAAATTATAGGCATATGACTTTCATATTACCTATTTCAAGGGGACCTAGAATGTAGTAGCAGATGCCTTGTCCCGACGACCCCACTTGAGCTTAATGACAGATATATCAAAGGATTGGAGACATTTGATCCTTGCAGAGTATGCAAAGGATGCATGCGCATCAGGATTCATAGATGGATCGCTCCAAAATAGTGATTTCACCCTTGTGAATGAGATCATCATTTACAAAAGGCACATTTATTTGGTGCCAGGGTTAAAGGTGAGAAGGATGGTGTTGAGAGTTTATCATGACTCACCTATGGCAAGCCATTTAGGTTTTTACAAAACCTACCAGTAGATTCGTGAACGTTTTCCCTAGAAAGGGCTTAAAGCAGAGGTGTTGCAATATGTTAGAGAGTGTCCCACTTGCCAGCACAATAAACAGGAGCACTCTCACCCAGCCAGCTTACTTCAACCACTTCCAATTCCTAACAGGAAGTGGGAGTGTTTATCCATGGACTTCACAGGACTACCGAGAGCCCAAGGTAGAGATTGATATATTATTTTGTTGATTGGTTTACAAAATTTGTCTACTACTTCCCGATCAACACTACATACACTGCTAAACAAGTGGCAAATTTATTCTTCAAAGAGGTATTCAGGTTGCATGGTTTACCTCGGAGCATCATCAGCGACAAGGATAGCAGGTTTATGAATCACTTCTAGTAGGATTTGTTCAAATTGTGCAAGATAGAGCTCACTCTGAATACTAGCTACCATCCCCAAATAGATGGTCAGACAGAGATAGTGAGCAAATAGGTGGAGAGATACCTCGGTAATTACATAGCAGGGAAGCAAAAGGCTTGGGTTAAGTGGATATATCTATGTGAGTACAATTCCAATTATCACATGTCTATCCAAATGTCACCATTCAAGGCATTCTCTGGATATGAGGCACCCAATTTCATGGATTTGTTGCTATCAGATAATAGAGTGCCCAATGCTAGAGACTTATTACAGGAGAGCAAGGACATTGTAAAGGCTCTTAAGGATAATATCATAAAGGCACAGAATCAATAGAAACAATATGCTGAGCAAAAAAGGACTAAGCGGACCTTTGAGGTAGGAAATATGGTATATTTGATGTTGTAGTCTTATCGCCAGTCCACTCTCAAAAAGAGTGGTGCCGAAAAACTTAAGCCACATTATTATGAGCCTTTTAGAGGAACAGGACAGTTGGAGAGGTGGCTTAGGAGTTTAATTTATCGGCAGAGAGCAAAATTCATAATGTTTTTCATGTGTCACATCTCAAAGAGGCATTAAAACACCAGATTGTTCCTTCTACAGCGCTTCCACCCTTGGACAATGAGGGGAAATTGGTTTTGGTACCAGAGGCTATCATTGAGTTCAGGGAGAGGAATTTGAGGAGACGAACTATTAGGGAGTACTTGGTAAAGTGGAAGGACCTACCTGTAGAGGATGCCACTTGGGAGAGTGAAGAAATTTTGCAGCATCCAGAGTTTAGATTGCTTTGGAACAAGCAATTTCAAGAGGGGCGAACTGTAATGTCTTCATCTTTTTAGCCTCTTAATGGAGTTCTTAGCCTTTAAATTCTCTGAAGGCTAAGTGAAAAAATAAGGAGAAATTGATTTAATTAATTTCTTATAAAGTCACTAAATAAATTAAAACTAAAAGGTGACTTTATATTTAATTAATTTAATTAAAAGTGATTAAAATTAATTAGATTAATTAAAAGAATCTTCTAGGAGGAATTAAATATTATTTCATTTCTTTTAAAAGAAGGTCCATCTATTGGAGGAAAAGAATAAATAGGGAGGGCAGCCTCATTGTTGATCATCGAATGTGTTGCCATCTACTCTTCCAGATAGCTTGTGGAGCCAAGGGTTTTTGCAGTTGCTACATTGATCATTGAGAACCAACACTCCCATTGATTTGCATAGCTGAGGTGGTGAAATATCTTCCAAAGGGTTGCGGCTGTTGGAGAAGACAAATCAATCTTTTCATTGTGCCAAATTTGTGGCCTAGGGCTAGATTTGTGGAGTAAAGAATAAGTTAGATATTGCTACAGTACCGCTGCTACAATGTCGTCGCTACAGTGATTTGCTACAGTAAAATTCAGATTTTGGAGCAATTCCAAGTTTTCATCCACTACATTTTGCATTGTTTGAGAGTAGATATTTAGGGCATTGGTAGGGTTTTTTAAATCTATTGTAATCTAATTTATATCAGAAGTTTTATATTAGAATTTGTTGCCCTTATGTCTTATTGATGTAGATGCATATTTTCCTATTTGTAATCAGTGTTTTACAAAAACACTTCCATCTTCATTGTTAGATGTTTTGGAGTTCTTTGCAAGCATATTTATTGAAGTTTGGCATTTAGAAAGCAATCAGAATTTAGATATGCAATATATCTCTTGCTTGCAAAGTGTTTGACGAAATGTCAAACAAGTGAATTAGAGAAGAATTTATGTTTGACAAAGTTATAACCGGTTGGCGTTATAACAGGAATACAATGTTATGATTAGTATATCAACTCTAATATTACATACAGGTGAATACCATGATCAACCCTATTCATATGATTGTCTAAAGTCTTAATCATAAGTGGTATGCAACTAGACATAGTTAAACTTGTAAGGATGATGTGGGACTTATGAAGGCACCTACACAGGATGTATAGTACTAAAGATGCTGCCATATTTCAAGAGCAATAACTTCATTTTTCTGATTTCTAGGATTCTACATTCAACAGACCAGAGGCTAGAGTGGGTAAGGTTACTGTTGCACAATATAACTATGTTGACCGGTGAAAATTTTATGTTTAGGACAAAATACAGCTAGCCAACTTTCTGTTCACCTACTCTCACAAATTGTTAGTTCCTTCGCTGCAGAGTGGAAACAGTTCACGTAGGCTACACCAACTCAAACAAAAGGAACAAAGCTATTTCTAGACAAGCAAAAACACTAGATTTGACCCATAGTGCCTTGAGACTTCAAAATGAAAAGACTCTTTATAACAACAAACTCCAACCACATCCGGGATGCCAAACCAAAAAAATGTGAGGCAGCAGATTGACAAGAAGCAGACGCAAACTCGATTGATCAGTCTTCCATTGGACAAACCACAGCTTCAGCCATAAAATGACTCAGATTCAAAGAGCTCTTTGATATTGGTAGCCCACTTGAGGCAGAGATACATGTAGTACTAAAACTATATTTTTAGATGTTGTTGTATGTGGAAAAAAATTGACTTGACATTTGAACACTGTGATCAGAATTTATTCTTAATTTTTTCATGCTATCACTGTCAGCTACGAATCTAAATTATGATGTGTGCATGTTGTTGTTGCTATACTATCAATGCCATGACTGCCAAATTTTTATTTTTATTTTTTTTGTCACTGCTGTTGTGATATATTCATTGATGATAATTTTTTGGAAACACAGATGCTGCTATAATGCTGTCACTGTCTTAATTTCAATGTCATCTATTGTTAAATTTGTAGACATTTGAGTCTCCCAGCTGGCCAAAAAATTGGCCAAAGGACTGCCATTTCCAAAATCCATGCCCTGCAGTATCCTAGTCCAAATGCCAAAAATGGAGTGGAAAATAGTGCTTGTCATATTCTTTTTCATGTGGAAAAAGAAAACGTTTTAGTAATGAGAAATTAGATAATGCAACCAAATTCACAGAGAAAACAGAGATCTTCAATTTTCTAAAAAGTGGAAAAGATCAAATAATGAAAGATTACATAAGCCAACTATAAGCAGAGCGATTAAAAGAATATAATGAATTTAATTTAATGAGATCAATCAGTTCAATATATACAAGTTTACATAAGATGTTTCCATTAAAGGACTAAGACAGAATAATGGAAATGTCCAAGCATATATGGGAAATATTTAAACAGCAGAAGTGCCCATAAAAAATAGAAACAAATGAGCTAGGAGAATTTATAGATATTATTCTAATACCCTCCCTTAATGGTCAATCTGTCCAATACACCAAAATTGACCCCTGAACTTAGCAAAATATCCAGATTGAGAGACTTGGCGAGAATGTGTGCAATCTTATCCATAGTCAGAACATACTGCAACAATGAATCCATCTTCAACCAGCTAGGTGATGATGAGACAATGAAGCTCAATCTGCTTGGCTCGCTCATGGAAGAAGGAATTTTGGCGAGTTTGAGCACCCCTTGATTGTTGTATACAAGGGTTGAAAGATCTGCTTGAAACATATGGATGTCTAAAAGTGTCATTTGAAGCCAAAGCACCTCACAAGTTGCTTTGATTGTTCCCTGATATTTAGCTTCTAGCAAGGAAAGAGATATGGCCTACTACTTCTCATTTGTCCAAGTGATGGCACCTATCTCCAAATTTAAGACGTACCTGAAAGTGGACTTTTTGTCATCAAGAGAGCCTCACCAATTCAAATCTATGTACCTACTGAGTCTAAGATATTTGATTTGTTCATAGAGGACACCAAGGTCTGATGTGCCCTTGACATAGTGTAGGATATGCTTCTCTACAAATCAATGATCTGAAGGAGCTGTCATTGTTAGAGTTTTAGGTGACTCTACAACACCCCGGGGATCAAATGAAAGAACAAGATAACTTCCACAAGACATTGGCAAGACAATTGCATTAAGATGCAAGAATGATATTATTGACAATGGACATAATAGGCATGCATATATAGGCAAGGCGATTAGAGATAATGATAAGGAGAAGATAACCTATCACCTACGCAAGGTGTAATCACATGTCTGCAAAAGGTGGATGATTCTCCAATATGCAATGACACATGTCTAATGAATACAAGGCATAATCAGATGTCCACCAAAGGTGGATCATCCTCCAATATGCGATGATGTATGTGTCATGATGAGGACGATAATAGGACGTGCACTAAAGGTGGATCCCACACATAAAGTGGAATGAGATAACAACTATCACCACCTACAGTGGAATTCTCCAACACCATGTGCTTAATTGAGGTGAAAGATCCTAGATGTCTCAATTGCAAACTACCATGTGATGCATTATCCTAAGAAAGCTTAATTGAAGTGTTATTTGTGAATATTTAATTAAACCAACAACCCCTGTTGAGTGTAACATAGGGAAGTGCACTTAAACTCACAATACAAGATGGGTCCTCGCTACTAGCCATATTAGGTACCCATGTACAATATACAATGCAATCTCTCATAAAGCGGAGAAAAATGGAAAAACTCATGGGAGAACCCTCCCCAAAAAGAAAGATGAAAACCAAAAGATGCATGGATGGATGGAGTACTCAAGAGCCCAAACGACTATATACATCATGTATATACAAGCAATGATCTTCCCATAGGAAGATACTAGGAGACATGATATCCCACCATAATGAAGAAGCTCCAATATTGATCAACTGCACCTACAAACAAAAGAGAGTCCAATGCCTACAAGCGACATGTCTCCCCTTAGGAAGTAAAAAATACATCAAATGATGAAGAAGCCAATCCAAGTGCAAATGGAAGGAGGAAGAAGGTCTCCAAGTATGTATCTCTAAAGACTAGATAGGTCTCTCGAAGCACAAAGATTTCATTACATCTTCAAGCTAACCTAGGAAATGTGACAAACCAAGTGAAGGAGAAGAATTAAGCATATCAATCTCTAAAGAAGGAAATGAAGTATCTTCAACTATGATGAAATTGTCATCAAAGAGAAGAGAAAAGCCCTCAAGTATGTCTCTAAAATCTGCAAGTATGAGATTCAAGAAACAATGTTGAAATTGTTAGAGTGGGGTTGTCGTTGTACTAACAGACCGATCTATAAATGCCCGATACAACCACTCAACTTATAGTACACAAAAGGTGGTTAAGCCCTTGCCATGAATCCCGAGGGGAGTGTTGAACAAATTGCCAACAATCTCCCCCTCAGCATTACCCAAGGGTCTAAGGATTCGAACCTGTGACTGAGCTCTGATACCACTTGTTAGAGTGGGGTTGCCATTACACAAAAAGACCAATCTATTAATGCCCGATACAACCACTCACCTTAAGTACACAGGTGGCAGTTAAGCCCTTGCCACAAATACCAAGGGGAACACTGAACAAATTTCCAATAGAAATGTCATTCAAGTAGTCATCCCACACTGCAAGATCTGAAGTGCAATGTTCATCCTATTGAATAGTATAACTTGAGTCTTAAGAAGAAAGAGGTGGAGGAGTAGGAATCTCAACACTTGTCTCAAGAATACAATGATTCAAGTGTCCAAAGTTTTGTTCACTTGCAAAATTCACCCTTGATAAAAGGGTAAGTACATCATGGAGATCATCATTTTCATCAACAAAATAAGAAAAAGAATACAAGTATGATGCATAATAAACAACTCCCACAGCTATGACACCTCTAGTCTCCATGTCCCTAATATAGACATAATTAGGAGTGAACTCAACAATTTTACCTTGTGCCGCATGAGTAATTTGGTAAAAATAAAGGAATTGGTGGTTAAGGATGGTACACAAAGAACATCTTTAAATCTCCCCTCTCTTGCAAGAATAGAACCTTTCCCACAAACCTTCATGTATGTGTTATTACCCATCAATATAAATGGAGAATTACAAGGATCAATAGAAGAAAACATATCCATAAAAATGTCATATAATGTAATGCACCTATATCAAGAAGTCGTTTACCTTGCTCAAGATGTGTAGAGGCTATGAGTGCTTGATGTTAAGGAATATGAGATATGATAATAGACTGATCCAATTTTATTCTCTGATATCTTTAACTTCAATATATACAAGATAGTTAATGTCTCTTTTCTATCTTATATAAAAGGACTGAAACTGACTTTTATCTCTGTGATATACTTGTAGGTAAAAGACGACTTGAAAAGGTAAAAGAAGTATTGAAACATATGGTCATCAGCCCCCAATGGGGCATTTGGAAGAATTCCAATACAACAAGGGCCTTAAATGTGAGAAGAATGATACTAGATGAGGATTGGTGGGGTCTTGTGACTTATGTGTTGGAAAACACCCTCCAATAATGGCAATGCTTCACTTTGCAGACAGTGATGAGCCATGCGTTGGGGATATTTATGATTCCATGCACACTATGCTGGAAAAAATTAAAATGGTAAGTTTTATGCTCTTTCACAACAATTTTTTATTTGAGAGATATCTAGATTCTAAAGTTTAAATTGACATATTCACTAATTATAATTATTATTCATATCTCATATCCTAGGTCATATAGAGGAGGGAGAATGATCCTGAGGACACCCTTTACAAGGTGGTGGAAAAAATTGTTCATCATCGATGGAACAAGATGACCACACCTTTGCACCTTCTTGCATATGCTCTATCCCCGAGGTACTGTAGTTCTTATCAAATGCTTGTGCTTATTTTATTCAATGTTTGTGCTATTGATATTTAATAGTGTTCAATTGTCTTTTATTATCCCCACGTACTATCGTGCAAATGTACTTCGCCTTCCAGGTAGAGTGACACCATTTAGAAATGCAGAGGATGCAAATGGGTATGACAGGGCACTAGCTAAGATATTCCAAGATCCAGAGATTGGTGCAATTGTGAGGAGTGAATTTGCTGCCTTCATCTCAGGTGAAGATTTCCACCCTATTGCCATAGCAGACCAAAGCAGGACGGGTGCCATCAAATGGTGGTAACTTCATGGGCAAACTTTCATGTACCTCCAACCTCTTGCCATAAAGGTCCTATCCCGAGTAAGTTTGTAAAATTAAGTTTAAGGTTAACACTCTCAATTCCTTGAATTTATTATTTAATTTAGTTATCTTGATTGTTGTATTGATAATTTTTAATTTCTCTTTAGGTTGCCAGCTCTTTTGTAGTTGACCGAAATTGGAGTACTTACTCCTTTATCCACTCAGTCAAACGCAACCGGTTGGCTCCAAAAAAATCGAAAGACCTTGTGTTCATTCACAACAATTTGTTGTTGTTGTCACAGAAGGATCCAATGTACAAGAAGGGGCCCGAAAAGCTTTGGGATGTAGCACTCGAGACTCCTGATTTAGATATGACCATCCAAGATCTTGCTAGATCCACTTTGATTGATGCGGATGATGAGGAGGAGGATTATGAGTTCACAATCCCCTCTACTACTAGTGGTTTGGGTTCCTCTACTGATATAGATGCAGCACTTGCAACTCATCAGTACCCATCTGATGCAGATTTTCTTGAAAATCCATTTGATGATTAAATCAAAAACTTTAGTCTCGACTCTTGACTCTTTTATGAGTAAATCATGTTACAAACTTTAAGTTTAATGATCTATATTTTGAATGTTACAAACTTTCAGTTTCAGTAATTCAATGTGAATATGTTGATTTTCTTTATAATCGTGAAAATAGATTAATTATCATTGATCAAGTATACTAGATTCATAGATGCATACTAGACTTAGAGATTCATACTATGAAATGATTTAGTTTTAGAATTATGTATATTTCTCTTTTTTTTTAGTATATATAATGCATATATTTATATATATATATGCACAAATCCTCCACGAATCATAATTGGGAAAAAAAAATCCCGAATCCACGTATCTGATTCATGTGCCCAAATCGGCCTCCACGAATCATAATTGGGGAAAAAAAATCCCGAATCCACGGATCTGATTCACGTGCCCGAATCGGCAACTAAAGTTCTTCACAATACTTATACTATGGTCAGAGTATGAAATGATCAAAATTATTTGCATACGATCTTGCTTGAATGATTTGTTATGAATCACTGATAACAATGGACTGGAATATGATCAATCTGATCGCAGATGCAAGAGAAAGTAATTTGTATTTATTTGATATGTTCTCTCAAGCAACCCGATCAATATAAATACTGAGTCAGGAGTCGTGTCAACATAGAGACATGACATGCCACGTAGGGTCATGTCCCTACGTGGACATGTCACATGACTATCCATAACATTATTGGTTTATTATCATTAATGCCCGATAAACTCAGAGTGGCACTCCATATAAGAAACATCCTTTACTTGGGCGCAATACATATCATGCAAGCCCGATCATCAACCTTGAACATTCACAGCTATACAGTGATTGTAATCTATCAAAACAATAGTGGATATCATCATTCATATGATCATGAGATTGCATAGTATCGAGGGTTTGTTGATGAGATTTTATCACAGAAAATAACAGCCCTTTCTGGGCAATGTACATTATGGAGATCTCTATTCTAATCGAACATATCAGTAATTTTATATAGAAATATATAAAATTAACACTAATGTTTATTGATCAGATATGACTGAGACTAAATTTCAACACTCCCTCTTAGTGAGGGAGGAACTAATCAATCCAATAATGATGTTGACATCATCAACACGCTCATCAACAAAGTAACAAACTATTTGGTGGCTGGCACATTCCAGGACAAAATATAGTCTTATCAAATAATTTACCTTGATCAAGGAATATATATATATATGCTAATGTAATTTACACTGATGTTTATCTATGTTCCCCGGGGACGAGTACCCGGCCTAAAACCCTGACGTTTCGAGGACGGGGACGTCCCGAGGACGAGGGGACGGGTATAAGACGTCCCCCAACCATCCCCAAATGACCTTTTTTTTTCAAGGGACGTTTCAAAAACTTGGGGACGTGGGGGGGACAAAAGGGGGAGGGCTAGCCGTACTCGGTACGGAAAAGGGACGTCTAAAAACATTAAAAAAATATTTAATGCCTCCTTAGTCGGCTAGTGGGCCCCACTCCTCCAAAAACCCTAAAATGTATATAACTCCACACATTTAATTTGTTTTAACAATTGTTTGGTTTTCATTTTATGTTGCAGCCAGCTGAAGTTTTCATTTTGCAAGTAGAGGAGATAATATTTTTGCTTCCAAGAGCTTGACCAAGGGTTTGATCCTCTATTTTGTCCACCAAGTAAGTACAAAACTCTTTGTGCTTTCATCTATCATTTTTTTAATAAATTTGCAGCTTGCAAAGTCTGATTTTTTTTTAATTCTTTCATTGTTTCAGCTCATATATCTATTCAATTCAATATTTAAACACAATGAGCAGCAGTGGGAGTACAAGTAGTAGTAGTGAAGAAGAAAATGTAGGGGTTGATGTTGCTAGTAGTGACACTAGACAAAAACCCAATCCTAAAGCTGATTTGTTTAAATCCCCTTCTGCCATTATGAAGAATTTTGCAAAGGGTCCTTTCAATAGGAGTCAAAGCTTGTCCTAACCTAACCGATGAACAAAAATTAGAATGCCAAAGATTGCACTTAGAGGCTGAAATGGAGGGGCAAAATTTGACAGTGACATCACCATCCATTCCCTCACAATCATCTAGGCATATTTCATCCGCCATTGGTACTAGTGGCAGCCCTAGTGGGTATAGAGGGAAGAGAAAGATAAGTAGTGGTGAGAAGGGCTCGGTGGAAAGTATGTTTAATGCACAGGCAAAGGAGAAGTGTGAGGCATCCATTGGTAGATTATTTGTTGCTAATGGTATCCCATATAATGCAAACCGTTCCACTTATTATAAACAAATGGTGAAAGATATTTTGAGCATGAATTCCTCATTTGTACCCCCCAGTGAGCATAAGCTACAAACCACTATCCTAGATGAAGAGTACTCAAAGGTTGCTTTGTTATTTGAGGATATGAGACGCACTTGGGTTAGGACAGGCTGCTTTATTGTGATGGATGGGTGGACCGATGTTAGACATCAGCCACTCATCAATATCATTGTCACATCCCCTGTTGGCTCTTATTTTTTGAGAGTCATAGATTGCTCAAGGAAGAAGAAGGATGCAGATTTCCAGTTCACCATTTTGCGAGATGCTATAGAGGAGATTGGGCCCTCTAATGTTGTACAAGTTATCATAGATTCTACACCTGTGTGCAAATCAACTGGTTTGATGATAGAAGGTGCTTATAGGCACATATTTTGGACCCCTTGTTATGTTCATTCCTTGAACAATGCATTGAAGGACATAGAGAAGATTGAATGGGTGAAACAAGCAGTGCTAGAAGCTAGAGAAGTGCAAATGTTTATTTGCAACCACCACACTTCACTTGCTTTATTCAGGTCCTTCTCTAAGAAGGAGTCCCTCAAACCAGCCGAGACAAGGTATGTCAATTATAATTATAGTTTACTTTTAGTTTGTTTTAACTTTAAGCTATTTTTAAAAATTATTTATAAGTTTACCTACATGTGATGCATTTTGTTTTAAATTTTAATCATTAATGTTTAAGTTTAAATTTTTAATTCTTAATTGTTGCTATAGGTATTGCACATATTTCATCTTGATGGAGAGGATGATTGAGGTGTATGAGGCCCTTCAATTGATGGTGGTGAATCCAGAGTGGGAACGATGGTTTCATTCTAAGTCCTCTGAAGGAAAAGCGGTGAAGCAAAGGATCCTTGATGAGAGTTGGTGGTCCACAATGAAGTAAGTTGTTGATTTTTAAATTTACTATTAGTCTTTTGCTTGCTGATTTTCCTACTAATAATCTTAAAATTCTTAAAATTCTAATTCTGATTTTTATTTTTGTTGGCATCTTGATCTTGCAGATATATTTGCTTTGTCATAGCACCTATTGTCGATGTCATTAGATATGCTGATACTGATACTCCTAGTTTGGGAGAGATCTATGAGACTATTGACAACATGTTGGGTAAGATGAAGAGAATTGTTGCGGCAAAGGATTCTACATTGGGCTTTTATGAGGAGCATATTAAGTCTATTGTGATGCAGAGGTGGAACATAATGAATACCCCACTTCATATGGAAGCTTTTGCTCTAAATCCCAAATGGTATGCACAGTTGGGTGGAAGGGGCCTCCCATGTGATGATCCTGAGGTTTTGGATGGCTTCACAAGAGCAATTGATAAGATATATTCAACTCAAGATGCCTCTACTCTTCGTGCACAATTCTTTGACTTCACCAACCTTGTGGCCCAAACTTGGGTAAGCCACAAGCAAGGTTGGATAGAATTGTTTTGGCACAGAGGAATCCTATTGGATGGTGGACCTGGCATGGGAGAGATACACCTGAGTTAAAGATACTTGTCAGTCGCCTCCTTTCATAGGTTGCTAGTTCCTCAGCTGCAGAGAGGAATTGGTCCACATATTCATATATCCACTCTACTAAGAGGAATAGACTTACCTCTAAAAGAACGGAAAAGCTAATGACAGTGCATCATGCTCTTCGACTTGCCGATCGTCAAACTCCAGAGTATAGGCAGACACCAACTTTGCGATGGGATGTTGACCCTGAGGATGTGGCCCAGATAGATGAAGATGACATAGCACCAAGACTGGTTGGGGTTCCATTAGAAGAGACTACGCTTCCTGTGGAGGATGACAGTGACGAGGACTCTGATTTTGATGCCATGGCAGTAGAGGCAAAATAGGAGCAGCAGTTTGCTTCATTTTCTATGTTTTGTTTTTTGTGTTGAACATGAACATGATAATGATACATTGATAATATGATACTTATTACTTTATGGCAGCCCTCTACCCTTTGGGCCTATAGCTTTGGGCATATTTTGATTTTGATTTTCAAATGTATCATGCTTATCATTATGAGTTTTATGATATTGACAATTGTTAATAACTTAATGTTCATTGTTCAATGTGCTCTGATATTGTATTGATATGCATTTTGACAATTGGGTACTTAAATAGTAAAATCAGATATTATTTCATAGATGGCATTCAAATTTTGTATGTTATGGTTCTATTATGTTTAAATGACATGTTTGGTGCTTAGTTTCATATGAATGACATGTATGTTTACAAATTTCAATGTATATTTTAAAATTTCCCTATATATATATAGCCATCCCCGTTTGCCATCCCCCCCATCCCCAAAATCGCCAAAAAAATTTGTCGTCCCGAAAACCCGTCCCGTCGTCCCCCGCCGTCCCCCTACCGAAAACTCGGGGGAACATAGATGTTTATTGATTAGGTCTGATTGAGACTAAATTTCAACACTCGACATTTACCTTTATCATTGGATCATGATGCAAATGTAGAAGTTGCCAAATGTGTAGGAGTAGACACTGATAACAGCAACTTAATATTGTTCTTTTGAAGAATGTGACTGAGCACATCGATCTTCTTGTGGAAACATTATGCTCATCATGCCCTAGCTTTTTACAGTATGCACATTTTTCCCTCTTTCATCTAGATGATTCCTCTCTTGAAAAGGACTTGGACTCAAGAGTATGTTGTGAAGGAGAATCATCATCTTTGGCATGTTGCTTAGGACCCTTCTATTGCTTTTTTCCTTTGCATTTGGAAGCCTTTGAAGTGGAGTCATTTCCAACCACTGCATAATGCTTTGAAAGCTCCAGCCGACGCATGTGTGTCAACTTTGCTTGTTCCCTTATGAGTTGAGGTACAAATTCATCAAGAGAAGGCATTTTGTATGCACGACCAAGAGCATCCATAGTAGAATGTAGAAACAAAGATTTCTCATTCAGGATCTAGCTTGGCAAGAATAGAAAACATTAATTATTATTCATCTTTAGTAATGCGACAATTTGGAAGCTCCACTAATAGAATTGAACTCAGAGAGGATGTCTTGAATATTGTCAAAATCACTAGGACTTAGACCTATGAGCTCATTCTCCGGTCTGAATCTTCTCATTCTATCAGGTTTATCAAAGAGTTCCTCCAAGATTGTCCAAGCATTATAAGGATGTATGCAAGATATAATATGATATAACAAATCATGAGAGATGGATGATCTAAAAGAATCAAGTGTTTTATCTCTTCACCGAAACCATTTTCTCCTTTCTACAACACCTATAGCTGGATTTAGATCTTGTCCAAGTGTGATTCTAAGAAATCCAATATTTAACAACTAATTAGATGCAGATTCTTTCTGCTCATGATAGTAATATGGAGTGAGGATTTTGACTTCACAAAAGTCCATAATGCAACCAAATAATGGATGAAAACAACTGATAACTCCTTCAAATCACTAATGCAAATCAGAAAACTGAAATCAAAGGATTAACCAAGTGCTTATATAGCCCCAAAATGACATATGTCCGAAAGTGATATTGTAACTCTGAATCACTGAGAATTGATTGCAGAAATTGTTACCATATGTGCCCAAATAAAGCTCTAGAATTTGCCAATTGCAAGATTAAACACGAACAGTCATGAAAATCTACAAATTCTTGTCAAACTAGCCACCACAAAGCAAAACTAATGCCACTATTGGAAACTTCGGGAAATTTAACCCCTGGTTGAAAAAAAACTCAAAAAGATGATTAAAAATGAGCAAGATATGAGCATTTGAAATTTGATTGCAAAATGAAAAGCTCCAATGGTGACAGCAGAATGTGCAAACCCTCAAATCACCTCAGCTATATGCCTGGTTAAAATTGACAGTCGCATGGTTGTTAAACCAAAAAGAATCCTACCCATGTTCGACATGCAAAAGTGTCAAATTTAAGACAATGGCAGAGATGGTGTGGCAAAATTAATGTGCATTGCCATCCGCTAACGTGGCAAGAACCCACTTGTGGCCAGGAAAAGGCCACGGGATTTAATTGGTTTGACCGTGTTCCAAATGATAAGACCAAGAAAAGGACATCACATGTCGTTGTCGAGGCAATTCAAATCAAGTAGCGATGTGAGGACGTCAAGCCTGTGAGTGCAGACTTTTGTTGTAAGTAGGTTCTCTTCAAGGATGGCCACAGTCAATGGCAAATACGTGTTGCCAGCAATGCCTATGATGTTTTGGATTTTCTTTTTCTGTTCGACTTGTCTACGTGCTTATGGCCACTATTGGATGGGGGCACTAGACTAACAGGAGTGCCTAACACCTCTATGATGTGCTCTTGCCTCTGGATCTTGTCACGTTATATGCTCGATCTACTTGCGTAAGCAGTAGTAGGTGCTTATATGTTGACTATTGATTGCGCTAACGGGTAGAGGTGGAGAGTTTGGGGATAATGCAGATCTGAAAGGTTACAAGCCGCAAACAATGAAAACCCTCTCCCATGTCGCATGACTGTGCAAGATTGAGGACTATGTGGGCAATGCGGATCTGAAAGGTCAGGCAAGTGTGGTGTGGAATGTCTTAGCATGAATGCTGATGATATTCTTATGGGGGAGTATCTTAGCATTACCGGAGCATTGGAGAGATTGATAGCATGATTGTGCATTGCATTCATGACTATGTTTGTCATTGATGTCAACATAATGAGAAGATTGGCAGAGTAGCAGGCAGTGATTGAGATCGTATGGATCGTGGATTGAAGATGAGCTTAAGCACAACTAGGATCATGTTCTACAAAGTGTCTTGATGACATGGTCAAGAGCACATGCAAAAAGTCAAAGACTGGTACAATTATTCGAGATTTACAGAAGACAATTTGCAGACAGAGTTCAACGAGTGAAGGAAGTCCAAAGTCACATGTGTGAAGGACTTGTAAAGATTGTGAGTCGACAATGTTAAGTAATTATGAAAAGATGTAATGTAGCGTGTTATCTTAATGAGGTCTTATTGTAATTATAATTGAAAAAGCCTCAAGGACGACTCAATGAATTATATTGAGGACTTCGTATAAAGGAAGGATTGTGTCCTTGATTGTTAGATGTATTAAGTGGATTAAGTGTATGTAGATGCAAAGTATAATGCAAGTAAGAGATCTAAGGGATTATTGGGATGCGAGTTTGTGGATCTAGTATTGAGATCTAAGAAGTGTTTGGTGCAGAAGAGGCACGATATGAGTTGTTGAGATCAATTGTATTTTTTATTTTTCTGAAAGAGGCCAGTTGTACAATGAGTTTGGTGATCTGCCCCTGAAGTTGTTTGGATAGTGGGTCCTTTTGCCTTCTACAACTCCTAACAGGGTTGGAATCTATTTATAGGGATTCAAAGTCTACTAACTGCGACTGATATGTACTGAATGTAATTCTTTGGGTCCTAACAAAGTCCATCCTTACAAGGAACTTATTTATTAGTACATCATTTTGTGGGTACCATTCCCATCGGGGTTTTCCCTCTGATCAAGGGTTTCCCTAGTTAACATATATGGTGTTATTGTGTATGTGTATCTTCTTATGGTTGCTGGTTATATTGATTACATATTCGAAAATTAATAAGGTTAATAAAAGTTCTATTGATCAAATAACTGACTCCTCCCCCCTCTCAGTTATCTTGGTGGACTTTACTTTCTAACAATTGGTATCAGAGCATCAAGTCCTTGAAGGAAAAACTTAACAGCTTTAGGAGATCAATGGTGGCTCATTTTGAAAAGAATGTCCTAACTTTGATGGAGTTAACTATGATAGATGGAAAGAGAAGATGAAGACACATCTACTATGCATAGGTCCAGGTTATTCACTAATAACTAAAAATAGGAAGATCGTGATTGAAGAAAGTAAACGTGATGAGTGTACTGAAGATGCAATAGATTTGTTCATGTGTAACATGCTTGCCAGAAAAGCACTTTTGTCAGCTCTTCCTGAAAATAAGTAGTTACTTTGAGGTTATCTAGTGAAATTTGGAAAGCTTTGGAATCTACTTTTGAAGGTGATAAACATGCTAAAAGAGTTGGATTACAAAATTGGATATGTCTATTTCATGAAGATAAAATGATGGAAGATGAATCTGTAAGAAGTTATATTCGCACAATATCAAAAATTGTTGCAAGAATCAAGGCTTGTGAAGGAACTAAAGAAAAAAAATGAGATCATATGGAAATTCTTGAAAACTTTGACACCACCATTCAAGCAAACAGCACAGATGATTGAGCAAGTGATACCTTGTACTGAGAAGTTCTCTAGAGAGACTCTTCTTGGAAGATTCGAAGCAACAAAAATAAGTTTGACACAAATTGGAGATTTTCCTAAAGTGGAGACTACCTTTAGCACACTAAATGTTCGTCCTACCTTATCAAGGAGTGCAAGCGCCAGTGGAGATTATGCTAGCAGCAGTAGATCAAGATCTGAGAAAGACACAAAGATTGAAGAAGGAATTACCCTGCTTGTGAGAAGAGAACAAGATGGTATGAAAATCTTTAAATATTGGACTTGTGATGAATTTGGTCATTATGCTTCTAAATGTCCTAAAAGAGTGAAGAAGTACAAAAAGAATTTCAACTCTAGAAATCCAAGAGAATGTTTGTATGCAAATGATGATGATGAACTAGATTAAAGAGTCGACAAAAAAAGTGGTGATGAGTTGGGATTTGTTGCCATAGAAGAAGAAAGTCCTAAAAAAGAAGTTAGAGAAGAAAAAGCCCTAGTGTCAAAAGTTGAGAAGAAAGTTGACTAGATTATAGACAGTGGTTGTTCACATAATATGATTGGTTATATGAATAAATTTGTTGAGTTCAACAATTGTGATGGACGAATTGTTAGAGTTGGGAACAATGCGGCTTGTCATATTAAGGGAATAGGTTCTATTACTCTTCATGGTAAAACTTACACAAATAATGTTTATTTTGTTGATGGACTAAAACATAATCTTCTAAGTGTTGGGACAGTTGGTTGACAAGGGATATCAATTACAGTTCACAGAGAAGACACGTATCATCAAGGATAAAAATGGTAAGATGATTAGCACTGGCACAAGATCCAAAGATAATGTTTTTCAACTAAATCCTATAGAGATAAAATGCTTGGTTGCTAAAGTTGATAACAAATGGTTATGGCATAAAAGGTTTTATTATATAAATTTTGATAATATCATTAAAGCAAGCAATACATTTGTTGTAAGGGTTTTGCCAAAAATTGTGAAGTCTACTAATGTTGTATGTAAGGAATGTGTTATGGCTAAACAGAAGAACAGCGCTTTTCCTCGCAAGAAGTTCACTACAATAGCAAAGTTGGAGATTGTTCACACAGATTTGAGTGGTCCTACAAAGACAAGAGGATTCTACGGTAAAAGGTACTCTATGATTCTCATTGATGATTTTACCAGGATGATGTGGGTATCATTTCTTAAGGAAAAGTCTAAAGCATTTGAGAAGTTTAAGGTGTTTAAGAACAGAATTGAAAATGAATTTGGATTAAAGATTAAGTGTTTAAGATATGATAGAGGTGGGGTGTTTACCTCGAACGAGTTTGAGAGTTTTTGTGAAGTGAATGGTATTAAGAGACAGCTTTCATCCCCTAAACACCTGAGTAGAATGGTATAGCTAAGAGAAGAAACAAGTCTGTAACAGAAGCAGCAAGAGCTATGATGTTTGAAAATGATGTATCAAAGGCATTCTGGAGAGAAGCAATTAATACAGCAACGTATACAATGAACAGAGTACAGATCAGAAAAGGTACAAACAAGAGTTACTTATGAATTATGGTTTGGACATTCACCATCAGTAGAGTATTTTAGAATTTTTGGAAGCAAGTGTTATATCAAGACAGATAATGGCATTGGTAAGTTTGATTCAAGAAGCGATAAAGGTATGTTCCTTGGTTATTCATTGAAAAGAAAAGCTTATAGATGTTTTAATCAAAGGAAACTATGGTTGAGAGCACAAATGTGAAAGTGGATGAGAAGTTTGGAATTCAAGAAAGAATACTTGGTTACGATTATAATGAAGAAGCCAATCCTAAGGCTAACCAAGAAAATATTGAGTTGTTTTATGAAACTAACAATGATTTGTAGAATGAGATCCAAGTTGTGGAACAAAGAGAGGAACCAAGATTTGAACCTAGAGCAGAAGTAAGAGTTGAGACAGTGACACCAAAAAAGAATTTGCCAAAGAAACACCCTGCTGATTGGATTGTTGGAAGCAAAGACAAAGGAGTTATGACAAGTAACTAAGTACATGAACAGTTGTGTTTGATTTCTCAAGTTGAACCTAAAAGCACAAATGAAGCTAGCAAAGATGACTTTTGTATTCAAGCTATAAAAGAGGAGTTAGATCAAATTGAGAGGAATGATACATGGAAATTAGTTCCTAAACCCAAGGATAAAAATATTATAGGGACTAAATGGGTTTTGAGAGATAAAATGAATGAACAAGGAGAGGTTGTGAGAAACAAAGCTAGATTGGTATGCAAAAGATATTCACAGCAAGAAGGAATAGATTATGAAAAGACATTTGCACCTGTTGCCAAAACTGAAGCAATAAGAATGTTTTTGGCTTATACAACTAACAAGAAATTCAAATTGTATCAAATGGATGTGAAGTGAACATTTCTGAAGAGAGGACTTGAAGAAGAAGTATAAATTGAGTAGCCCAAAGGATTTCCTTTGACAAAAGGAGATATGGTTTGCAAGTTGAAGAAAGAAATATATGATTTGAAGCAAGCACCTAGAGCTTGGTATGCAAGGTTAGATAAATATTTTCCAAAATTGGCATTTGCTAAAGTACTGTAGATAGTAACTTGCATTTGAAAGTAATAGAGAATGGTTTGTTGATCATTTAAGTATTTATGGACCATATAATATTTGGAGGAAATGATGAAACAAGTGAACCATTTGCTAATGAGATGAAAGAAAGCATTTGAGATGAGCATGATTGGTGAGATGAAGTACCTCTTGGGTTTGCAGATTATGCAGAGCACTTAAGGTATTTTCATTTCTCAGACTAAGTATTTGAAAGACTTATTGATGAGATTTGGTTTAGAGAGTTGTAAATCTGTTGGTACACCTATGGTAACTGGTCATAAGTTATCTAGCAAAAATGAAGCACCTATTGTTGAGCAGAAGAAGTACAGATCCATCATTGGAGGTTTGCGATATTTGACTCATACAAGACCAGACATAGCTAATGAAGTTGGCATTGTTTTCAAGTTGATCCTAAGGAAACAAATTATGCAACAGTAAAAAAGATTTTCAAATATTTGAAGGGTACACCTAATTTTGGGTTTTGGTATGACAAATCAAATGACTTTACTCTATGTGCATACACTAATGTGAATTGGGCAGGCAATATGGATGGTACAAAGAGTACAAATAGAGCATTTTTCCTAAGAGGAAGATTGGTTTCTTGGCTAAACAAGAAACAAGATTGTATTTTACAGAGCACAACAAAAG
This sequence comes from Cupressus sempervirens, assembly GCA_028749045.1. Classification (NCBI taxonomy): domain Eukaryota; kingdom Viridiplantae; phylum Streptophyta; class Pinopsida; order Cupressales; family Cupressaceae; genus Cupressus; species Cupressus sempervirens. Next base: position 169,469,616 of record CM053785.1, on the reverse strand, counting down.
CAGAATATGTAGCAGCAATGTACACATGCAATCAAATCATGTCGATGAAACAAATGTTGAAGAATATTGGGATATTGTTTTCAGAACCTATCATCATACATTCTGATAACACAAGTACAATAAGTATGTCTAAGAAACTTGTATTACATTCTAAGACGAAGCACATTTCTATTAATTATCATGTTTTCAGAGAGAAAGTTGCAGAGAAAGAGATCAGACTAGAATATGTTAGTACAAAAAAGCAGATTGCAGATTTTTTACGAACCCTTTACCTAAGGATACATTTGAGAACTTGCAAGGTATCCTTGGGGTTATGCCCCTACCTACCTCAAAGTAAATGATGCAAAAATTGCATCAATCTAGTGGTATAGAGCACTATTGTTTATTTGGACTGAATGTTGATGCTTCCTCTATGGGGGAGTATCTATGTTTGAGCTAAGTCATGAAGGACTCTTGGCATTTGGAAATGAACAGTGTCTTTGGACACTTGAGCTAATTAAAGATATTGAATAGCAGACTAACATAATGATGTCTTTGCCATTGATGTCAATGGGGGAGACAGAGTATGAAAAACACTTCCTTCGAATTGGGAAGAAAAGTATCTCCTGTGAATGTGGGAGAATTGTTAATGAAATAGAGAAAATATAGATATCAAAGGGGGAGAAACCGCACTGATGAAGAGTTGTTCCTGAGAGATTCAGATTTGATTGATGAAGAGAATTTGAAAAAATGAAAGCAGCAGCAGCAGCAAAGTTGTACTTGTTATTCATGGAACTTAGATGTTTTTCATCTGTGTGCCATCAATGCCAAAGGGGAAGATCGTTAAAATGAATGCTGATGAAATTCCTATGGGAGAGTATCCTAGCATTGTTGGAGCATTGGAGAGATTGATAGCATGATTGTGTGGTGCATTCATGACTATGTTTGTCATTGATGTCAGCATGCTAAGAAGATTGGCAGAGTAGCAAACGGTGATTGAGATCGTACGGATCATGGATTGAAGATGAGGTCAAGCGCAGCTAGGCACATGTTCTATAGAGTGTCCTGATGACGTGGTTAAGAGCACATGCAAAAAGTCGAAGACTAGTAACAATTATTCGAGATTTACAAAAGATAGTTTGCAGACAAAGTTCCAAAAAAGTGGTTTCTGATAATTGGATTCTGGTTGAGCACAGTTAGATAGAGGTGGAAGACATCCTAATGATGACATCAACAAGTGCATGAAGTCCAAAGTCGCATGTCTGAAAGACTTGTACATACTATTAGCTAACAATATTATGTAATTATGAAAAGATGTAATACAGCGTGTTATTTTAAAGAGGTCCTATTGTAACTATAATTCGGAAAGCCTCAAGGCAGACTCAATGAATTATTTTGAGGACTTCATATAAAGGAAGGATAGTTTCCTTGATTCTTAGATGTGTTAAGTGGATTACATGTTTGTGGACGTGAAGTATAATGCGAGTAAGCAATCTATGGGATTATGGGATTATTGTGATGCAAATTTGCAGATTTGGTATTGAGATTTGAGAAGTGTTTGGTGCAGAAGAGGCACACTAAGAGGAAAGAGAAGAGTATGAGTTGCTGAGATCTGTTGTATTTTCTATTATTTTGAAAGAGGCCAGTTGGACAGTGAGTTCGGCGATCTGCCCCTTAAGCTTCTTGAAGAGTGGGCCCTTCTGCCTTCTACAACTCCTAACATGGTTGGCACAACTCCTAATAGGGTTGGAATCTCCTTATAGGGATTCAAAGTCTACTAACAAGGACTGATATGTAATAAATGTAATTCATTTGCTCCTAACGGAGTACATCCTCTTACAAGGAACTTATATATTATTACATCATTTTTTGGGTACCATCCCCACTGGGGTTTTCCCTTTGATCAAGGGTTTTCCTAGTTAACATATCTGGGGTTATTGCGTATGTGTATCTTCTTATGGTTGCTAGTTATATTAATTAAATGATTGAGAATTAATAATGTTAATAAAAGTTGTATTGATCAGATAACTATTTTACCCACCACCGCCCCCCCCCCCCTGCAATTATCTTGGTGGACTTTACTTTCAAACAAGACATTGTGTTGCAGATAATGTGACAGGATCGCCAATAATTGGTTGTAGATCTTGAGAGAGGGCTCAATTTGGATGCGAATCAGATTTGAGGTGGTGTCCTTTGAGTGTCACCGATTGCCCGCATGATATGGAAGTAGCCTCTTGAGCAAGTTAAACCCATGATTTGTCGATGAGTCGCAATTATTCTCAAGATCATTGTAGAGTGAATGGGTTGTCATAGAGGCAACAAATTGAAGGGGCTCCTGTTGTGGATCGTGAGAGTTGTCGCCTGAGCACAATCCATTTTGGGAGTGTTACAGAAGTATGGCTAAGTGGGTGGTGGGCAGCTTGTGACTACGCTAATCCCACATTCAAAGGGAAACATTTTTTACTCTCGTTTTAATATGCAAATCCAAAGATTAGACAATGAATTGGAAAAATCCATCGGTATGACAAATCACACTATCATGTGCTTGCCTGCAAATTTACTAAAAGAAACCCACAGGCAAGCCCATCAAAATTTTGCCCAACAATCTATAAAAAACTACAAAGAATAAACGGGAAAATTGCAGAAAATAGAATTTTATAATAAAATCATACCATACTTGCACAAGGTCATACGGCTTGCTTGTGCAAAACAAAATGGCCACAAATTTGACTTTTGCCAAATATAGATGTTTTTATAGTCAATTTTCACCGAAACAGCCTCTTAGAGCCCACAATGCAAAATTTTGCACCCACAATTGAATCAAGCCAAGATTGCACTTCTTAAGAAGTGGTCTTCACACCTTGAGAGCTCTAATACAATAGAGTTTTAAGCGACTTTACAACACCCCAAGGATAAATGAAAGACCAAGATAACATCCAGAAGAAAATTGCAAGATAATTGCATTAAGATGCAAGAACGATTTTCTTGATAATGGACATGGACATCACATTATTTGACATTATTCAAATGTAAATAATGGGTTTGCATATATCGACAAAGAGATAAGAGATAATGATGAGGAGACGACAAACTATCACATATTTAAGGTGTAATCACATGTCCACCAAAGGTGGATCATCCTCCAATATGCAATGAAGTATGTGTCATAATGAGGATGATAATGTGATATGTGCACTAAATGTGGATCTCACACAGAAAGAGGAATGAGATAATGAGTACCACCTAGAGTGGAATTCTCCACCACCATGTGCTTAATTGAAGTGCAAATTCCTAGGTATCTCAATGACAAACTACTATGCAATGCATTATCCTAAGTAAGCTTAAGTAAAGTGTAATTAGTAAATATTTAATTACACCAACAATCATGAAGCGGATACGTAATTCACTACATAGCTAAGATCAAGTCTAGTAGCGGTAAGATAGATTAAATTGCCCACTAGGTCATAGGTATAGATGTGGGTTTACAGTCCTACATTCTAAATTCGTCTACCAGAGCCTGCACATACTTAGATTAAGAGATGAAGATGTCATGAGACTACTGTGAAACCTTGACACAAAAGCAATAGTACAGAAGCCTAAGGTCGGTCATGTCGAACGACTGGCATAAATTTTGGTTGATTCCTTGAATCAAAGATGTCGAACTACCAGTGATGATCAAATCATCAACATATATAACCAAAAGGATGATATAACTTCTGAATGCTTTGACATACAAACTTGAGTCAAAAGAAATGTCTAAAAACCCTGATCTGTGAGGTACTTACCAATTTTCATGTAGCATGCCTAAGGAGCCTATTTATGTAATGTCCCCGTTTTGGAGGAGTTAATTATTTATAAAGTTATCGATAAAAAAAATATTACAAGGTAACTTTATATTTAATTAAGTGATATATCTTATAAAGTCATTAAATAAAATAATGTTCTAGAGGTTGCTGGAAGGAGCAGAGAAATAATTTTAAAATGAGGCCGACCTATCGAGGAAAAAATAAATAAATAGGCATTGAGGGCTCATTGCCTATCATCGAGATTTATTATTGATTTTTGCTAATGTGCGTTGTGGAGCCTAGGGTTTCTGCAAGTAGTCACAATTGGCCACTGAGAATGAAAACTCTCAATTGGTACGCAATTTTGAGGGTGTGAAAGATCACCTGATTTATTGCAATTGTGGGAAGGATATTTCAGTCCTTTCACTTGTACTTAATTGCTGGTTTGGAGTTTCAAGTGGAGTTGCACTTTCACCATATCATCTTCAGCAGTCAGTCTCCAGTATCTGATCAATCCAGGCTCTTCTTTTCAGTTTGTAGTTGTAACAAGTTCTCAATTGTATACAGCTAGTTAGGGTTTATCTGTAATGTGCCATGTCATAATGTTTCGATGCTGAAAATTGCCATATCATTTGTAAAAACATTTGGTTTTCATTGAATAAATACGTTGGCACTATTATTTCCTTATTTCAGCAATATACTTTAGCAGTGTATTAAATTTAGGGTTTTGTTTAGTGGCCTATTAGATAGGGTCATTACAATTTAGGGCGTAGATTGCTTTCACTAATTTTAGTACTTGGTGTTCTTTACAAGAAAATTTGAATCCAAGAGGTTGTGTGATGTAGACCTCTTCCTATAACTTACCATTCGAGAAGGCATTCTTGATGTCTATTTAATGGAGCTTCTAGCCACACTGAGTTGTCGTGGCTAGGACTAATCTGATGTTGCTCATCTTTTTTGTCAGCGCAACAATCTCCTCATAATCAATTCCTTCCCGCTGGGAGAAGCTTTTAGCAACAAGACAAGCCTTGTACATTTTTGAAGTACCATCAGCCTTGTATTTGACCCTATAGACCCATTTTCGTTCAATGGGTTTCTTCTCAAGAGGAAGATCTAACAAAACCTTAGTGTTATTCTTTAGCATTGATATCAAGGCAAAATAGCAGATTTTTGGGCATGGATCCCAATGTAAGGATTATGAGATACTGAGAAACGCTCTCAAAAAAACCCACAAAGAAAATGTTATCAAAATTTTCATTGACTAAAAAATCCAAAGGCTCTCACACGAACCCTAGTCGGCTAGAAATGATAACTAGAGGTCTGTAAACTTTCGAGGATCTCTGAAAGGAAAGAACGCAGGTCGCATTTTCAAAAAACCCTCGTCTGCAAAAACAAAAGCTGCAGACCCAAGCAGAGAAAGTGCAACTGTATTTTTAGAAATGTCTGAAAAAAATGACCAGAAAATGGTCTTTTTGAGAGCAAAAAACCATCCAAGATGAGTTGCTCAAATGTATAGAGTATTTGCTACAGATGCGACATAGAGAAAATGACCCACAAAACTCTAGAAAAAACATAGTAAAATATTGTTGCTACAAAAAAGGGTACAAAATTATTCGAGTTCTGGGAGCTGTGGTTGCAGATGACAGAAGACTAAGTCCCGGGAGATTGCGTAATCATGGGCTGTAACACAAAATCAAGGCACCAAGAAACGACATCAATGGCAAAAAATAATCTTGTCACTGCAAAAACTGCAAAGAAAAGTTGGCAAAAAAGTGGAAAATACCACAATTAGAAGCCAAGAGAAAAAAATCAAACCTAGAAAGAAAAAAATGAAAAAAAAAAGTTTTCGCAAAAATCTTTAAAATATAGCTCTGATTCCATATAAGCGGGGCAATTCAACAGTTTATAATGAATTGAATTTAATTAGATCAATCAAATCAATATATACAAGTTTACATAAGATGTTTCCATAAAAGAACTAAGACAGAAAATGGAAACATCCAAGCATATATGGGAAATATGACCATTACAAATAGGAACATGTCAGCTAGGAGAATATATGGATATTATTCTAATACCAACTAGACAACATTCACTAATTAAAAAAGGAAAACGCAAAGCACAGTGATGGATGATAAAAAGCCTCAGTTCACGATAAAAATAAATAGATGGTAGTAGTAAGCTTTTAGAGATAAAACTAAGTTGCGCGATTTAAGGCTTAATTATGACACCTAAATACATGGCTGTAAGAGCAGGGTTCATCTACATTACATATTTATCAACATGAATTATATAATATTTAAAACCTTTAGTAAATATAAACATGTTGAAATTGCAAAAATTAAATATGTATATGTACAAAAAAGTTTCAACTTCATATGATCCTACACTTGGAAAACATTTTTAAGAGTCTACATTGTATCATCATATCAAGATTCCAAAGTGATGCAATTTTTGACATGCATTCATCATAAAATTTAAATTAAATCAACAAAAAGGCAAGTCTGCAAGCTCTCATGTTTCTCCAAAGAACTTTAAACAATTCTAGTGATAATAGCTCAACAAAAGGCACTAGTTTACTCTAACTTGATATTTGAAATATTACCAATGCTTCTAGATTACCTGGTTTGTAGAAGATAATGAACATCGTTTCAACACTTCCTCCAAACATGATAAAACACCCTCAGCCACGCTGTCACTAATTATGATAGGCCTCTTGGAAGAATGATTGCTTTTGGTTGATCTGCAGGCTATTGAAGCATCCAAAAGCAGCAAGAGAGGGACAAGTATAAAGCTGAAAAATGAAACCGTGGACAGAGAATCTGCTGTCAGAAAAATGTAAAATTGAACACTACCCTAATGATATATCTGTTAACCATGTATGTTAAGCCATGTGCCATCCACCCATCTTTGGGGTGACCTACCTGTGGCATGAGTTTTAGTAGAAGGCGCTACTGATAAAGTGAGCCATTTGATTTCTACAAGTTTTAAGGCATTGGAGTAAAATTAGGAGCCATGGAAGTATAAATAAATAATACAGGAAAAAAAAATTAAAAATATGCAGGAGAACTTAGAAGTGAAATTCCTAGTTCATTTTCCTTTATGTATATAAGCCTTATAAAGTTACGTGGGGCCTAAGTGGGTAGTTTCACTTTTATCAAAACCTTAACAAATAATTTATGGTAAAAATTGCTTCGTTATCTACAGAGCATCCATGCGGAGGAATCCCCACTCCTCACTTCCCTGCTTTCATCCTCAGTGCTATTTCCTATTCAAATATTCTTCTGAGGATTTTGGAAGTTGTTGACTCTAAATCATGTATAACCCAGAGAGTCAAAAAGCATTAAATTTGTGTGCTCCCATGCTTTTGCAACCCTGTGCTTAGTACTGACCAGAAATATGTATCTAATTTTTGGGTCTTATCCAGGTGACAAAGTGATTCATATTGTCTTGTATGGTGGCCTACGTGAATTCTTAAATGAGTTGTCGTTCCAACCACATCTCAACTTTGGTAGTGGCAGGAGCAAGGCAATATCAATGTGGCTTGTCATCCATGGTGGTTACATATTATTGGGTACACGTGTTATTTGGTGGGATCCTCTTCTACATCTCATTGAAAGACTTTTCTAGTTGCCTTGCGACGATATGGCTGTGCAACAAATGTTGATTTTCTCATTACAGACAACCCCTCAAACTAACTAACTTGTGACTCTTGTGTTTGCATGAATGCTAATCAGTCATTGATTCAATCATATAGGTCCAGCATCCTCTGTGTCATGGATTTTTACTAAGAACTCAAATTGATAGCCATATGAATGCTAATTAAAAATTGTTTAATCATGTAACTCCGGCAACCTTTGGGTCATGGATTTTTTACTTTTACTAAGAACTCAAACTTGATAGCATGTAACCCATGCCCTACGGAATCCAAGCTGTTTAAGGCTTTATTGCTAGTGGTTGTGTTTTCTCTGTGTTGTAATGATCATGCCTTAACCAAGACCCATGCCAAGGCTTCATGTTCTCTTCCTATGGCTGGTGGTGATCTCAATTTTATGAGTCCAAGTGCTGTCCACTTGTCCTTGACAGCATCGTTGAGCCTGATGGTAGTCTATGGAGGTATACAGAATCAGAACAGAGGTTTCATAGCTATAAAGAGGATATCAAATCTGAGTCAATTGTGGGCATGGGCTGGACATGGGTCAAAATTATGTTTTTGGGCTTGATGCACTGGATTTGTACAAGGTGGTTGTCAACCTGGTCGTGCATTGTCACTACATTTTTCTGTGGATCAAAGCTTATCTTTATTAATTAAGACCCACACTTGTGTGCAAGGATGGCATTGGCACTCAAGGTTTGTTATTGCAAACTACCATTTAGATTAAATCCTTTGATGAATGCGCACAAGAATGAGGTAGATCAATATCAGTTTACCTTATAGGTCTGTAATAAAGTAATCAATTGAATCACATAGGCATTTCTGAAGTACCAGAATGTGACCCAATGCAGATTTCTTTTACAATGCATGTGCAAATCTTCTGGCTGCCAGCAAAGGTAGACTATGACACAACCTAATGCTGTTGCAATTTGACTTGCCACATGCACATATGCCCATGGGTCTGGTTGTACCAGAATTGTTTTGTAGACATGTTTGTGCGCGGTAATCTTTTTGTTGGCTTATTGGTTGGTATGAGGATTAAGCCTTCTGTTGTAAATCCCTCGCTTCCAGATCAAATTAATCTCTACCATCAATTCAACCATTTCTCACTTTGTCTTTCACTTCTTCTCTTGTTATAAGCTTTTGGATAAGGAATAGAATGCAGATTTTTGTCGGTCACGGTGGTGTCTCATTGTGTCCACCAACTTTCAACGACGGGGATGAAATGGCAGAAGGATGGATTTCTGGGAAGAACATTTTAGAAGGCCAGTTTTAATGAACAGCAGGTGGGACCTACTGAAAATATAGGAAATTTCAAATAATCATATTATGGCATTGATGAGACATTTATTATATGCATAATAGAAGCTTAATACATAATATTAGACTTGAATTGAGATTTCTCATGAGAGTTGCCAAATGGATTAACAAGGTTTAATTGCTTTCTTTGTCAATGTGCATATATAGTTTAATAAGATTTACAATAAAATGCCCAAAACCTGCAAGTTTCAACAACAAAATGACACAAGAATAGAAAATATGCTGCTGCCTGTAATCAGGATCTACTATATCGCATTGAAATTGGAGGTTAAGTCACTATCACTATGAGGAACTGTGTCATCCAATGGAACCCTAATCAATCCTCTTGTGTATCTTCCTCATCAATTCATGTGGCATCTTCAAGATCAACACTCCAACCTATAATTGGAGATCGTCAATCCTTACAACTATGTCTTCTTAATGTCATAAAATAGTATGCCCAAGCAACAACTTCTCCAATTCTCAACTGGTAAGCCTACTCCTCTTGATTGGCTATATAACATGCATGTCTGTATGTTATGTACAGGTGACTAAAGATTGATACAAACTTGTCATTCATCCATTGTTATGTGTTTGTCTATATCTACTTGCATTGAGGATTAATTGGTTTGTTAATGGTTGTCATTACGGCATGGTAATCAAAGTATTGTTAAATTTTCTTAATTTCTCTTTAATTGTCATATAGAGAAGACCCCAAGGTTCGCCCTCCTGGATTCTGCAGAGCCTAATGAAGAAGTGGGGCTTCCCTTCCCTATAACTTGGCATCTGACTGTCCTCTCATTGTTAACAAACCCTTCTCTTTGCCTATGACATCTTCTCACCAGTATCTCAGTCTCAGTAATGATTCTACAAAGTAGGTGCAATTTTGTGTACCAACGGAAGTGTTTCTACATCTCACCTTTAGTTACAGGTTTGAGCATAGCTACAAAACTAAAATCCAACTTTTCTTTTACAGTTTCTTGAGAAAACCATTTCAGCACTGCTTTTTTCAGGCAAGAGTTAATTTACCTCTCTGTATCTTTGTATTAGATGAAAAAAAGCTCTGGGCATGAGAGGTTCAAAAAGAAATGTATGATAAAAGGCTGATTTTGGAACCTGTTGGAAATCAACTGACATTTGAGTTGTATCTCATTAGTGATAAAGGATGTTCGGAAAAAGGGCCTGATCAATCCATGAAGCATTATATGGCATAGACAAGCTTTGTGATCTTGAAATACATTTTTACTATTTAGATTGTAACGATAATTGTATATACAACAATGAAAACATAGCTACATTATATAGGCCATCATATTAAGATGTTTCTAAATGAAACAAACGTAAAATGAAGCCGAAAATAAAGAGACTAGCTAAGATGACCGTTAAAGAAACACTGCATTATTTTAATACCCTCCCTTAATGGTCATCATTCTAACCAACCTACGTAAGACATTATTTGCAGGCCGCTTGATCACATATGCATAGAAGGCTGCCCCATCCTGGTCAGAAATGCATAGAATGCTCTACGACATGAGAATATTGCTGAGACCCTCCCTAATGCTACAAAAAAATTGGAAATGACCAAGATGACCAAAATCACTCCAGCCTAATGTTAGGGAACAAAACTGCCCCTCCTTGTAGCTAGAGATACCAAGAACAACTTCTCAAACTGAAATCACGATATTGAGGAGAAAAGCGCCAAAAACTTTTGTAGATAAGCACTACGACCCAAAACAAACTGCAAGAAACCACGCTTTTTGTGGATATAATCAACAAACCCTCAAATGATTTTTTCCAGAAAAAACAAAAAACCACAATAGCAGCAACACTGATGAAAAAATCATAAAATCCAAAAACGATTTTTGAGGATAAAATCAAAGAAACCGAACACAATGTTTTTCCAAAAAAAAAGTCCATCAAAACAAACACATGATTTTTTTACAAAAAAATTATTAAACCCAGACACTAAAGCATCTATCGTGATATTTTGTGGAAAAAAATCAGAAAACCTTTTGCAGAGAAAAAAAAACCCATGATTTTAGTGCGAAAAATCGAGCAAAAACAAAAATAGCATGAACATAACTTTTTGTAAAAATCAAGCAAACCCCATGTACAAAATGATTTTCGTGGAAAAAATTGTACCAAAACCAAAAATAATTTTTGAAGAGAAAATCAAAAATAAAAACATAAAAAATAATTTTTGAAGAGAAAATTGAAAAAAACTTGACAATAATTTTTCAAGAAAATAGTATAACACTGAACAGAATTTTTTTGAGCAAAAACCTATAAAACCAGTATATTTTTATGGGAAAAAGTATAAACCCAAAAAAAACCATGACATTTTTTTGGAAAAACATGCAAAACCCAAGATCACAGAAGATTATACAAAAAACCCTCGATTTGAAAATTTGCAGATAAAATCATGAATATGAGATTTGAATGCTGCAAGTCTTCATGTAGGTCGGAGAAAAACAAGGCACCAAAAACTTTGCAAAGAACGCAGACATCTCGTATCTGTAAAAAACACACACAAATCTCCTCAGAAGCACACCATAAACCCTAGCCACACGTTAAAGATTTTTGTCGCTAAAAAAATAAGAACTACAACAAAAATGCACCTTGGATGCAAGCCACAAATTTTGGAAGAATGCATCCAAAAAACAGATGGACCATTAATGTGAAAAAATTTTAAATGGCATGGAAAAGAGATGGGAGGTTGTGCACCTCGTTAGTTGGAAAAAAACGTAGATGCCAATTACACACCAACACAACATGCACATTAAAATGCTACATAAAGGAGAGAAGAAACGACACCTAAAATACCCACAAAAATCCTTGTGCTCGATTATTCAATCTCAACAATTTTCAGACTGAAAAAACAAAAAATCACAAAACCCTCAAATTGAAAAAACAAATTCACAATTTGTAGGTAATAAACAACCTTTGCTTTTGTTGGAAAAATAAACTAAAATTCTAAATAATTTCAAGATAATTATTTAGGATCAGACCACAAAGTTTTTATAAAAATTGCGCAAACTTAAATAACCTCATTGACCCACTCTTATACCATGTAATGGAAATTGCATATACAAAAATGAAAATGGAGTTACATTATATAGACAAGTACATTACAACATTTCTAAATGAAACAAACATAAACTGAAGTCTAAAATAGAAGCTAACTAAGATGATCATTAAAGAAGCATAACATTATTTTAATATAGATATCAGCAGCCATGCACTTCCATATAATGAGAGTAAAGTTAAATAGTATATACACTATGTTGAGAATGTGAAGGCCATTCCTTTCTCCGTCTCTTCATTTGATGGTTGTTTCTTCCTATATGAAGAGTTAAACATTTGTATAAAATGGTATAGACTTTGAATTCTACCGTACCTGCAAATAAAGATATTGCCTTGCTTTCCAGTGGATGTAGCCTTTAATGATGAACCATGTAATTCCTTGTGTTGTGTGTAGATTCTTAATTTCTTGGTTTTCCTGTTTGTTGTTTGGTGTCGATTTAATCATTAATTTGTTCTTTTGGTATTTACTCAATAAGTAGTATCAGAGCTCAAGAGAAGTTGTGGGAAAATTGAAGAAAAATGGAAGTAATAAATGTACAAATGGAAATTTCTTGGGTCAAAACTTTGTAAAGTGGAAGCTACAGCTAGGAGCTTTGCTAGTACAAATAAAACTGGAAGGAAACACAAAGAAGCCAACTGCAATGTATGATGAGGAGTGGGAGAAGTTCAACAAAAGGCGGTGGCAACAATAATATTTTCCCTCTCCAAATTGTGTTGTTTAATATTACAATAGAGAAGACACCAAAATATCTTGAGGAATGGTTATCTAACATGTATGAAAGGGCTTCAGCGTCAAATGAAATGTTTTTAATGAAGTTATACAATCTAAAGATGAAGGAAGACAAAGTTGTGTCGAACCATTTAAACGAGTTTAACACATTGATCGGCAAATTAGTTTCTGTGAACATAAACATGGATGATGAAATTTAGGCCAATTTGATATTGTGCTCTCTACCCAATATCTGGGAAGAAGGTGTAATGGTTATCAGCAACACGGTGTCCAGCAAGAAGGGAAGTGTATAAAAATTTGATGATCCTGTCGAGACTCTTCTCAGTGAAGTTACGATGAGGAAGAATCAGGTAACTACATCAGGAGATGCTTTTATAACCAGCAATAGAGGGACATCAAAAAAAAAGAGGAAATCATAACTAGAGAGAAAGAACAAAATTCAATAGGAAATCAAAGTTAAGAGGTTGAAATAGTGACTGTTGGTATTGTGGCAAAAAAGGCCATATCAAAAGAATTGTCGGTTATTCATGAAGGCTGAAAATCAGCCGGAAGAAAATGAAGTAAATGCAACACATGAAGAAGATGTGGGTAATCTAATTCTAACTATAAGAAGAAGATGCAGGTGATACTGTTGGAAAATTTACAGCAGATGTTTGGGTGCTTACTGCGAGAGCATCATTTCATGCCACTCCATGCGGGGAGTACCTCAAAAACTACCAAAGCGGTAAATTCAATAAAGTTTATCTTAGCGATAATAAATCTTGTGATATTGTTGGCAATGGGGATATTTTATTGAAACTAAAAAATGGAAATAGTTGGCTGCTACAAGACGACGGATATGTTCCTCAACTTAGAAAAAAATTGATTTCAATTAGCCAAACAGATTCTCAAGGATGCAGTCAACTTTCAAATCAAGTAGATGGAAAGTGACAATAAGAGCCTTGGTAATTGCTAGGGGCAGAAAATCAAGCACTTTGTATATGCTACAAAATCACACTAAAGTGGGAGTTATGATGGCCAAGAGGGACGATATCCACTCTTGAGCCTAGGGTATAGGATTTGTGGAATATGGAATCCTAACTAAGTACACCCCTCATATGGATGGCAAAGAGCCACATGATGGGCAACTGGTATAGTATCCGCCTAAGATACTGATACTTGTATGGAATGACTGGATACTGAAGTGGATGCGCACGGAAGCTCAGAGGCAGACAGGTGCCCTGTGGGTGCTACTCGGATGCCACTCACAGGCAACCGGATGCATCTGGATGCCTTGAGTGGCATCCAAGTAGCACCCACAATTTTTTTATAGATGAACCAACACCTCCTAGTCTACCATCAATTGTTTCATGTAAGACCCATAAATCATGCCTTAATTAAATAATCTGTTGGTTCACATCTGTCGTAATTACCTCAAATCTGTTAAACATTACTAGATGCATATTTATCTGACAGCATAGAACTTGTTATATTCTAAGTTGGCTATGTTATTTATTACAGTTTTCATTCTTCAGTCAGTATCGATACTAGAAACATTATCATTTTTTTAAGTGACTTGAATCGGACAATATATAGATATGAAATAACTCACATCTCTCTTTATCATATACATATCGACACTTCAGATTTTCGCCCAGATGTTATTACCAACTTATTCATGAATGTGTCAGCATAGACAACATGCCCTATTCCTGAATAGAAGGTTTTTCATCTCACATACTTATTAAGAAATCACTTTTGACCATATGCTCGAACAACTACATTCACCACAATCAACAATGGAAACACAATCTGTCGTTATTTTTACTTCAACATCTTTTAATTAATCTGTTGACAACGCACAGTGGCTAATAGAACGAAATCATAAGAGAAACATATTACTGTATATTAACAGGAATATTGTCTATGTCTATCAGACTTCAGAATGAAACGGAACCAAGCAAACTTCTCAGTGTTTGTGACGTATTCATACATAGTACAAATCGAGGATTCAAGAAAACCAAAGCCAGGATAATCATAATTTTCAGTGCCAGCAGTTAATCATTTTTATTCAAGACATGAAGTCTAGTACCAGTAGACAGTCATCTCTAAGTTTGGTATTTTAATATTAATATTAGGTATAGGTGTACATACACACACACACAAACACACGATTCCAAACACATCTGTACCCAAAAAAAAATCCTGCAGCCTGTATCCGCTTCCACATCTATATCCGAAATGGTAACTTAGGTATCTGCTCTTGGCCCTAGGGTAGAAGACCGATTGGATATGGATTCCTCACTGGGCACACCTCAAATGGATGGCAAAGTGCCACATGATGGCCAAGATGGATACTATTCACTCTTGGGCCTGGGGTAGGGAATTGGATATGGATTCCACACTTGGCACACTCCCTCGTATGGATGGAAAGAGCCATATGAAGAGGATCGTAACCGACTATGAAATTTCTCATTGGGTACAACCCCTTATATGGATGGCAAGGAGGGATGGTATCTATTATTGGGCCTAGGACAGAGGATTGTGAAGGATTGTATAAGGCACCCTAATGTGCCCCTTATCCTAGCCCCCCTGTGGTTGAGCCCCACCAATGAATGAACATATATCTTATAATTAAATTAATAATCCTAAGCCTAGTTGAAATAATCTTATGCTTTTAATGTCTCCAATGACGAAGATCTATTTTTTGGATTACGTTTCAATGGTCTTGTAATGTCCCATGTTGGGGCCTGATTGAATTTGTCTTAAGTCTCTCAATTAAGGTTTGGATTGTAATGTCCATGATGAGATTAGTCATGCATCTCATTAGATTTAAGTTGTCTTTAACACTCACATCCAACCGTATTACTATTTCAACTCTAAGAGAGAAGGAGTAGGTGTTATCAAGTTGCCTAGACACCACTAATGGATTTCCTCAAAGATTACAAATCCAAGTTTGTATCACGAAGGCTTACGGAATGCTAACCCCTACCCTCTCTAGGGGCAAGATAAATTTGCTTGGAATTATACAAGCCCCTCCTTGGTAACACTTCAATCTTCCCTTCTTAGTCAAATAGTAATTGGCTCTGAGTTTATATTTATAATCTTGATTATCAATGATAATACATAATCATTTTAATTGTTATTATAATAGATATATTTATTTATTTATTTAAACAAGTGTGTGTGTGTGTGTGTGTGTGTGTGTGTGTGTATATATATACGTGTATGTATGTATATATGTATATATATAATTTTGAGTTTATTATTATTTTTGTCTATGCAAGACCATGTATGGATCCCTTATTCGTAACAGCACTTTATTATACTATTTTGTAAATTAGTATCAATGCATAGATAAGTTACAAACATACTACTTGTTACCTATACTCGTAAGTTGTAAGCAATTAAATATGTTTTAATTCCTTTATAAGTAGGATGATATATATTCCTTTTTGTGATCCTTCTTAATTATAATATAAATTCTCTCCTCTTCGTACTCTGAGAATGAAATTGATTTGTATTGCAAATGGTCCGTGTACCCTTTGGTATAAGTTGTGACTCTTCTTAAACAAATCAAGTTTTGTATAATCACACCCCTTAGACAATTGGGTTAGTAAATCTTTATTTTTGCTGGTTCTATACTTCGTGTGATTTGTTGTTTATTGTGTAATACTTATTTTATTTATTTATTTTATTTATTATTTATCTATTCATACAGTACCATTATTATTTCAATAATATTTTAATAATAGATCACAATATTAAGATTATTAAATTTATAATTATGAGAATCTTTGTTTGTCATTTAATCTACTGGTTTATATAATAATATTTTATTCAACAATTATAATATTTCTTTTGCAATTTAATAAAATTAGTCAAACTCTAGGATGTGGACATCACAGATCTCCTACTATCTTGAAGGACCTTAGCGAGGTACATCATGTTAATAATTCTATTCTTATTCTTGTTCTTCTTGGAATATGTAATTTAGGGCAAAAACTTGGGCATTTACAGAAGGGGACAGTACAAGTACATAGTGTTGGTAGCCAATCAAAGTTCGAGTACAAGTGAGACAAACAGAGCCAAAAGAACAGTGCTTAGGGAGGTGTTCATTTATAGACCAATTAAAGAGCAGATAAACTAAGATAAATTTATTAGTGTACAACAAGAGACCACAAGGGTCTATGTGACTAAAAAGTGTACAAGGCCACAGCCAACAACGGGAGCACCAAACGATGTCCACAGAAAGAACAAACATGAAAGAAAAAGAATAGAAAAGGAAACAACTAGATACTCCTCACATGCAATTGTTAGTTCAAGACTAGAGGATACAGTCTGTTAATGGTTAGCGTCAGAAGAAGCAAAACATGAATCTTGTATGCTACCACTGTTTGCTTTGCATCACAAAGAAATAAGCATCTATATTTTTGTTACTGCTATCTACTTTACATTACAGAGATATAAGCTTCAGAATTATGCTAACACTGTCTGATATGCATCACAGAGATATGTGCATACGTACATACATTCATGCCTATGTATGCATACATATACATATACATATATCTCTGTCATACATCCAAATTATTGACAGCATAGTGAGCATATTGTGACCAACTTATATTGGTTGGGCTTTATATTATCAGCAACTTATCATATTACTTGTATCGGGTTTCATATCCCGTGCCTTGCCTTTGTTATATATTATCAGGCCCTTTATGTTGTTATCGGGCGACAGCTTATAATTGATTGGGCAGTTATTATTAACTAAACATGCCTCCGAAGAGGCATGTCCCTACGTGGCTTTTAGGCCACGTAGAGACATGACTCCGAAGAGTCATGTCTCTCACTGCTTGTATATATACTCTTCATTGCCGCAGAGAAAAAGGAACGATTCAAGGCATCTAAGTACCTGCGGATAAGTATCAGTATTGTTTATTATTGTTATCACTTTCACCTTTTGTTATATAGTGATCAAGACCTTTACCCGTTGCTGAAGGAGGAAGATTGTTAAAAGTTTGCTGCAAGTCACAGTCAAAGATAAGTACTTATATTCTGCTTGATTTAATTCAGAACTTATCTACAAGCATTATTCGTAATTGTTTATCTATCAGAGATCCACTATTCTTAACACAATCTAGGGTGAGGGAAAACCCTAGAGCATCTCAAATAACTGTTGGAGAAAGGGTGATGTTATTGAGTGTATCCTCTGTGAGGTCTAACAGTTATGGTGGGACCCAAAGAAGAAAGGTTGAGCTATTGCTTTGTCCCCCAGGCAAGAGAACTAGGAGTGATGAAGGAGGTGATAAGCAAGTCAAAAGTTTGTCTAAATGGAACATGAAGCTGTAAAGTGTGATCACAAAGCCGCATGGCCTCTTGGAGATAGAGAGCAAGGCACTGTTGGTCCATATATCTAAAGAATGTAGAAAGGGACCTGCAATACTTGAATAAGCAGTAGAACCTTCCTCTGATCTCATAGTAGATGGGTAGCAAGAAACAAAATGGGTCTTCATCTCCGCCTCCCTTGGGGACAAAGGCGACACATCCTATCCTCTCTGTCAATATGATGGTCAATTTGCATATGTAACCGATGAAAGCCCACTCTAAAAGACCCCAAAGAGATGCGGAGAGACTGAGTCTAGCAACGAGTGAGGTACCATGGGTGCACAACAACCCCATCTTGAATATCCATGTGGTCCTCAACATAGAAAGCCATCCTCAAGCAAAGCCCCACCTGGAGGGTTACTCCATGTCGTGACAATCTGTTGTTTGCAGACATCAGTCCTGACGTGCTCATTCAACTCCTGTCGAGAGAGGACGAGGTGAACGGGGGCATCCAGAGAGAATTGGAGGGGGAAAGGTGGTCCATCACAATCCCAACCAAACCAAGAGAGTAGAGATTGAGAAAAACAACAAGGAGCCCTACTAGCATGATTGAAACTCATCACCACCTCGGAGAGCAATAAGCCATGTAAGAGTATCTATGGCGACCCTCAAACGAGTCTGTGACACTCTGAAGCTAGTGGAGAAACTACACCAAATCAAAGATGGCCCAGGCCTGAAAGGATGAGCCCCAAACTCAGCCAAGATCATGTTGTGAGGAGTGGACCGGTCACATCTAATAATGTGCCGTAGGAGGGTCTAGACTCTCTACCGAAGCCCAATCTCAAATAATTTCCAAAAGTTTCACAGTAGATGTAGAAGAAAATCTCAAATAATTTCCAAAAGTTTCATAGCAGATGCTAGTATATCCATTGTTGAGCAAGGGCTAGCGAGGCCATCATTTGCACCTGCATGTTTTGAGCCCAATCAAGAACTATATTCAAATTCGCATATTGAGCTTATGGCCATGGTACAGTGTAGTGAGAAACCTCCACAGATTAGAAAGGTAGACAAACCTCCAAATACAAATCAACTGCCATCAACTCCTCAATTACAACCAAGAAAATTGCCGTGGTAAACAATCTAAGCCCAAAGAAACAACAGCAAAATCAGCACGCATGCACAAAATGTTCAAAATGAAAACTACACAGAAGCTAGAGATGGAAGAAAAGCATTGATTAGGGGCTTTGGTAATATTCAACCACAATCAACTAGTTCCGTATAAGGACATCTAACATACTTAAACCTTGGAGATGACCTAAGAAAAATGAAATAGTACTACCTTGATTTCCATACACCTTCTGGTAAAAAATGGCGGAGAGTCTAGAAAGATTCAATGTAGAAAGAGACTCGATATTTGCATTGGCACTTTGAGCAAGCCTCAAATTTTAAGGGACAGAACTGCTTTGCATTTTAAAGTAGAAAATGTTCAGCTGTCAGTTACTGACTCTGCACTTGGAGAAGCCACATCCAAAGTGTTCTTGAACAGAATTTGGAGAAGCTTTAGTCTTGCAAAGCATCTCTGGGCTTAGTTAAAATGTGACATTGAAATGTGGCTGTATGGGTTGGACTTCAAGTGGAAGGTTGTTGAGAATATAAAGTCCAGCGATCATCTTGCCATTCCTTTCCTCCATCTCTTCATTTGTGGGCTTTCTCTCCATATTTTAAGAGTCAAATATTTATATAAAATAGTTAGTTGAAATTTTGAATTCTGCACTAACTGTAAATAAAGATGATTGGGCGTATTTCTGATTGTTATTTGGAATTGATTAAATCTTTAATCTGCTCTTCTATGCAAAACATCCCTATTTGTTTTTCAGTAATGTACATAAATCTTTACGGCTAGAACTTATAAACAAATTAAAGCAAAATCCTTAGAGAATTTAAGTTAAATATTGGAATTGACATGC